>CM032644.1:3234903-3777701 GCA_019097785.1 Fraxinus excelsior
CATGATTCCTAAGCCCTACTCATGAAGTGGGCGGAATCTCTTGTAAGCCCTACCCATGCAGTAGGCCGAGCTAATGTTGTAAGTGCTGCAACACTTAGCATGATTCCTAAGCCCTACTCATGAAGTGGACAGAATCTCTTGTAAGCCCTACCCATGCAGTAGGCCGAGCTAATGTTGTAAGTGCCGCAACACTTAGCTTAAAATATACGAGAAATTCCTACAAAAGATTCCTGTAAAAACTCAAAACGACTTATACCGCAAACAGGCGAAAAGCGAAAAGTTCTATTAACTAGTTCATTTGAGAGTTGCGAATTCAAATTAGGAAAAAGCAAAAGTAAAACATCACACAAAATGTTTCCATTCATAAAATAAAAGGGCACAGGAGCTGAAGAATTTGAAGAAATACATAAAGCTAAGGATTGGGAGCGAGCTCATCAAGTGCAGTCGGAGGAGCTTCGGCTTGTTGGGCCTCAACTGCTTTCAGCATCTGATCCATCTCCTTCTCCTGCTCCTCCTGAGCCTCCACCAAAAAGGCAGTATCCCAGTCCGGCCTTTTTTGGTTGATAAATTTGACGATCTCACCCATAGCCAGGACATATGCTTCCTGGGCAATGGCGTCAAAAGCTGGAGAAGCTCTCCACTCCTCCACAGCCTTAGAGACCTTCAGATCGGTCTCTGCCTTTAAAGCCATGGCCTGAGCTACGGCTTCGTCAGCTCGTTTCTTCTCAAGTTCAGCTCGGGAGTTCGCCTTTTCCCCCCACAAATGCAGCGCCTTGTTCTCATCAAGTAGCATATGCTCCTTAGTAAGGCAGGCGTCGAGCTCTTCCCCCATCGTATTCAACCGACTCTCGTAACTTCTCTTTTCCTCCACAAAAGCAGACCTCTCCGCTTCGACCTCAGAAAAGAGCTTGTCAACTTTGGCTTTGAATTCCAGCACAGAATCGAGTTCTGCCTTAACCTGAAAGGCACAGAGATAAAAGTTAAGATACATAAAAAGGCTACTGACCCAAGACCCCAAAGACAAGCTCTTTTACCTTTTCCACCACGGAAGACATGTGAAGAACAACCCTATGACAATGAAGCTGAGCTGTGAGGACATTCTCCCCAATGAGCATCTCAGTCAGAAATTGCTGCTCCTTGTCATTCCAGCTCCGCGTCATCAGGACGGCAGATTCTCTGAGGGGCGAAGGGAAGGCGACAACTGACTCCCTAGCTGGGGAAGGAGCCCTGAGGAATTCCGAAAGAATTTCAGGTCGGCGTCCAAACAGATCTTCAACGCCCGACCTCTGGAGGCCCGGACACTTCTCATGAGACTTGGAGGAAGAAGCACAGGCAGCCGCTGGGGCCGTCGCAGGGACTGGGGAGCCCGGCAGGGTGGAGGCAACAGGAAGGTCGGCAGAACGGTGCCTTTGAAGAGGCAATTCGTCTTCAGGATCTGCCTCTGGACTCCCAGGCCGAACTACCTCGGTAACAGCAGCTTCCTCCCTCTTTCTTTTTGCAGCCTCAGCCGCCTTAGCCGCTTTAGCAGCACGGAAGTTCAGCATTTCTGGTTCTTGACCTGGGATGCGAAGGATAAGAAGTGAGAGACAAATTAAAAACGGGAAGGAATAACCAGAAAAAACAAACCCTTACGGGAAGGAGCAGTCGCTGGAGCTCCGGGTCTGCTGGCGTCTGAACTCGGAGGCACAGCTCGGAGTAATCCCGCCACAAAAAGGTTGTCGTTTGTGATTACGAATTCGCAGGATCTTTCCCTGTGCGATAGAGCCCGGATGGCGTCAGCTCGCTTTTTGGTCGCCGAACTCAGGTGGCAAAGGCGGTAAACTGTAAAACACAGAAAAGATAAGAAATTAGTCTCTTCACCCAACGATTAAAATCAGAAAACTGCCGTAAATGCTCTCACTTACAGAGAGGATGGTAAAGGGTAGGGACTACATCCCCCCTATCCACCTCGTCAGGGTGGAACTGCCACTCCCCCAAGACATAGAAGAACTCCTCCTTCCACCCTTTAACCGAAGAGGGGGTATCCAACACTAACGAACCCCCAGTCCTGGGCCTGGCACTAGTATACCACCAGCCCGTGCTCTTCCCATCCTCTTTAAAGGTAAACAGGGAGTTAAATGTGGAAGCATCCATCTCAGGATAACCTAGTTGTTTCCACAGGATCAAGGTCGCAACTAGGGTCCTCCACCCATTAGGGCATAGTTGAGTAGGGGCTATTTCCCAAGAGGAAAGGAACGACCTAATGATCTTTGGGAAAGGGAGACGCAGACCGGCACTAAGTATGGCACCGTTTAAAGCCACGCACCCAACGGGAGGATTGTCAGCTCGGTCAGTGGAGGAAGGCATCACTAATTCTACAGTTGAGGGAATACCATACTTGGCCCTAATTGTAGCTAAGGACCCCTCATGTATAACTGACCTAAGAGAACTGGCCCCCCAAGGTCCGCCCCTACTGCTACTCTCATCACGAGTCCTCTCCTCCCTCAGTTTACGCCTTTGTTCCATACTTCGAGGTGAATTCGATAATGGGTTCAGAGAAGGCGGTTGGGGGTAAAACGAAGCTAAGGGAACGGGAGTAAAGACCTCCTGACAGTCAGAACTAGCACTTGAAGGGTTGTATGATTGAGTAGATGAAGAAGTCGAAGGGTTTTCCTGTTGATTCCCCCAGGAGTGTACACGAGATTCGTTCGAGCTCATAAAAGCGAGTTGAAAAGAAAATAATGTGCAAAAGGAAAAGGTATTCTAAAAATGGCAGAAGAATACCTGGGCAGTTATCCCGTTCGGAGACTTGGGAAAGAGAAAGGGACCGAAGAGTTTGCAAATTTAGGAATAAGGAAGGATGGAATTCGAAAATACTAAAGAAAGACGGAAGGAAGCGTTCAGGAATGGCAAAAGGCGGGATGTAAACCGGCAGAAAATAGCAATAAATGCACGCGGCTGTCAATCAATGCCTAAAAAGAGGTGAAGACGTCCAGCCACCCTCTTGGCGACAGGTGTACCTGGCGGCCGCGGGAGCAATTATTACGCGGGTTGGTACTTGTGCCATGACAGTTCAATAAGGTCAGACTCTCATTTAAAATTAGACCTGACCTGGGGGGTAACTGTTGACACCGACCTCCGAGGTCGTTGAGCTCGGACTGTCATATCCCAATGAGGACAAGGAAATGGGAGTTCGGTTATGCGAGGTCAGATCGGCAGGAGCATAGCTTTCCCAACAAGCCATTGTAGTCTTCCAAGACGCTACAGTGGCTAATGATTACGGATCACTGACAAGATCTTTGGGCATCAAACCAAAGGGATACACGTGGAAAGGTCCTGTGTCAGCGCCCACCTATTCCTCCAATCAGAAGCCTTAGCCTGCTTTAATAGACAATGCATTTACTACCGGGATCAACAAGTCCCATCATCCTCAGTCAACAGTACAACATTGAGGTCGGGCGCCAATCCCGTTAGGACAACGCACCAATTAGCTCAGCTCAGTCTCTGGGTTGACAAGACATGAGGATTAGACGTTATTATGTTTCTACTATAAAAGGCTCAGAAAACAAAGATGGCGGGGGGGGGGGGGGGGGGGGGGGGGGGGGGGGGGGGGGGGGGGGGGGGGGGGGGGGGGGGGGGGGGGGGGGGGGGGGGGGGGGGGTGGGGAGGGGGAGGGCAGAACCAGAAAATCTAAAGGAATACACTAAGGAGAAAAACCCCAATTAACCCTTTGAATATCCCAGACTATCTGTAAAAAAAAAGTAATTGTTTCAAAGACAATCTAGCATTCTTCTTCATTGTACCCTTTAGACTACTTTCTGCACTCTTAGTTGACTTTAATCTTGTTCATACAATTTTGAACGTCAACAGATTACATAGTTATGAGAGAAATTAAGCTCCCCCATCGAACAAAGTGAACGCAAAGAATGTAACATAGTTACTGTAGAAAAGAGAGAAGCGAAATGGAGAGGAATGTAATGGAAAGTACTTCCGTATTGACTTGAATGGAGTGAAGCGACGACAAGTGGGCACATATACATGACAGGGCAGGGGGGCAGGGAGGGCTTCCCACACTCACCCCCGCCCCGTTGCCATCCTTGAGAATCATCTAAAACATGCGTGTTCTCATAAGATATTAATACAATACTAAAAAAATAAAATAAAATAAAAAACATAATCAGCCATCAAAAGTCAAGATTCTCAAATATAGCAAATAAAGACGCTCAGAAACCCCAGTCTCAGTCGAGTAAAAGCTAGATGCTGCAATTTCTCTAGTTCTTATCAGACTTGGTTGACGACTCATCCTGCCAAGTTGCTTGCCACTGCTTATCATAAAATGTCGTCTCCTCCAGCAATTTCTTAAGGGTTTCAATATCCTCATTCTTTCTTATCAGAAGAACACCCACTACAGCTATGAATAACAGTGTTTTACAGAAGAAGTTGCCCATTTGATCTACAAGACCTACCCCGGTCAAACTATCTACAAGGTACGCCATGAAGAAGCCGATCATTGCAGCCCGACCTGCATAAAAGTTTAATGTCATTAGTCCAAAACAATCCCAATACCCAATACATTTCTAAAATTTGAATACATGTTTGGTATGCTGTACTATACAACTTGATAGTATAATGGATAAGACTTTAGATTTTTTATTTTGTTTAATATTGTCCAGCCCTATCCAGTTCCGTGCACCAAATATGCCATAAAGAAAGGGACCGAAGATATGTGCTAACCATTGAGCAATTCAGCTTCTGGAAGATGGAATCTTTTAATCCATGCCCACCATGGAATTATGGCAGTGTCAAAAGCGATAGGATCTTCATTACTTGATGACTGAGGATTATCTTCCATCCATTTTCTCCTTTTCACTTCTGCAAAGAATAAACCACATACTCCAATGAAAATCAAGCGACCTCTACAGTATTATGAATATTTGGAGACTGGAGAGGTTAACAAATATATAAACAAATGTATGAAAAAAAATATTGCAGAAGAATACATAAATATAGTTAAAAAATGAGGTCATTTAGGTCAAAACAGCTTTGAACCGTTACCGTGAGCTTTAAAATGCTCGAGAGGTCAACCCAGTGATAGATACACAGACAAGAACTCTTAGAGCAGGAATAATACTAAATCATGGAATAATTTTTAAAACTTAACGCACTTCCATGCAACCAAAAACATCCTCCTTCTCTATCCAGTTCGAGTTAATTTTACAAACTCACAACCATATGAAAGAAAGCAGCTTCAAGCAATTAGTTTTAGCCTGACATTAGTATGAGCTAGCACATGTAACGACAAAATTAAGAAAACTGACATCTATAAAGACAAGTAATAAACAAAAAAGAACTTAATTAGTTTGTATAAGCTGACAAAGAAAATAATGCACAAAAGTTCATCACAAAACTTAGCATTTGAAGCCCAAATTTTTATAGAGTTTTAACTTGAGGCAAAGATAAATTGAACGACAACATTTCCAATATGTCAACAAAAATAGTCTTCTCTCAAGCTTCTTCTTGAGCTTAGTAACTTTTGCCATATCATAAGTTTTATCCTAAATGACAGGGCATTAAAAGGCAGTTGAGGGGGCATGCTGAGTCCTCATCATATGAGGTATAAGCTTCAAGGGACAAAACCCTTCCCCCATCGCCTCAAGGTGGTTTAGCAATGCCTTCGACTGGTGTTTATTCCGTTCCACCATCAAACGTGTTCTCTACCATTCCCCAGCTTTCCATGGAAGCCAAAATATTCCAATAGTGAACATAAAGTTCAGACACTTGAGCAGTTTATTCCTATTTAGTGACCACACCCTCACCTCAGGTAGTTAGACTTAAGTGTCTTGAGCACTCGATTCAGCTCACAACAGTCTCAAATCAGCATAAACAACAAGAGGTGTAGAAACACTGGTGAATGGATCAACAAATTGTTTTAAGTCTTATACAGAATAAATTTGGGGTCAATCATGATAATCGATTTGTCATACTGTATAATTTCTTACTACATTCACTAAAAGATCCAAAACAAGCAAATCATTAACAATTATCAACCACATGACACTAATGTATGTTTACCCCTCTCCCTTCTAACCTGTTCTACTAAGCATAGCAGCATATATAGACAGAGGGGAGAGAAAAGTCACCAGCATCAATAACAGCATCCCAATCGGTCTTCCCATCTTTCGCGAACTGCTTCAAGTCCCAAGTCCCTCCAACCCATTTGGGGTTCTGAAATTTATTTGCACTCTCCACCACCTCCTCCGTAGCTAGCTCCGGAGCTTTGGCGGCGACCAGCGTCGGAGACCCATTAGAACCTAGATTCTCCCCAGAACTCACAGGACTTTCAGAAGGTTTCTCATCCTCCACTGTAACAGCAGCAGCTACTCCGGACCCCTCATCAGCACTGGCAAAAATGGGTACCAAATACTGAAGCTTTTTCGAGGGTCTCAGAGAAAATTCGGGCTTGTAGAATATCTGGGTCTTCATTACATGAGGAGGTGAGAGAGTCGTGAGGTGAGTAGGAGGAGTCGATGAAAACATGGTCATTGACATTGTTAGAATCGATTTGCCGTGTTGTGAAAAGGAAAGGGAAAGCGAAGAGCTTAGTTCAGAACGAAGCGATCTTCTGCGCTATCCTCATCCGAAGAATTGGAGGGGGTACTTTTTGTACTTGCGTTTGTAATTAACGTCGTACTCCCTATGCTTTCGTGAATTTCTACTTGGACCTCGTGGTGTTTGAGAATGTATAGAAAATCCCCAACACTCGAAACTTTTGATACAATAGATCCCAAAATAAGAGAGAACTGAATGGTGAAAATCACTAGGGATCTTTGTGCTATCATGTCAACTACACGAACGCATTTACACATGATAACTTCCTAAACAAGACTAGATTAGCTCCTACGGTTTAATTTTGTACTCGAAAAATATAAAATGAATTAGATCTCGACCAACATCCCATCAAGCGAAATCAAGTTCAAAAATCAGGAGAACTAAAGTATTGTAAACATTACAAAGCAGGAATAAATTTTTTTACGAAATCGGGTGTATGTTAAAATATGTTACTTTTTGTTACTAGATATGTGATTTTTTACTGTTTATTATGTAACTTTCTATTAATCTTACAATTTTTTATATTTTTTTTACATGTATATATAGTTTTTGCATATACCCTACCTTTAATAAGTTACAGTAATTGTAACTTTGATTATGCATTAAATGATGAACCACAACCTTGACGACCCCTACCTGTCCTGTCTTGGGCTTTGGTGAAGGAGGTAAATCGCAGGTTATGCCTCCAAGGGTACAAGGTAGAAAGCTGCTTGTACACTTGCACTTACCCAATGGCCAAATCCATATTTCTTTGAAATCAATTACATAATATATAATTTCTTTGAAATTGTAACTTATAATATGAATTATTGTAACTTATAATATGAATTATTGTTGTCACACTGCGTATATTTTTGAAATTTTAACTTATTAATGTACCATCACCGTCGTCATCATCTCGCCACCATCACCTTCTACCATAAGTACAACAAATTGATAAGCAAAACTAAAAATCACCACAAATCACTATTTTGAACATTACAAACATATAATCGATCCCGCCACCATCTCCCCCATCATCACAATCATCACCACCCCCCGCCTCCATATCCCCAAAAATTACAACAAACCAAAAATCAGACAACAATCGACTCCACCACCACTGCTCACTGCACAAAACAACAACTAGATTCATATATAAATCTCATATATGCGATTCGAAATTTGGCATCGTTGCCAATCCACACCATCCCAATCGTTGCTGGCCATCTCGGGGCGTACCGCTTGCCCGTTATAAAAAAAAAAACTCAAAAAAATTTAAGAAAAAAATTAGATTTGACACGGAAAAAAAATTTGAGCTGGCTCAGGTTCGGCCGCTAAGGCTCGGGCCGAGCCTCATTTTTTGGCTGATCTTCGAGTTTTGGCTCGTGACTCGACTCGACTCGTTGACATGACTAACTTTTCTCCTACTCCACCTTCTCTTTAACATGTTAATGCCTCCAAGTATAGTTCTAGACATACTCGATTTTTGAAATTATGCTCATATTTGACTCTTATTTTCTAAAACTCAAATTTTCTCAAATTCAATTTTTATCACACTTCACAGGATCCACGGCTTTTATCAACTTTTATAAAAAAAATATTAAAAACTTGATTTATAGATATACCAAACAGGACTTATATATCATTTGCCCTCTCTTAGTAATTTGAATTAGTCAACTTGTTCTACTTTGTTGATATTAGAATTGACGATATATAGTATATCAAACTTGAATTAGGTGAACTAATTTCTCATGTAGTCATGTAAAACAAACGACCTTCTACAAAGAGAGCCATTGGCCGAACAGATTGGCCGTGTAGACCACGAGTCTAGAAACCTAGGTCTGACGTGTTCGCAAGCTCGGCCGAGAACTCTTTGCTCAAACATTCATAGGATTGTTGTGAAAGAAATTATTTATTGGGATTGTTCAGAGAATAATCACTTCTTCGAAAAAGGAAGTAATGCAACAAATGGCCCCAACTTGTTCTACTACTGTTGCATAATGCTTCAGCTTCAGCTTCAAAAGGGTAATAACATACATTTGCATTGTTATATTTAGAAAACTCGAAAAAACAAAGAGCAGAACTATGCAACAAAACCTATAACATATCATACAAAAAGTATTAGTTAAACTCAATTCAGATATCTTCTTATTGGCATATAATTACAAGTTTACGACACACTAATCTTCATTCTTTGAATCCTTAGAGGTACAGAGTTCTCTAAAACTGACACATTAATGTTGTTCCAAACATCTGATTTTGTTGGAAGCTGAGCAATTTTCTCTGCTATCAGCAAGTCTTCGGGAAGTACAGAACCAAATACGGTATACGAATTTTTCCATTCTTCGTGATTTGCCAAGCTTATGAAGAATTCAGGACCGGAGCCAACCCATGCTACTGATCCTCTTCTCATGGTTGGACAGTACTCAGACGGGATTTTATTGAATGTCATTCCCTGGGCTTCAAGAGTTCCTTGAACAAGAGCAAATGGAGGACCAAAGGAAGCCTGAAAAGATAAAAGAGGATCTAATACATGTGATTTGATGAAATCAAGATGATTTTCCAAACAAATTAAAGTGGCGGAAAATAACAACTTATCCCCAGTCGCTAAAAAATTAGTCCAAAGCTTTGAAACATAAAACAAAAACACAAACAGAAATAAAGAGTTTGAGTAATATGGTAAACAAATCTTAACCAAAAACAAATGTAAGAGGATAAATAAAAGTAATGAGGTGAAAGAGATCAAAATGAATAATATCTAGGTTCTTTACACACTTAGAACTTGTGCGAAAGAAATTATAATCTTGTTTTAATCTAAATTAAAGTCAACAATTAATTTTAACCACACATTTTATGGGACTTACAACTTTTCAACCATACATTTCATTAATTTTTATCAAAATTTACTAAAAATCTGATTTTAATCCCCACCAAACAGGAGCTTAATTTCCTGTAGAACTGGTCTAACTATAGATTTCATGGATCCTATGTCTATGCAATCTTATATGTATGCTCAATGCGTACGTGCTAAGCTTAAAATAATTGCTTATAAGTAAACAGTTGGGTTTAATAAAAATAACTCTTTTGGTCGAAGTTGGAAATAAGCAAGTACTTATTTTGAAAGTAACCCTTTCCTTGATGTCAAAATAAGTAACTATTTTTTACTTCAATTAAGAAAAGTAGCATATCCATACATGTTTAGAATTAAAATCTATTTAAAAGTAAGTTTGACTTAATTTTAAGCTTAGCCAAACATCCTCTTCATGAATGTGTGAAAGAAAAACTAATTGACACCAATAAATGAAGCTAGTTTGAAAAAAAATCACTTAGCCCATGTTTAAGCCCTATTCTACTGAAACTCATTTTTTTCTAAATTCATTTTCAGCTACACATTCTTTCAATAAAATAATTTTACACATGAATCCAAAAAAAAATTCCCTACTTTTTAACCACACATTCTCCCAAAAAAAAAAAAAAAACTATTACAAAATCCATTTTACCCAAAAAAATGGGGCTCAAACAAGCCCTTATTTTGGATTGTGCACGTGTATAAAATTGGTTAAACAGTTATGCCACTTGTCCAACAAATTTGGCATGTCTTTGCCAAATTTATAGGAAATACTGGAAATGGTCTTACCACTATTGCTGTGGGAAATCAAATGCATGCAATTCAGTCTTGTCAACATGTAAATCAAGGGTAAAAAGGGATCACAATTAAGAGGGAAATTGGACTTTGTGCAATGTCAGTGATGAAATCAGGCGTGGGCCAGTTTGCTTAATATTTTATTGAGATTTTGAATTTTCAAAGTTGCAAAATTGCTAATTATCAGCCTTTTTAGCACCATCACACGGGGGATAATAACCGGGCAAGTGAAATGAATCAAAATAATGCCTATGAATGAACAGAACAGACTCCTAAGTTCCTCTTAGTAGTCAAGACTACAGACGCATGAGACCAAGAGACAATGTTTAATTCTTACATCTTTGATGTGTTTTCCTTTTGCATCCCAAGATTGACCACGACTTTCTGCTCGATAGAAATGGCACCCTGCACAATGGCGTAATGCCAACAACTCTAGGATGTATTTAACTGAAAGTGGAGAACAATCAGGGAAAAGCTGCACAAAGATTATGAAGTTCATCAGTTAAAAAAAAATGTTTATAATAAATACAGCAGCATTCACAATAACATCCAAGAAACTCTGCCCATTTTCTCCCTCTACTTCACTTATAGCATGTTCGCTACGGTGGATTGGATAGTACTTGATAACTTTAAAGAGGTAAATAAAAGCTAAAATTTTGTCAATTATATTGCTTAGTCATGTCCAATATTGCATACCAAGTATACTCTTATCGTATAAAACTTCACCATATCTTCCTCCTCTAAATTTCAAGTCTCTTCTTCTCTCACTCAACTCTTCCTTTTTCTTCACCAGTTTTTTAATTCAAAACATTTTTTGCTTCTGATGACAAATAGATATAAAGTAAAATAGATTTGTAATCAGAACTTGAGACCCTTTTGGGAGTATTTTGTAAAAGATTTCTCATTTCTTGAAGACTTCTTTTAGTAAGTTCAGAAAGTAAATTTACCAGTGGATCAAAACACGTAGAAATGCATTGGATAAAATAAAATGAAAATAGTTTTTAGTACTGTTTCCAGTGTCTTCTTATTTTAAAGAGAATTGGAAGCATGAATATGATGCACTTTGTTTAGCTCATATATAAACATATATATTTTTGGTATGTTGGACAACTGAAAATCGTCTCTGAAAATATGACCAATAAATGCACTAAACCTTTTACTGATCAAGACAAATGTACTGTGTTGACATTTCTATAATCTAATTGATTAATTATCAGTTAGTAATTAATTTTATGACAGTCTTTGACCACTCATTTGAAGCAAATATCAACAAAGGTCAAAAAAACAGAAAACTATCAATATTAGTTCAGCAAATCTCTATATGCAGTATGCTTACAAGTTACATGAATGTTGTTAATTTGTCTTTGCATGCAGGTGCACAATTACAATCTTACGTAAGAATACAAGACTATAAAGCTTATTAGAGAATAACACAGTAATCATTTTTTTTTTCTTTTATTGGTGCTGGAAATGTCTCAAAGCATAAATACAAGATTATAAAGGTTACTGGAGATAGCAATGGCAGCCACTGGAAACTTTCTTTCTGTGACGTGATCCAGACGTACAAGAAACCGCTCCATTATTAAATCAATTATATGAATCTGGTTATGCAACCATATATGTATTTCTAATCATTCGACCGTGAGAGTAACCTTAGGACCTGTTCACTTACTTAGGGAATATGAATGTATACCTTGATGTGAAGAGTACCATGTTCTGTCTCAAAGCCAATAATACCCTTAAACAATAAAAGAGAAAATGAAAAGTCAATTCATGAAGAAAAATTACATAATCCAGAAGAGTCCAGTATCAAAAAGAAACAAAGGACTACTCTTTTGACGGTTTATTAGGAAACCATCACAAGGGCAAGAGTGAAGGGAGAGGAAGAGAAAAAGAAATAGTTAAAAGAATGTAGCAATTACTAACACGGAGAAAGATAGTTACTGGTAGCATCATAGAAAATAGTAAGAAATAATCAAGACAATTCAGTGATTTATATACCTCTCCTCTTCCAAAGACAAGGCCAGAAGTCCACGTGACTTTGTTTCCTACTTCCTGCTTTTCAGGGGCCAGTAAATCCTTCTGTTTTTTCAACCAACACTGAAACAACAAATAAAAAATAAAAATTATTTTGTTAATCACAGAGTTGATGACAGTGTTAATTAATGGTTCGTTGAGCTAAATCATATCAACGGGGTGAAGATCTATGTCTACAAATACTTACTACAACTACATTACTTCTCCTGCAATGTCGTGTGTGCTATATACACGCAATTAGCACACACACAGCAATTCTCCTATTCCTTGCTACAAGTTTCTTATTAGTCAAAGAAATATACTATTAGCATAGAGCTTTGAGCTCAATATATAGTGCACATTAATTTAAACTACCCAATGTTTTAGTTGGCTAATTAATCTTGATTTCTACTAAACTGGTTTTCTTGATTGTTTTAGTCATAGAGAACTTGAATCTACATCAGCATCTCGTGCTTACTATTTATGTATTTGGTTCTCAACTATAATTACATTATTTCATAAAATTATAATTTCTCCGATACTATATTATACAACTAAGTTTTCCAATTCTACAACCAGCACAAAATTCAAAGAACACAAATTTATTAGACACACAGCCATATCTATCCTCTACCAAACAAGTACACAAAATATTATAAACAGAAATTAAAACAGAAGAAGAAGAAGAAGAAGAAGAAGAAGAAGAAATTCCAACTAACCTCACCAAATTTGTTCCCACAAGCCTGCTTATCACCACAAAAAACCCAGGTATCACAAAGACAAGGCCCATCATTTCCAGTACACATGGCTTTACAAGCTTTACAACATTCACCAGAATAATTGAATTTGAAATCTGTGCCCCATTTGACAGCAGCCCCCCAAAGCTCCAAATTATCAATCCCTTTACAACACAACCCACCAGTAGCGCCACCACTCTCTACGCCGTTAACCCACTTTTCACCATTATCATAGGACTCAGCCAGCGCTAATGATTCAACATCTGAATCATTTGCTGGTACTGATGGCCTTAAAACTAAGGACACGAACATGTAGACCATAGAACAAGATACCAAACCGATCAAAAGCAGGATCAGAGAGGCCCAACGAGTCGGCTCGGAGACATTCGGTTTCCGACCCATAGATTATTTTGAGATTTCTGAAGATTGAAGAACAAAACTCGGAATTCAGAGATTATTTCCGGTGATCTTGTGAATCTTTTATCTGGCCCCTCGAGGTATCGTTGACCTAATAAATTGAGGTGGCTGGCTGAATTTGAAAATTGAGTGTTTTATATCACAATTGGGATTGTACTAGGGTGTCTTACTAGTAATTTATTAATAAATTTATAAATAGTTGTATTTATTTAATAGAAATATACTAATAAATTATTAATTAAATTAGTGAAAATCAAATGTATACTTATTTTTACTTCTTTTGGTATAAAAAAAGTATAAAATTTATAGCAATTGCAATTATAAAAAATAAAATAAAAATTGCAATACTGATATTTGTGCCTTACATATCAAATTGAAATAATTAAAACTTTTAATATCCACTTAATGTAGAATTAATTACAATTTCTCATCTAAAAACCTAGACTCTATCGTATTAAATTTCGATACGTAGCATTTAAAACTCAATTAAATGCTAATTGTCTTATTAGCATATAGCGATTTCATCCCTAAAAAGTCTATAGGATGACACCGTCTCAAATTTTTTTTTTTTTTTATATTAAAATTGTATTTAAAAGTAGAAATATAAAAATAAGAAAGTAAATAAACAACGATAAATAAAAATTAATTCGCTACCCTATTTTAACTAAAGGAAACCAAACATTGTGCTTCCGTCCTAAATAGACTATCGCTCTTTACAACTGAAATATCTTATTTCGTGTCTGTGCGCTGCTACTTTTTTGTTACTTAGGGCTTGTTTGTTCTTGATTCTCCAATTCTACAGTAAATCAATCCTCATTTTCAACCATACATTCTTCAATAAAATAATATTTTCCATCACATCAATAATTTTTTTTTCTTTTTCAACCACACATTTCCCATCATATCACTATTCAAAATCAATTCTTCCTCCAAAAAATCCCTGCCAAACAAGCTCTTAGAAGTAAACAAAGTTATTTTATTTGACAATAAAGCAATAATTATTTTTAAATTAAGTAACTTGTTTTATAATTTCAACTTTAATCAACATAAACTATTACGCTAAAACTTACTTATTTACTTGTAAGAATTTGAAGCTTAGCAAACATGCACTGCTTTTGTACTTAACATGCCTCTGAGAGATAAATAGATTATTTATGGTTTAGAAACCCATACACGCTCCAACTAATATATACATTACACTATAAAATATATAGTTCATAATTTATGTAAAGTCCCGAATTTTATATTTTAAATTTGTTGGTGTAGCCCATTTGAAAAATGAGCTATAAAGGCTCGTCCCATTTAAGATAATAAAAGTCCAAACCATAAGTTATTTAAAAGTTCAAAAATTTAAGACATTAAGTTTAAATAAATTTTATTACAAAGATTTACATAATTGGGTTGCCACAAATGATCATCTGTATGGTATTTCACATAGACAATTCAAGTTCGAATTACCATGTAGATGTTTTTATAAAATATTTTTATAAAACCATTTTGGAGTTAAAAACTTCTAATTTTACACATTAAGAACAATTATATCAAATTGATTCGATAAAATAATTGTTCCATTAGTGGACATTCATAGAATTATGTTATAAGTCACATAAATAATTTACGTTCCTTCATTTTTTATCATGTAAATGTTTATAAGAATTATTTTTTATGGGTTTTTAAAACTATTTAAATTCCTACTTAAATATTCAATTTAACAAGGTTAATGATGATATAAATAGAGGTTACAAGAAGGGGACAGACACTTCTTTTTTCACACTTCTCCTCAAATCCGAATTTGCTTTTATTCTTCTTTCAAAAATCCCTTTTTAGCTAAGTTCAAAGGAATGACAAGGGTGTGAAGGAAAAAAGGCTTCTACACATTTTTTTACCTTTATATTTCAAGAAAAATTAAGATAGGTCGTGCTAAGTATGTACCTTTTTCGTTCATTATATGCATATTTATGTATGCTTGTGATGTGTCTTAGAATTTTTGAAGTTATGAACGAAGAGGGCCATAATCGGTTTCTATGGGCTCAAGGGATTCTTCGAAATCATGAAATCATCGGTATTCACTTACATGAGATGTTAAATTATTTCCTACCACTTTGTATATATGTTTATGACCAAAAGGGTGCACCAAGTGATATTAATCCTACCAAGCTTAAAGTTCATAACTTCTATATTGACAAAATTTTCAGGTTAAAGGATGGTCAAGGAATTGGGATTTACGTGGATTGCGGAGGATCCGAAGGGAGAATGTGCTTCTTTCGTGTAATTCGTCACGTTTAAAGAGTTTCTAGTTCTTATTAGTTATGCAACTTATGTTTAACTTTAATAAGATATTAGCTTATCTTTCTTCAAGACTTCTTAGTTCTTTTTCTTGATGTAAACATTGAAATTTTTAATTGGCCTAAGTAGGCATATAATTAAAGTTGTTAAAAAAGTTAAGATTAAATTATAACTTGTAAACAATAATTTTCAGCTTACTGCATGAACTTTGTCGCATCATACTGGACAAAATACTTTGTATTTTTGGACAAAACTAGGAGTTTGAAAGCCCTATGAGTCCTCTATCTGTTGACTTTCGAATTATGTCAATTGAAGGTCGGTAGGATAAGTTATGCCATTTTTCGTGTGTTGTGTACAGTGTAACTGAGAATATTTTTTTTTACATGTTTGGGTGTCCATTTGAGTGTCTAAATGATGTTAGAAAATTCTGAAATTTTAATATGTTGTATTTAGATGAGTTTAGAAAATATTATAAAAATATCGTAAAATTATGAATTCGATAAATGGACAAAATAAGCTCGATTATTTGGTAGAGCATTGCTCAATTTAAGTCTGTTAATGTACACTAACATTCATTTTAATACTCCATTTTAGTTTCGTTATTTAACAAATCAAAGTTATCTACCTTAAACCACTTGTTTCCAATAAATTTTAGAACTTGTAATAGAATGTAAGGGTAAATATAAAATAAAAATAAAATTAATTAATTTAACCCGAATTTATAAAAGAAAGAAAAAACGTTGTTGTTTTTACAAATTTCAAACTCCAAGATTTGGATCGTTACAAATTGGTATGATAGGCCAAAGTTATAAAATTGATTCTCTAGACATTATTGATGTATAAAAGAAATCTTATTTATATACTTACATGTGTAGATGTAATTGAAACGAGAAACGAGAACATGTTGTGCTAAAATATTGTGTGTTTAAAAGCTTTAATGTATTGGACTGTGATAACTATAGGTGACAGGTGGCTAGAAGAGACCAACTGATTAGAAGAAGAAGCAATCCAATCAGCGCCATCGAAACAGCGATTCAAGCATATTTCGATTTGAAATTGATGATTCCCTAGATTTAGAAGATCACGTGCAAAGTGTTTATGAGCGTTGGGTGGCAACTAAGAATGCATGCTATCAAATTAGAGATCGACAAGCCATTCGACACCTCTTGGATACATTAGCACCTCGCGAAGAGTGTATTGGAAAGCTTCTATTAAAAGAAATGGGATAGTAATTCCATCGAGGAATCCTCATGACATAGAATATGTAGATTTTTGCAATGTCTTTATAGAGTATGGAAACCTACATTGGGGAAGTAATCTCACATGCATTCTGTTCAGAGTCAGGAGTGATGAAAGACGATGAGGTAACTCAACCATTGGGGATTGATAAGGTAAATCAATCAATGGGGATCATCGAGTAAATGGTAGAGAGGGATACATAAGAGGACTTGAAGGAGGATCCCGAACAAGATCCTAAGGAAGATTGAGAGGGGGATGTAGAAGGACTATAGATAGGCAAATAAAATAAATAAATAATGATAATATCGATCGTTATGTTTTTTTTTTCTTTGCAATTTCAATTAAGTTCAAGTGACATGTAAATTTTCTTAAGTTAAGTTTAGTGTTTTAGATTGTAAATAGAGTTATGCACTTCGTGCATGTCTAATTGATGAAAACTTATTATTATTATTTTTTACTAAAGAAAACGGTTCAACCAAACCAGAATGATTTGATAAGAGACTTGTTGCAAGCGGTACACGAGCTTGGAAGGCAAGCCCCTCAAGTGAATCATGTAGCTGCCCCAACTCTAGATTCGATTGTGGAAACATTCAGAAAGTATAAACCAACTTTTCTCAATGGTGAGGGTGATCCATTAGCTGTCGAGGAATAACTGCAAAAGTTGGGAGGAATTTTCTGACTTATAAAGGCCAATGATGCACAAAAACTACAATACAGTGAGTTTATGTTCACGAAAACAGCAAGTCATTGGTGGGAGTCAATGTCCCGAACTAAGACCGAGGCTCAGCAAGACACTTTGACCTGGAATCAGTTCAAAGAAGAAGTTACCAAGAAGCTCTTTCCCCACACAAAAGACATATCAAATGAGCTTTTAGTATTTAATATTATTGTTTAACACATGCTAATAAACCGTTATGTGCTCAAGTACACACAAAAACTTCTATGAAATAACTGCACCATAGACTTCCTCCCTCCCAAAAAATCTTACATAGCGTTGCAAAGCTAAGATGAGATCTTCCCGCCAACACGTATCACCACCTTCTGGCTTCTACTGTGTCAACCCCATGTACCCACCCCACCTTCTCAAATCGGCATAGTCCGCACATACATATATCTATTCACAAAATCAAATTGCAAAAATCAAAGGCAAAGAAAGACTAGATAGAACGGGATAATCTTCTCCCTCTTGCCCCCTAATTTTCACTCCCTCTTAGCTCTTTCTCTCAATTGAGAGATTGGTTTTTTCCTTTATTACGACTAATGAAATGTACATTGCATTTTGTGTATAGTTAGAGAGTGAGTTAGGATATTTTTCAGGTAGTTAGGATAGTTGACGCTTCTTTTGATTCTTTTCCTTTGGCGTCTTTTTCATTTTTCTCTGGCTATTTAAACTGAAGTTGGATGTACATGTAAAGGTGATTTTGGCATTAATGAAATATTTTTTTTCCAGATATTTCAATTATGTTCTAATATGGTATCAAAGCGATAGCTAGCTTCCTTCTTCTTCTAATCTTTCTTTTTCTATCAGCAATGGAAGTAACTCAGCCAGATAATCATCTTGGTTCAAGGTCATCCATGAGTAAATCAGCTATTGATGAATCATCCTGGTTCAAGGTCATCCATGAGTAAATCAGCTATTGATGAACCTTCTAGTCCGTTTTTCCTTCATCATTTCGACAATCCCGGATTGGTGCTAGTGTTTCAGCTACTCACGGGAGAAAATTATGCCTCTTGGAGCTATGCAACGACTATTACCCTATCAGTTAAGAATAAACTTGTCTTTGTTGATAGATATATGGAGAAACCGGAATCTGCAAATACCGAGTTAATCAATTCATGGATAAGAAATAATAACATGCTAATATCTTGGATTCTTAATTCAGCTTCGAAAGATATTTTGGCCAATGTTATATATGCTTCTACAGCATATGCAATCTAGAATGATCTCAAGGAAAAGTTCCAACAAAGTAATGGACCTTGGATTTTTCAGGTGGGGAATTGATGAATCTAAATCAAGATCAAAACAGTGTGAGTGTGCATTTTACCAAACTCAAAACTGTGTGGGAAGAATTAAGTAATTTTCGACCTAACTGTAGTTGTGGAAAATGTACTTGTAGTGGAGTTAAGGAATTGAATAAACATTATCAAATGGAATACATTATGTCGTTTCTCATGGGATTGCATGAATCATTTTCCCAAGCTAGAGGTCAGATACTTCTTATGGATCCCCCTACCATCTATTAATAAAGTGTTTGCATTAATTGCACAAGATGAGAATCAAAGGAAAATAAGCACACAATCCATTGGTGATGATTCAAGTGGGGTTGCTGCCTTTGCATTCAGATATGATAATAGCAAGGGCACAATTAATTCTATTCCTCACAATGATAATCCAAGGCTTGTTAACAGAAAGAAGAAGCGGCCATATTGTACACATTGCAAATACCATGGACACTCAGTGGATAAGTTTTATAAAACCCATGGATTTCCACCGGGTTATAAATCAAGAACAAGAGAAAGTCCCAAAATTTCTCTAATTCTAATTCTGTTAATTAAGTTTATACTTCTGTTAATTCACAGGTTGAGGAAAAACCAATGGATGGTATGGGAAAATTCGTGCAAAACTTAAACTCCAGCCAATATCAACAATTAATGACAATGTTGTCAACTCATTTAACTTCAAGTTCAAACTCTACATCAGTTAAACATGACAAAAATGGCTCTACTTATGCTGTAGGTATATGCAATTCTAAATCAATTTGTCCAACATTTGTATCCAAAGATATTTGGATTGTGGACTCAGGAGCCTCCAAACATGTGTGTTCAGTTGCTGATGCCTTTGTTAACTTGAGAACCATTGATAATTCAAGTTTTACCTTGCCTGGTTGCACATGAATACCTGTCAGCATATATGGTGATGTCAGATTAGGACCAAAACTGATGCTACGTGATGTCATTTTTGTGCCACAATTCAAGTTCAATTTAATATCAGTCAGTGCATTAACTGTTGGGTCACAACTCACCTTGAGTTTCTTTCATGATCGATTTACCATCGAGGAGGCTACAACCAAGAAGATGATTGGCATGGGTGATAAGGTCCAAGGTTTATATGTTCGGGATACCAAAGACCTCAATTCCATTTTCAATGTTTTTGTTGGCAGTCTCTGCTCATGTATGGCATAATAGACTTGGCCATCTATCTTTTAAAAGGTTGAATGTATTAAAGGATCAATTGATGTGTGATGTTACCACATTGAATAAAAATCTACCTTGCTATGTATGCCCTTTGGCCAAACAAAGAAGATTATCATTTGAGTCAAATAATCATCTCTCCAATAAGCTATTTGATCTAATACATTGTGATGTATGGGGACCTTATCATATTGCTTTACACTTAGGATATAAATAGTTCTTAACATTAGTTGATGATTGCTCTCGATTCACTTGGTTTTCCATGATGAAACATAAATCTAATGTTGTAGGAGTTGTACATCGATTTTTTAATATGGTTGACACTCAATATAATGTTATTAAAAAATTTAGATTAGATAATGCTCATAAATTATCTTTCAAAGAATTCTTTGTTGAAAAAAGAGTGGTACACCAGTTTAGATGTGTTGAAAGACCGCATCAAAAATCAGTAGTTGAGCTCAAACACCAACATCTTTTAAATGTGGCACGAGCTTTGTCTTTCCAATCAAGAGTTTCTATTAAATTCTGGTCAAAATGTGTATTGACAACAGCATATTTGATCAACATAACTCCATCTCATTTTCTTCAACATAAGACTCTGTATGAAGTATTACATAGTTACCATGCTGATTACTCTATGCTTAGAGTCTTTGGAAGTCTAGTGTTTGCATCCACACTTACTGCACACATAAATAAATTTCAGTCAAGAGCCAGAATATGTGTCCTTGGGATATCCACCCGAAGTTAAAAGCTATGTATCATCAAAGTAGATTTTCATTTCCAGAGATATTGTATTTCATAAAGATATATTCTCTTTTCATATGGTTATGGAAGCTAATCATATGATTGATCTCTTTCCTGACTTGGTGTTACCATATCATAATCTATCCATTCCTTAGGATGTACCTATTTAATTGGAACAAGTCACAATGGGTCATGACCAATCTCATGAAACTTCAAATACTGATATTGTACCAGACCAGTCGCACCTAGATGTACCTTCAAACACTCGTGAAGCTCCAATTACTGACATTGCACCAAACCAGTTGAACCTAGATGTACCTACAAACATTGAAGTTTGAAAGTCCCAAAGAGACTCGAACTTCCAAATATCTTAGAGACTTTCACTACAATTTAATGTCTCTTGTTGATCAACTTGGAAATTATTATCCTCGTCACATTGGACATTTTATTTCTTATGATAGTCTGTCCACTCCTCATCGATAGTTCATTTTGAATGTATCATCCTAGTTTGAGCCACAATTCTTTCATCAAGCTATAAATTCCCCTTTGTCGTGAGGCCATGAAACTTAAGCTAGAGGCTATGGAACATAACCAAACTTGGTTTTGTTCCTTTAACACCTGGAAAACACTCAGTGGGCTACATATGGATCTATAAAAACAAATATAAATCAGATAGTTACCTTGGGAGAAACAAGGCATGCCTAGTTACAAAATGATATACACAATAGGAATGGTTAGATTACTTTGATATTTTATCCCATGTAGCCAAAACTATAATAGTAAAAGTGATGTTAGCTCTTGTAGCATTCCATCAGCGGTATTTAGTCCAACTGGATGTGAATAATGCGTTCTTAAATGGATGCTTGTTTGAAGAAGCTTATATGGACATTCTACTAAGTTATGAGATTCATAAACCTGTCAAACTGGGGGATAAGCTTGTTTGCAGATTGCACAAATCTATATATGGTCTTAAGCAAGCTTTAAGGCAATAGAATTCTAAGTTCTCTCATGTTCTCATCCAATACGGTTTTACTCAATCTAAAGCAGACTATTCTCTATTCACTAAAGGCACAGATGATAACTTTGTAGCCCTTTTAGTATGTTAATGATATCGTCATGTCATTAATTCATTAAAGGGTTTTTTACATTCTCAATTCAAACTTAAGGATTTGAGAAATTTGAAGTATTTCTTGGGAATTGAAATTGCTCGTGCAACATCGGTATTGTCATCTTACAAAGGCAATATGCTTTACAACTTCTTGAGGATGCATGCTATCTGGACTGCAAACCTGTCAACACTCTTATGGATCCAAAGACAATCCTTAGTATTCATGAATGTGATTTGTTACCAAATGCTTTGCATTACAAAAATTTGACTGGAAGACTGATCTACTTGACCCTCTCAAGACCAGATATCACATTTGTAGTACACAAATTGAGCCAATAGATGTCTCAGCCAAGGCCGCCACATCTTAAAGCAGTTTATCATCTCCTTCGATATCTAAAAGGAAATCCTAGTCAAGGACTCTTATTCTCTTCTTGTACACTTTCTAATATTGGTTCAAACATCAAACTTCGGGCATTCTCTGATGCAGATTGGGGATCGTGCATTAACATACGAAAATTTACCACCAATTTTTGCATTTTCATTGGTGAATCAATGGTTTCTTGGAAATCTAAAAGATAAACTTCCATCTTCCATTCCTCCGTTGAAGCTGAGTACAAAGCACTGGCGGCAACAAATCACTATTGTTTGGATTAATCAGATGTTGATGGACTTTATGGTTCCTGTAACCTCTCCAGCCATCATTTATTGTGATAATCAAGCTGCAATATAGATTGCTAATAAATCTATCTTCCACGAACGAACAAACACATTGAAATCGACCATCCCTTCATTTGAGACAAGATTACAACTGAGACAATTAAGCTCCTTTATGTTCGATCACAACATCAACTTGTTGATGCATTTACCAAGCCTCTACCCACTCATGTTCTTTTTTCCTTGTTATCCAAGATGTGTGTAAAGAGTATTTATCGCACATCTTGAGGGGGAGTATTACGACTAATGAAATGTACATTGCATGTTGTATATAGTTAGAAAGTTAGTTAGGATAGTTGGCGCTTCTTTTGATTCCTTTCCTTTGGCGTTTTTTTCATTTTTCCTTTTTCTGTGGCTATTCAAACTGAAGTTGGATGTACATGTAAATGTGATTTTGGCATTAATGAAATATTTTTTTCTAATATTTCAATCATGTTCTAATATCTTTCATGCATCCATTTACATGATATACACACATCATTATCATGTATAGAGAAAGGGAAGGAGCAACAGAGAAGAGAGAAATGGACACGCGACGAAACAGAAGGCAATTCAAGAAGACCTAGATAAGCAAATGGATCATTCTTATTCCTCATGAACGGGAGGAATCAACGGAAAGGATTCCCATGCTACCTTTAAATCATCTGCCCTGGATAATATGGAAAAATGCTCTGATGGTTAACCATTTTATCCCTTACTCGATAATTTATATTATGCATTGGCGTGCGTGTATGTAAAATTGAGTTCTTGGCCCTTACTAGCCATTTCACTTGCCTCAACTCTGATGCACAAAAAAAATCGATTTCTATCCACCCTTCCAACAAAACACTCTAAAATTCACACATATTATAAAGGATTTCGACAAACCACCCACGTAACATCCAAATGAGGAGTCTAAATCACAGTTTCCACCCTCCATTTCATCCAATATCACGTAAAAAATTGCAAGTTTTGAAAAAAAAAATTTCTTATCAAAATGTGGAGTTAGGTCATTGTGATGAGGAGTGAGACTTAGGTAGTTTGGATGTGTTTTGTTGGTTGTTGGTTGGAAATCTGGCCAGATGGGCAACCTCTATGACTTATGTAACTCCAATTTCAAACATTTTGTTACACATTCAAGGTGTTAGAAGAAGTGTTTCAATGAACCTTGGGGTTGAATTTGGATACGCACTACACACGTGACACTACATCCCCATATGCGTTCTTGTGCATTTGCATCGAAATTGAATCACACTTTCCACACCCAAAGCACAACACACTACGATCTCTATGTCACCTACCTACGCCCCTATTGCGTCTCCCTCATTCCACATTTTATATTGTTTGCTTTGGTTCGTTTGAGGTTCCTATTATCATTTCTATTGCATATCTTAATGTTCAATTGTTTCACCTTATTTGTAAGAAAAAGGCCAAGAAACACAAAGAACCGTCGACGATAGATTAAGGAAAGCACAAGGCTACGAGTTATTCTTCATGTACTTTTGCACAAGTCGATGACGGTGGCATTCGTCTTTTTCTGTCACTGGATCACTACAATCGGTTCAGTGACATCATCACACTGTGGAAGCTATTGTCTAAACGATGGGTAATTCTTGCAGATTTTCCTGATTTTGAGGTGACACACTTGGTCAGGGTGGTGGATGGGAGAAAGTAGCAGATACTTCACACTCAGTATATCCTCTGTTGGTACGGGAGTTCCCTTCTAATTTCAATTATGATCTTGACGCTCTCGACTTAGACCACTACCATCAAACTTGGGTCAGAGACCAATGGATCATGTTCGGCCCGGAGGTGATTGATCAGTATTATAATTTGACTTGGAAGAACATTATTCATATCCCGAACGATTGTGATATGGCTGAGGTGGCACAATTTTTATATGGTTAGGACGAAAAGTGGATGCTTACCACGAAGAAGTTAAAACACATTCAGTTGACATAGTCCTTGGTCATCATCCATATGTTTATGTGCTACAACATAGACCATACGTCACACCAGACCAACGTTAATAATGTACAAGTTTATTTATTGTATCATCTAGCGTACGGGCACAAGATAGATCTGGACAACTATATATACACATTGATTACTAGTCGTGTTGCTCAAACAGATCGTCGACATACCATAGTATTACCGAGATTGATCGGTGACTTCTGTCTGTCAGTGAGCTTGCGGCTGATGTTGAGGCACAAATTGACAAGAAGACAATGGTCAACTCATTCAGATTGATCAGACAGAAAAGAAAGCAAGCTCACACATATTAGTTGGCCCTTATGGACCCATTCTAGTTGCTCTGGTTCCATCTTTAACTCCGGAGCACTCGTTTAGTACGACTCTTCTTCGCCAGATTCTCTTTATTGTAATGGAGAACATGAGGGCGATCAGAGCCCTATAGTGGGACATCGCCACCATAAGAACGATACAACAACTTATGAAGCTCGCCATTAGCCGACAAATTCTTGATCAAATCATATAACATTAGCTTGTGACCATCTCACACGACGATTGGATAAATGAAGTAGCCAGCTCAATGACATTCATGAGCAGATGGGACGAGCTCCTCCTTGATTCGATCCTTCCACAATGTGCTTCAGTGCCATTTCAGTCCCACCATTCGATTCACAATCGACGAGTCTCTAAATCTCTATTGTACTTTATTTGCTATATCTGTTTTTTAATGCATTAGGGCAATACATAATTTAGGTGTGAGGGTGTAAAAAACATTGAGATGTTTTATCCATTTTTTAGTTTATTAACGCATGTTCGTGTGGTTTGAAAGTGTGTGAATTTTTATCGCTTTCCAATTATATTTAAAAAAATTAAATGAAAATTTTCAAAAATATTTTCAATTTGTTTGTGCTTGTGCGAGTTGGGTAGACTTGTCGGTTGATGACAGTGGCGGACCCATCACAAAAGTTCAACCCGAGCGGACATTGACCGTCGACAATCAGCGATAGAAAGAACGGATTGTTTATTAATATTTAATTAAGTAATATTGAAAATAAGACTAAGCTTAAAAAAAATTACTTACAAGTAAGTTTATTTAAGTAAAAAAGTAATTTTAAAATAAATATTTGTTATAGATTAGTTGCCGTATCTTAATACTCGTTTGGATTAATGAAAATCTTTAGCTGCTCCTTTTGAAAAACATGCAGAAGACGAGAAAATAAAATAAAAGATTAACAATATATTTTGCATGGAATGCACATTAAACATGTGACATTTCAGACTTATTACAAGAATAATACAAAGATTATTAGATTCTTATTCAAATATATGAATTTCTGAAGAAAAATGGACAAAAATCTCTATTTGCCATTTTCTCTCTTATTTTTCATTGCTCAAATTGTTAATGTTTCTTAATCAATCCCAATCTTCCTTCTAGACCCAATTTTAAGGTCATTTTGAGTGTGATTTCATATTATAAAAATGCCCAACTATCTCAGCTCAAAATAAATAAACTGAAAAAGGAAAAAAGAAAAGGCCCACATTACCTGAAAATGGTGTCTTCATCTTCCCCGGCTTCTCTGTTCTCTCTGCAACAAGGCTGCAGTTTGCACAATGACCTGGCGACGCCAGCAATATTGAAGACTCCGACGGATCTAGTACGGGTGGTTGCTCCCCTTCGTCGGGTGCTGGGTCCGCCCATGGTTGATGATAATATTATTTGATTTGTCTGTTGATTTATAAATTGTGAATAGCTGCTTGCTTTAATTGATCCCTTATTTTTGTAGGGATCCATGTAGCCCTTCTAATGCAAGTAGCCAGTATCTACCAAATAGTATTTATCTTCGTCCTCCGAACGAGCTGGCCCATAACACAGCCTCTATCGGCGCGGTCTGACCCTTTTAACATCTCTAATTTGACCCAACATAATAGGAAGCATCAAGTTGAGACGGATGGTCGCTACCAACAAACTAGCAATCGTCCCCTAGCTTTTTCTCACCGCAATTTTAGTTTTTTTTCCCAAGATATAGAAGTTCCTCTATCCAGTACAATAGAACAAGCCTCAACACATATTTCAATACTAAAAAATGGGTAAAAAAGGCAAAAATGTGTGTTAGAATATACATCGCAAATGGCGTAGATGCCTATCTAAACCTACCACAACCTCCAACAAGTATATATAGATGCCACTCACCGTATAACCATGCCCAAGTGCTCATTTTCATTAATTCTAATGTTTTGGGTGTGTTTGAGTCACATTATTTTGGAAGAATGCATTCTGGAATAGTGGATTGATGGAGAATGTGTGGTTAAAAAATAAGAAACAGTTATTAATGTGATGAAAAATATTATTTTATTAAAAAATGCGTGGTTAAAAATGAGTAGAAGAATGAGAATGAAAATTTTAATGTGTACCAAACAGGTTTTTAAGTGGAATTTATTTGCAATTTTTTGAAAAAATTGGAACTATGACCCCAATAAATTCTTTACTTTTTCTTATTTTCTTTTGTTTATTTAATTATGAGGTTAAATTCATCATTTTACAAGACTTTATGTAGCTAATTTACGAAGTATTGCGCTTAAATGAAAGGTTGAGAAGTATTACACAAAACAGATAAACGTTAAGGGGTATTATGCTAATTACCTAGTAAAAAGTAAAACAAAATGTGCTTGTCGAAAGAAAATTATAATTGAAGTATAATAACGAGGAATAAAGAATCACACGGCGTATATGGATGATAGGTGAGTAATGATAGTTATAATTGATGTTTGATTAGAACTTCAAATTTAAGGAATTTATCGTTTGCCTCCTTAATTAAGGAAAATGTAACCGAACTAATGTCATTGTGAAACATTGTAGTTCGCGATATAATAGTGATGTTCATTATGGTCCTTCTCGTCCAAATTCATGGAAATTTCTTCTTTCTTGTGAGGTTCAATTATTGTGGAGTTGATTATATTCAAACTACAAATTTTATTCATTACACCGCATTTTAATTGTATTCAAGGTTTTCAAGCTTTGCTTATTATAGTACCTACGTCCCTTGCTTTTTTCATCAAATTTTTACCTTCAACCTTCCATTAATTACCATATTTCGTCTATAATAATGATTATCATTTAAAAAGATCTATTGGAAGGATGTATAAAAACTTATTTGTCCATCGTATTTAAAAAATAATAAATGCAAAAGTACGACAATATTCTCCATCAATACAAAGCACGAAAGTAAAATATTCTGATATAAATCATCATCAATTATGAGATATGCTAATTGATGGAAGGTTTGAGATAAAAATTCAACGAGAAAATTAGAGATATAAGTATTAAGATGAGCAAATCTATATGACCTTGAGTATACTTAAAATACGGCGCAAAAAAATTGTGATGCCAATATAGCATGTAAGTAAAATATATGGTATATTCTTACATATCTTTTATTTATTGACTTGTTTATATTGGAATGATTTTTTAATGTCGAAACATGTGCCAAAAACACATGCATAGTGAAGTTCATAGACAGGTAAGCCAGTTGGTCAGAATTGATTCGGTGCTACAAGTTCGTAAAATTCTTGCTACGATTTCCTTAGAGTTTCTAAAACATACATAAGGTGCAATTCTTACTTACCTTAAAGTAGTATATGTAGGGATGGTAATGTGGCTCGCCGACTTGGGCGGCTCGTGGCTCGGCCTAAAAAAAGTCCGAGCCAGGCCGACTAGTGGCTCGTTGGGACCGAGCCAGCCCGTGATAGCTTAGCCTAATTTTTTTTAAAAAAAAAAGTAATTTACAAACTTTAAAAAAAAAAAAATAAATAAATAAAAACATGTTGTAGGTAGCTAAAAGTTAGCTACTTGCTAGCTGTCTGCATTGCAGGCAGCACAACTGATTTTTTTTTTTTAATTTCTTTTTAGAAAATATTTTGTTGAAACAGATTCATTCTTTGGCTATAAACATGGGATAAGAATTTGAGTTTCATATCAATTTTTTGATTTGTCATGAATTTAAAAAAAAAAAAAAAAAAACAAGTCCGCTCGGTTCGGTCGAGCCTAAATTTTTTGACCGAGCTTTTTCTCGGCACGGGCAAAAAAATCGAACCATTTTTACTCAAACCGAGCCCGAGTTTCAAGTTTCGGCTTGAGGGGTTCGCCTCATTGACACCCCTAAGCATATGCAGAAATATTTACTTACCATTTTGGATACGGTTGATTCCACCTGTGCATAACATTATTATTTCAGGTAAGAGATGTTCGGGTCCTGTGGAAATCTTTAGTGAGTTCTAACCAACAGAAGATTCAATTCAGCCTCTCAAAGTAAAACCCGTGTTCTTCAATCATATTCAAAGAAAACACACCCTGGTTTGAGTGATATAATTTTATTCAAGGATCGGGCTACTTGGCGTGAGTTAAGAAGGGTGAATCTTAATCCAAGGAGTGGTTGCAACCGAGTATAATAGTGAAGTGGTGATAGAGTTAAGACCGGAGGGCTTGATTCCACTTCTCCAACAAGTCATAATGAATAAGAAAACGAGGAAATTGTTTTTTATTTGATTTTGATTGTTTTAGTTAATTTTGCGAAATTACTAAATTGAGACTATTATATTTTTGTATCTTGATTAATGGATTAGTTCTTCACACCATATCCGTATTTTTCTTTACTTAATCCTGCACTCGATTATTATTTGCAAATAGAAAAATTTGTTGAGTCATTTCGGTCAAAACTGTACGTAAAATTGCCTGTTGGAAATTATGAATGACTGGTGCATTTTGGATGAAACGAATAATTGAGACATTGTTTAATTAACTAGGTTTTAGTATTTTCGATTGGTATCAAACCAGGTTCACTTTTTAAAAGTGAAATCCACATTAAACCTAGTTAAGGACGGTGCCTTGTTTAGACCTCCTTAGACATGACTAATTATTCATATTTGAAAGTTTATGTCCAATCGTTAGATGATAAAGCATGGCACTCAATTGTGTATGGGTATAAAACTCCCACAGTAACTGAAGAGGATCAAGATAGAGAAAAACTAGCAAATGAGTGGGTGACTACTCATTATAACAGTGCTAGTTGGAACTCTAAAGCATTAAATGCCATTTTTTCATTTGTAGATGCTAATCAATTTTGGCTTCTACTCGTAAGGTGGCTAAAGAGGGATGGGACATATTACAAGTTACTAATGAAGTAACCACTACAATGAAGTCCTCTAACTACAAATGCTCACACTCGAATTTGAGCAATTAACCATGAGAGAAGATGAGCAATTCAAAGACTTCTATGCAAACCTAAGTGACTTTACCAACTCGACCTACACCTTGGGAAAAAAAATACTCAGGAAGTAAAATAGTGAAAAAAAATCCTTAAATCACTACGTGATAGGTTTCACCTATGATGCACCGACACGGACACGTGTGTCCGACACGATACGTGTTGGATACGCCGACACGCGATTTTAAAAAAAAGTACAAACACGACACGTTGATTAAATTTTTAAAAATTCTTCATTTATATAATATAAATTTAGTTTTATACTTGTTATTAATTTTTCTTGTTAAAATCTTTTAAACATGAGTACATATTTGTTACTTACTAATAATTTTGAATTAACAATATATAATATTTCTAATATAAAAAGAAAAATGATTACGGTAGAGTGTCCGAGCAGTGTCGGTATCGACTCGTGTCCGACACGTGTCGGACACGGACACGCTACCCTAATTGAAGTGTCCGTGCTACAGAGGGTTTCACTCAAAGGTTATCGTAATAGAGGAAAGCAAGAACATGGAAAGTATGAATGTAGAAGAATTGGTGGGGGCCTTGATGACTTAGGAGCTGAACCTTCACAGAAGAAAGAAAGAAAAAGACTCGGGGACGTACTTAAAGTCAAAGATGTTGAAATAGAGAAAGAAGCTGATGAACTTTAAGAAATTCCTGAAAAACAACTAGAAAGGAAGATACTCAAGAACTCAACCACCTCAAAAGAAGAAGTTTCTGGGAAACTCAAAGCAACTCCCTACGTCATTTGTGGAAAAGACTCAAAAACGAGTCTAAGGTCATGAGTGTGAAGCGTTCATGCACATAGTGGTTGAGTGTACAAACACTTTTAAAAAGTCAATGGGCAAGAAAGATATGAACATAACATGGAGTGAAGATGAAGACAAGTAGTCAAATTCAGATGAAGAGGACAAGACTCATGACAATCAGGTAACTTTTCTAACAACAAATCTTCAACCGATTGCTGATACGGACTTATTGTCATATGCAGGTCAGAATCTACTGAATGTAGATCAATTGGAACCAGCAACACCTGTGCAGAATGCAAAATTCTAAAAGGCAATATGGAAGCTAAACAAGAAAGAAATGTTACTCTTCTGTCTATGATGTAATAGATTGAAGAAGAAAGGTCTGTAATTGTAATCGAAAGAGAAAACTTACTCAAAGCCGTAAGTGAGAAGGAAAAATAAATGTTGGAACTTCAAATCGAGCTAGAACATATTAAAGAAAGAGTCAGGCGGCTAACTATTGGCGCGTCGCATCTCGGTGAACACTCAACTACAAAAGAACCCCAAATGGCAAAGTTGGTCTGGGATATGAAGGTAAAGGAAAGTAGAAGGTTACTACTCAACCGACGTTCGTTAAAGCTACCGTGGGATCTGAAAGCTTACAAAGTCAGTCATCAGAAACAGTAGTCAAAGTCTCGAACAGAAACATGCCAACAAGACAATTCTGTGTACAAATATTTCACAGTTGGTTCTTACCACCTCGAGAAATCCTATTTGGAACACAAGACAAGGTAAACTCGTAAAATCTCACATTGGTACGCTTCAATACCCGATCAGATGTCATAAGTGTAATCTATATAGATACACCTCTCATCATTGCCTAACACACATGAACTTGAAACATGCTAAGAAAATTCATTTGCTAACTAACACCCTAAAATTCAACCCTAGGACTAAAATAAGGTAAGTGTGGATAACAAAAAGTGATCTTAGATACTACGTGGTTAATGTTGCATATAAATCTATTGTACCTAACTTCTGATATTTTGACAGCGGTTGCTCCAAAATCGGGATATGTTAACTGACTACAAGAGTTATGCAAGATGAATAGTTACTTTTGGAGATGGTGTCGTACAATCGAAATAAACAGATAGCCTATCTTGAAAAATGTACTTTATGTTGTTGACTTGAAAGCTAATTTAATTAGTGTAGGCCAATTGTGTGATGATGACCTCATGGTTATGTTCACAAAAAGGCATGTGCAAGGTAATAAAAAATGATGGTAGTTGCGTTTTCTGAGGTAACAGGTCCCATGATAAATGTTACTTGTTTGAATCTAATAGTACATGTCATGTCTCTAACGCTAATTGTACATATTTTTGGCACAAATGATTGGGACATTTGAACTACACAGATCTTGTCAAACTTACCAAACTTGAATATTGGCACAACATGAAATCGATTTAGATGGAGGACATATGTGAGGGGAAGACTGGTAAACTTCAGTCCATATGTGTTAAAGGACTGGTTGGGAATGGACGGGGTTCTGGTGGGGAATGACGATGATCTAACTACTAATGGTGTGGTCATGGAATTAACTGGGAAAGTGTGGCCTTTTAATTATATCAATTTGCCTGATTCGGCTGACTCCCAAGTATAAATCCTTTTCAAAATTCTCATCCACAACCTGGACTTCTTACCCATCACTCAGATCTATCCCAAAAGCATGCTATGATGCTATACAAATTGGGTACAATGGTTGGGGTAGATTTGATTAAACTAATTTTCGACAGAATGATCTATGAAGGACTAATGAGGGCAACACAATACATACTTCCCTATCCCAGTCTCATTCCACTTTCTATTTGATTTGGGGATAATTAATCTGCCCATTGATAGATACTATACCCCTATTCCAACTCTACGGGTCAATAAATTGGGCAATCTGGATGGTGCTCATATCCCTACACCCAGGAATCCAAAGCACATGCTACCACATGATCACTCTGAAAGGCTGGAACTGTTGGAAAATAATCTGAGGGTTGTCAAGAATCGGGTGGGCACCATTTTCTTGAAAGTTCATAAAATGGCTGAGGAGTTCTACTCTGTGTTCAGGATTGTGAAAACCTTGGCTTACTTTGGTGATGAACGTATCCGGATTGCTAGGTACAAGAGTACTTCTGGATTCCCTGAATATGTGCTCGGTTATGGCGACTTTACAAAGCCCGCATGGGTCAGTGCTGCCGCAAACGCGTCTACCAGTCCAAACCTAGCAACACCTATAGTCCAGAGTTAAGACATATCTTCCCCAGTTTACCCCACCGATGTTTAGGTTGAAGATCCACCAATCGCAGCATCAGTTGTGCCTCTGGACTGTGAATCATCCAGTGCAATGTAGCCTAGGACAAGAGAATGATCTGGCTTTACCACTCCTACATCTAACTCGTGCACTAACTATTTGTGGGATGTATAATCTAGTACTAGCTATTTGAATATACTCGTTGGATGACTGTATAACTACTATTCTTAATAGTTGGTTACTATACTCTTTAATTTCAAAAAAAAGGGGTACTAGTAGTAGGATCTTTTAGTTTTTGAACACAATATGAAAAATGTAGGACGTGCTTGCTGCTATTGTTTATGTTTGCCTACACAATCTACTATTTATTATTGTGTTCATGGAGTTAGGGGGAGTTATGCTATGTGTACTTGGGGGAACTAACTGAAGGGGAGTAGTTCATGTAAGTGTTCTCTCTCACACTTGATCAGAATCGATTGGGTGCTACAGGTTCGTAAAATTCTTGTTGCGATTTTCTTAGGTTTTGTAAAACCTAAATAAGATGCAACTCTTACTTACCTTAAAGCAGCATATATAGAAATATTTACTTACCATTTTGGACAAGGTTGATTAGTCAAATAAGTCAAAGAAAGGAAGATTATATTAGCTTATAAAATATTTCCTTAATTCAAGTATGGACCGTATCAACCATATCTTATGTGATTCTTACCGTGCATAACGTTATTATATCAGGTAAGAGGTGTTTAGGCCTTTTGGAAATCTTTATAGAAGTGAAGAAGGATATTAAGGATCGACCAAGCTTTGAGAGAAAATTTTCATACACCAGGCGAACCTTCAACTTGATATTCAAAAGCAATGTAACCTACGTTAGCGAGTTCTAACAAGCAAAAGGTTCAGCTCTGCCTTTCAAAGCAAAATCTGTGTTCTTCAATCATATTCGAAAGGAACACACCCTGGCTGGAGTGATATAGTTATGTTCAAAGATCATGCCACTTGGCACGAGTTAAGATTGGCGAATCTTAATCTAAGGAGTGGTTGCAGCCGAATACAATAGTGAAGCGACGATAAAGTCAAAAGCGAAGGGTTTGATTTCACTTCTCCAACAAGTCAAAATGAATAAAAAGACGAGGGAGTTGTTTTTTATTTGCTTTTGATTGTTTTAGTTCATTTTGCGAAATTACTAAATCGAGATTATATGGTTTTTGCATCTTGATTAATGGATTAGTTATCACGCCATATCTACGTTCTTATTTACTTAATCCTGCACTAGATTATTATTTGCAAAAACACACATATGTCGAGTCGTTTCAATCAGAACGATACATATATTGCCTGTTGAAAGTTCTGACTCACTGGCGTATTCTGACTTAAACGAATAATTGAAACAAATTGTTTAATTAACTAGGTTTCAGTATTTTCATTGCAGTCATTTTTTGGGTTAGTGACTATGAGCAATGATATACTAGATATCGTTGATTAGTATAAGTTAAGTAACAGTAACATAATATATCATTAATTTGTGAATAAATTCATGATAGATTCTAGAATTTAAATGATTCACCAATTAATTCACGTGTTATGTAAGAAATTTGCAACTCATCCATAAATAAAAAATTAAAAAATTATGGACACCTTTTCCTTTAATACAACAATTTATATAGGATATCTATAAAAATAAATAATTAAATAGTAATAATTATATTCGTCTGTTTATTTTATGTTGGATTTAATATCACATTTTTTAAGAAAAATAATCGGGAGTTAGCCCGAAGATTTATCCAAAGATGATGGAGATTTGCCCGAAGAATAATAAAGAAATAGGTATGTTTATTTAGAAGAAATATTATTTTATGGTTATTGTTTATTGTGTCAAATGAATAAAATAATTTTTTTGTATTTTCAGTATCATTACTCTTATTTGTTTATTTCGATATAAATCATATAATTTACAAGAAACTAGGTATAGCAAGTCAAATTAGATGAGAGTCTAATCGATCGGTGTTAAATAATTGTTAACCAGCTATTCTCAAGCAAATCTAGCCATTTAACACTAAGTAAAGATGAAATATCTTTAATGCAATTAAAATGTAATGCATTTTTTAAAAAAAATGGTGGTGTTAATATCTCTTCTATATATAAAAAGTGTGTATTTAACGGAATTTGTTGGTTTAACGGAAAAACTAACGGAATTTCTTGATTTAACGGAAAAACTAACGGAATTTTTTTAATTTAAAAATCATTTAACTCCATAATTGGGCTTCAAGATTTACAATTCTAAAGCCCATGTAGAAGTATTGGATGTCATACTCATTTTATAGATACACTTCTCTCCAAAGGTTTCATAAACTTTCAATGTGGGATTGTGCATTTTATATATGCTCTTAACTCCAATAGTTTTATAAATTTTCAATGTGGGATAGTGACAAAAAAAAAAATGTTAAAATACTCATCAAAATCATTTTAAAATGTATGTCTAATTGACTAATTTGATTTTGAATTACAACTAATTAAATTGTAATATTCACTTTCATTCTTTCATTTATTTAATTTTCAAATTTAATTTGAATTGCACTTGATTATTAATATATTAATGTTAGATATTATTTTCTATAAGTTTAAAATATTTTAATTTAACAAAGTAAACTACTTTAACATATTTATTTTTAATTTTTAGTGTTGGGATTAATTGTAGGATATATAATAAATCTAATTAGTAAAGATAAATTTACTTTAAATTATTTTTATGTATTTATTGCATTCGGTTCGACCGCAGTTGAATTTCCACAAACTTCATGTCGGAATCATTCTCGATTGTGAATCAAAATCTTCATCTCCATTTTCAGATATCGGAATTATCAAATCCGCAAACTTTTCGTATAAATCCTATGATTAATGCTCATGTTTAGTTCTTTAATTAATAAAAAAAATTAAAATTCTCCTAACACTATTTGGCAATTTTATAGTATTATATTAAATGTTTAGTAAGTATTATTTTTAAATATTAGATGATTTTATGTTATAGTAAAAAATCTATTTTTTTTATAATATAGAAAAAAACTATTTTTTAAAATAAAAATATATTTAATATCTTAAAAATAATTAAAATAATATTAAAAATACGAAACGTATTATGACGCTAATCATTCGTATTGACACGCTTAAACTTGTGATTCTTGATTCTCAACATCGACATCTCGCAACGCATTACGCCTTTTAGAACATTATTAATAAATGAATGGAAAATGCAAAAAAAAATTTGTACTACTACATTTTAGTCACTAGGAACAAATGAAACTAAAAAAAATGGATGTGGATATTATCAATTTAAAAATGCTAATAGTTTATTTGGTAAGGTACATTGAATTTAATGAAGAAAAAATATTTATTTATTTAGTTTTGTATTATAATGTTATCTATTATTTTATTATGTATAAAAGTTCATGATTAAATACAAAATTTAATATAATATAATAGTACGAAACAAAAACTTATACATTTTAATTTAGAATTTAACACTATTCAAGTTAAAATTAATATATCACAATGTGTAATTATTTATCAATTACATAAACATTACATCATTAATTATTTAATGAACCAAAAAAATTATATATAACTAAGCAAACGTGCATTGCACGTTGCTTAAACCTAGTATATATAAAAAGTGTGTATTTAACGGAATTTGTTGGTTTAACGGAAAAACTAACGGAATTTCTTGATTTAACGGAAAAACTAACGGAATTTTTTTAATTTAAAAATCATTTAACTCCATAATTGGGCTTCAAAATTTACAATTCTAAAGCCCATGTAGAAGTATTGGATGTCATGCTCATTTTATAGATACACTTCTCTCCAAAGGTTTTATAAACTTCCAATGTGGGATTGTGCATTTTATATATGCTCTTAACTCTAATAGTTTTATAAATTTCCAATGTGGGATAGTGACAAAAAAAAAAAATGTTAAAATACTCATCAAAATCACTTTAAAATGTATGTCTAATTGACTAATTTGATTTTGAATTACAACTAATTAAATTGTAATTCACTTTCATTCTTTCATTTATTTAATTTTCAAATTTAATTTAAATTGCACTTGATTATTAATATATTAATGTTAGATATTATTTTCTATAAGTTTAAAATATTTTAATTTAACAAAGTAAACTATTTTAACATATTTATTTTTAATTTTTAGTGTTGGGACTAATTGTAGGATATATAATGAATCTAATTAGTAAAGATAGATTTACTTTAAATTATTTTTATGTATTTATTGCATTCGGTTCGACCGCAGTTGAATTTCCACAAACTTCATGTCGGAATCATTATCGATTGTGAATCAAAATCCTTCATCTCCATTTTCAGATATCGGAATTATCAAATCCGCAAACTTTTCGTATAAATCCTATGATTAATGCTCATGTTTAGTTCCTTAATTAATAAAAAAAATTAAAATTCTCCTAACACTATTTAGCAATATTATAGTATTATATTAAATGTTTAGTAAGTATTATTTTTAAATATTAGATGATTTTATGATATAGTAAAAAATCTATTTTTTTTATAATATAGAAAAAACTATTTTTTAAAATAAAAATATATTTAATGTCTTAAAAATAATTAAAATAATATTAAAAATACGAAACGTATTATGACGCTTATCCTTCGTATTGACACGCCTAAACGTGTGATTCTTGATTCTCAACATCGACATCTCGCAACGCATTACGCCTTTTAGAACATTATTAATAAATGAATTGAAAATGCAAAAATTTTTGTACTACTACATTTTAGTCACTAGGAAAAAATGAAACTAAAAAAAATGGATGTGGATATTATCAATTTAAAAATGCTAATAGTTTATTTGGTAAGGTACATTGAAAGTTAAAATTAATATATCACAATGTGTAATTATTTATCAATTACATAAACATTACATCATTAATTATTTAATGAACCAAAAAAATTATATATAACTAAGTAAACGTGCATTGCACGTTGTTTAAACCTAGTAATTATATACATATCACAATTTCCATGAGCAAAATTGTGTTTTAATTGCGTTTAAAGTTCTGAATGTTTCTTTGCTCGCTATAGTACGTTTGATCATAACTTTTTTTTTCGACAAATGATCATATTTTAACATTCCATTAATTTGTAAAACATCGTCTTCAATGGTAAATTTTGTCCAAAAAGTTTATTAGGAGAATATGAAAAAATAAAATAAATGCAAAAGTGTGACAAACCCACAAAAATAAATAAATAATATATATATCAATGGTAAATTTTGTCCAAAAAGTTTATTAGGAGAATATTAAAAAAATAAATAAATGCAAAAGTGTGACAAACCCACAAAAAAAAAAAATCAAATCAAATCAAATACGAGATATGCTTATTGATGGATGATTAAAAATAAAATTCGATGAAAAAAGTTAGAGAAATTAGAATTACAATAAGCAAATATTGATGACTTTTAAGTACAATTAAAATGAGGTGCAATTAATAAAAAGTTGTGGTGTAAATATATAATTTATCCTAACTAATTATCTAATACTACAATAAACATTTTGATGGTATTAAAATTTAAAAAAATAATTAAAAATAATGAACATGCTTGGTGCATGTACACCAATTTTTACACTGTCACATTACAATATACTATTGGACAGTTTAAAAAATCTTTTTTTAACCAATCATTTGTCGTCAACAACTACAATGTCAAGTATGATGTAGAAATAAACGATGTATAAGTGATATTATCCCAAAGATAATTGTTAAATTTGGAGGCCATGGAGATCCCTCCATTAAAATCAACGTCCCAATTGTACGATAAAATAAAATAAAAGAATAACGTCACAAATTTAACTTTAGCCCAGTTTGATGGTCATTCTTGAATACTGATTTTTTGGAAATATATGGTTAAAAGGCAATAATTTTTTTAAAATTTATGTACAAAATATTTTATTGTATAAATGTGTAAATAAAAATGAGTATGAAAATTTAAAAGTTTTAAAATAATGATTATTAAAATCAACGGCCACGTGCTAATGCGCACACAAAATTTCGTAAGAAATAATTTCACCATAAACTTCCCACCTTCCCAAAAAATCTTACAATTAGCGCTGTAAAGCTGAGCTGAGCTGAGCTGCTCCTGCCGGTACATATCCCCACCCCATCGCACCTTCTCATACGGACTACATATATAGATACATCTATATATATATTCACAAAATCAAATTGCAAAAATCAGAGACAGATTTGGATAATCTTCTCCCGCTTTTCCCCTAACAAAAAACCCTCAATTTTCACTCTCTTCACTCTTTCTTGCAATCGGGAGATTGATTTTGTCCTACCTGCGTATAAATACGTGATATACGCACATTATTATCATGTATAGAGAAAGGGGAGGAGCAGTCGGGAAGGGGGAAAGGGGACACGTGGCGAATCTGAAGAGAATCCAGGAAGCCCTAGATAAGCAAGTGGACCGATCTAATTCCTCCTCATCTACTGTCTTTGCGAGAGGAGGAATCAACGGCAAGGATCCCCGCGCTGCCTTCAAATCGTCTACCCCGGATAATATGGCGAAATGCTCTGATGGTTAACTCTTTTATCCCTTTCTCGATAATTTATGTTATGCATTGGCACAAGTGTTTGTAAATTATGTATTTGCTTGTGTGTTATATTGATTGGATGCTGATTGGGTTTTAAACAGTCAGTTAATTGGGTCCTAGCAATTCAAGAAAGTAACATATCTGTTTAAAATATATGGTGTATCTTGAGAGGGGAGTTTGCATTGAATTGCCTTTCTCCCGGTTAAATATGGCTATTTAAGCTTAAAGATTGCATGTTCCTCTTTTGTGTATCTATTGATTTGCTATTGGTATTTGAGAAATTATTATAACTAATATTTTCAATCAATCATTTATCACTTGGAGAAGACACGCCTATAATCCTCTTGAAAGGTGAGGGTTGCCCTTGCAAATAGGGACTTAGGGCTCCTATCTTGTGCTGGCTGTGCTCCGCTTTGCATATTTTGTATAAAAGCAAGTCATGACAGCTTTATGCATACAAATGATGGTGTCCAGCACGGCAGCACCAGAAACTTGTGCAAACAACACTCTCTTCCTCTGTGGCTCGTGAGTAGACGAATGATGAAGTTGATACTCTGATAATGAATATTGTGCAATCAATCTGTTATGTATCTTGGATTCATTACTTTTTGGCTGAATTTAATTATTATTATTATTTTTTTTTAATCATAAATGGAACAAAGTTAGTATTGAATATGGCTCAAAATTCGGATTTCTTTTGTTCCTTTTTCTAGTTAAAAGTTGGATCAATTTTGTTCATTTTAATGTCGAGAAAACTATTATTGAGATGCACACTTTGCAGAAAGAAAAAAGGAAGAATACTTCTTTTTTAAGCTAAAATATATTTTTACTAAATTATGAATAAGGAAAAAGAAAAATGGCAAAGAAAAGGATAGTTTTAAATGTAGCATAATAAATATGATCTGTATATTTGGTTTTTCCTACAAAGAAGATTTTGGTAACCTTTAACCCAACCCTATCCATTTTTGTTAGCTTCACGAGTTGACCTTCCCCAACCATTAAATGCAACCTGTGTATTTAAACTAAAAACATTTATTCCCAAATGCATCCAAGCCTAAATAAAAAATTTCATCCATTGAAATTTCCAAAAATAAAGTGTCATGGTACTTACATACATAAAGGTATCATTCTCTCAGACAATAGCTATATAAGCTTGAGATAATACAACTAAAAGGAAACTCGGGAAGGTTCATCAAAGCTGCTATTCTTTGTTTCCTTTTAGTTTTCATATTATGATTATAGTAACTGACGAGAACTTTAATCTCAAAACTAAATTTAGTATAAATATATATAAAATTAAAGAAAGCATCCCTAAGTTAGGAGATACAAAATAGTGGAAAACAACGTGATTGTCATTTTGGGAACTAAACATGGAGAGCAAGATTCATTAAAAAGGGGAAAAAGGATAGAAAGAAGAAAAAAAAGTTGTACTTGTGCTCGTATTGATGATTTGTAAACAAGGAAGTTATCAATTATATTCGAACTTTTTGAGGAAATGAATTGTAGAAATTATCTGCTTGTCCACCTGGACTAATAAGGAAATCTGAATTCATTGAGCCTTTTGTTACTATCAAATAAAGGCTCTCCAAGAGAGCCATATTCTAGTTCTTGATCGAAGGGGGACACCAATTGTCGCTGACTCTCTGCCCATCATCCTTTGGATGGATAGAGAGGGAGGGTAGTAGCTTGACTTCTTTAAACAGTAAAAGGAGAATTGGATCAAAAGCAAATACCATTTTGAAGTTTTATCAATAATCATAGATAACTCCCTACCCCACATTTGTATTTTCTCTATCTATTTGTTTGACGTGTACTTTGCTGGTATGCTCTGTGTTTTTCTTCATTTCTTCATCCATTTATTCTTTTTGTGACATCTTCTTTCTCAAAAATGAGGAAAATGTTGATGTGGCTGTACATCATTCCTACTTTATGAAGACAACATTACAAATATTATCTTTGGAAGGGACCTATGCCACTTGATGTTGAGAAATGTATATTCCAGTGCAGTCTTAGAGCCTTGCTGCCGAAGAGAATTTAATGAATTAGAGAGTACAGATTATTTGATCTCATTGTTGGATATTTCCTTCCTTGCTTCTCTTTCTCTCTTGTAGAATAAGTTCACGAAGAACAGTATGCTTTGTTATCCTTCTCACTACAGCATGCCTCTTAACATATATTATTTGGGAAATAACAACGGCTCTAAACGATTGGACCTCTTCCCAATCAGCCAGCACAAGCGTTTTTACTGATTTTTTTTTATTTTTTATTTTTGTCGCATTTACCTCCCCCTGCTCAAGATACAGACAGCGGCTATCTGCATTTACCAATTCAATTTCACTTCACAGTAAAAATGAAAGCAAATGCAGAAGTTTCATTCTCAATGTCACTGATAAATTTAGCCCCCCGTCTGAGCCCCACTTTTTTTTTTTTTTTTGGAGAAATGTGTTTTGGAATAGTTAATTTTTTTTGGAGGAATATATGGTTAGAAAATATGGAAAAGTTTTGGATTTACATGTAAAATTAATTTATAGGAGTGTGGTTGGAAATGAGTTTTGGGAAAAATGGGGCTCAAAGAGTGGCTTAATCTTTTCTTAACTTGGTATCTTTAGACATGAATTGGGGAAAAGAGTCAAAAAGATACAGCACCGGAAACCCAAGTTGTCATTTTTCCATATGGCTAAGCTAGTGACCTGTAGCTTCTAATGATGTCTATGTGATGATGATTTCATCTAAGACTTACTAAAAGTACACGCTTATCTTTGGCATACAAATAATAAATAGATTCTAATCTTTCATTTCATAATTACTAGTTTTATGTTAAGAAATAATTCATTTATGTTATTTTCCAAATTTTATAAGGAATTTTAGGTATAAATGACAATATTATCTCTGAATTGTAGTATAGATAATTTGTTTGATGTATGAGGTATAATTGAGATTCCTCTATGCATATTCTTCCATTCTCTCATGCTTCAGCCATGACTGGTGTCACTCATGAGACTTATTTATTTGCCTTTGGTGAGAGAAGAATTTTGTTGTTCGTATAGCAGTGCCATGCCCAAGGACATAAAACCTTGTGCATTTCCTTTTCTATTCGGCATAGTGCCTATAGAAAATCAAAGTGACTTTGAACAGTGTGTACATGCATTTGTTCTGGCACACCTTTCCTCTTGATTCTGCAGAAGCTTAGTAATTATTTTATATCTTTGCTGACAATTCTCTATTGTGTTGATAGCGGAAGTATCTGAGGCAGACAGTGAGGAGTCAGATGTAAGTGGGTCTGATGGGGATGACACTTGTTGGATATCTTGGTTTTGCAATCTTCGTGGGAATGAATTCTTCTGTGAGGTTGACGATGATTACATCCAAGATGACTTTAACCTCTGCGGTTTAAGCAGTCAAATTCCTTTTTATGACTATGCACTCGATCTAATTCTAGATGTTGAATCATCAATTGGTATGTTCTTGTTAGAAGAATAATTATTGTTAAAATAACTGTTTCTTGAAGTTAATGATTAAGTTAATAAAACTAAAAGTTTGAATCTTTTAGTTTGAGGAATTGTGACTATTGTTGTTTAAATTGGTGTTCTCCTTGACGTTTGTGAATCAAGTAATGTTTAGTTAGTCCTACAAGAATAACTGAAAGGGGAATTGTTCTGTACTATGAAGAAGTTCAAAGCAAAAATTACCTTTATGATTTGGTTATATCAGTAAGCTAACGATTTTAGCATGACATTCGTTTCTTTTGAGATCTGTTGCAAGTTATTGCTATTTTTAGTTTGCGCTTAATTTCTTTTTGCAAAAAGATGAACCGGTTTCGTTTTTTACCCGCTATGTTGAAGACAAAATTTAAATAATATACATGTAATCTTCTCTAACCGATTAAGCTTTTAGATCAAATAATTCAACATGGAATTAAAGCAAGAAAAGATCCTCAGTCTAATCTTGTTACCACCCATTTAATGAAATTGTGCACTTGTCATGAGATAAAAATGAACCCTGCCTACACGTGTATGAAAGTGTTGAAGTCAAGATTTAAATGATATATATGTGACTTTCTCTAATGGCTTAAGCTGTTAAATTGAATAGTTCAACATGTTGGGATTACAAAGCATTTACTCTACTAAAATTATCTTGTGGGCCAGAGCGAATGACATGTTTACACATAGTAGATGACAAGTTACTGTTTAAGGCAAGTATAGTGATGCTTTGAAGAGGGTTTATTTGATTGCCGTAACCAAATCCTGTATAAGGGTAAACAAGGTGCTAGGATATGGAAATGCAAAACCTGAACGTGAGATTCCTATTATAAGCAAATCTCTAGGAGATAATGGGATTTAATAGGCCGTGAAGTTGAAAATGCAATCCCATTGCACATCTGAGGCTTCTCTTATTTGCTGTGTCCCATTTACTTATACCGCTCACGCAAAATCATGGACAGCTGTATCCCGCACTTTCTGTTGTTTCAGTAATTTTTATGTTTTCTTCTGCCCATTGGCTGTGTGTGTATGACTTCAAGCTTATGGCTCTTTGTGCATATAGTTTTCTTTTGATTGTGTTTTGAAACATCCAAATTTTGTAGGCGAGTCATTTTCGGAGGAGCAGAATGAATTGATTGAATCTGCAGCCGAGATGCTTTATGGTCTAATTCATGTCCGTTACATACTAACATCTAAAGGATTGGCCGCTATGGTAAGACTTGGTTCCATAATTTTTCTGTTTTGGTTCCTAAGATTTTATGTGATGTGAGCTGGCTGGCTGATGCAGGGAGGAAGGGTTTAATATCTTCTCACAAGTCCTTGGACTAGAATTCATGCTCTTATTGGACTTGAAGTTTAGTTGGTTACAGATTAGGTTTTAGTTAGGCCCTTGATTTAGTACTTTAGGTTTACATGCTAGAATTAATTACTTCCCCTGGGTTTTAAATTTTCCCAGCTAGAATGGGTTTTGAATCTTTAGGTTTAGAGAACCTATTAATTTGTTCCAGGAAACATAAAAATCGGATAATATTTATTTATAGCCCAGGAAATATTAGTTGGTTTTCATAGTTAGCTTAAAGCAGTACTGTTTACTTCGATCTCCTAAGAAGCACAGACAATCCTACTAGAGCAATGTGTCCGACACATATTGTGTCATGTCAGGCACTGACATTCTTTGGACACTAAACTTGTATATTAAACAACTCACATGCCCTTGTTCCATTTTTCTATACATATTTTAAATTACTGATTTATGAGTTTAAAATTTTAAAGAACTTATTTCGGCATGTCCATGTCCAGCCTTTTCAAAAAAAAAAAATGGTGTTCGTGTCCGACGCGCGTGTCTGTGTCCATGCAATTTATTCGTTCTCTTTCAATATAGCTTCCTCCTATGATTGCCCTTTGACAGCTAGAGAAGTACAAGAATGCTGAGTTTGGGAGATGCCCAAAAGTATACTGTTGTGGACAACCCTGCCTACCTGTTGGTGAATCGGACATTCCCCGCCTAAGCACGGTGAAAATATATTGTCCCAAGTGTGAAGATATTTATACTCCTCGATCTAGGTTCCAAGAGAGTATCCTTTTATTTCTGTTTTGCAATAATTTCATAGACATAGTTTGGTGCTGTTTGATTTGGTGGGTTTTGAACTATCATCCGTATTAGGCTGATTGATTATAACCTTTGGACCATTCATCCTCTCTGCCAAACTCTTTCCTATTGGTTCATTAATAATCAAACATTAGACATGCCTTAAAGAGAATGAATGGACTGAATATGCCGAACCTATTTAAAATTATTTCTTCTTTCGCCCTTTCTCTTTGATTTCTCTCAATTTTGGTTATGCCCTAAAGAGAGTGAATTTGAGGCAAAAGAGAGTGATTGTGTGCCTCGGTTTTGTTTCTCTATGATGATTGTATTTTCTGGTGAAACAAAATTTTGGAGATTGACTTCAATTGCAGTTGCAAAGTTTAATTTGGTACAAATCTATTTCTCCTGTTTGGTGGGGATTAAAATCTGATTTTTAGTAGATTTTGATAAAAGTTGATGAAATGTGTGGTTGAAAAGTTGTGGAACCCATAAAATGTGATTAAAATTAATTGATTACTTTAATTTAAATTAAAATCTAGATTTTAATTGGTACCAAACATGGGCTTAAAACTCTCTAAATCTTTATTGTCTGGAAATTTGCTCTCATTTGTTTCTATAACTGATGGGAAGGTGTTGATGGAGCCTATTTTGGAACGACATTTCCCCACCTATTTCTGATGACTTATGGACACATCAGGCCACAAAAGTCTTTACAGAGCTATGCTCCTAGAGTGTTCGGTTTCAAGATCCACAAGCCATGATGATCAAGTCATGAGAAGCCATTCAGGTGTGAAGTTAAACGTTATTGCTTTCTTGGAACTTTTACCAGCTTGTAAGGTATTTTTTAGAGTAAAGCTGTTGGCGGTCGTATTATTTGCCAATCCCCACAGGACATTACTCTTATATAAATGTGGTGATATTTCGAATCTAGTTCAATTATGCCCCTGTTTGGTAGTGAAATGAGAATAAATTTTATGAAAAGTGATTTTTTGAAGAATCTATGGTTAAAAAGTAAGTTAAATTTATGGGTCTACATGGAAAATTCTTTTATTGGAAGAATAAAATCCCAACTGAAATTTTTCATCTTTCTGCTAAATTTCTTTATTGATTTGCCATAAATCGAGTGTTGTTAGACTGAGTTGATTTTGAGCATGGATTTTGTTGGTAAAAAAAATATTTAATTTTAAATTATATATGGGAATGTCCTCAATGTTTTGGGGAAAAAATGGAGTTGAGAAACAGCTTCTTTTTTATCGCTCTCTGTTGTGAAAACCGTAGAAAGAGAGAAATGTGTGTGTGTGTGTGTGTGTGTGTTGTACCAAAATGAAAGGGACCAATTTTTGTACATAATAGCACTTGAGATTTTTAAATAAAAATGTATAATTTTTAGAGAGTAATGCTACAAGAACATAATAGTCTACATAATTACAAGTGGCATTGATCAAAACCTTTAATTCAAAATCAGACATTTCACATCAACAACGGGATGGTTGTCACGTCAGGTTATGTCATTCATTATGTACATATATTATGTACACTTAGCATTTTCCATTTTTAGAATTAGAGAATCTATGTACAAACTGTACTAATGTAGGCTATCTAAAAGCCATGAATTGGAGAGGAAAAGGGTATAATTAGACATTTTGATGGTTACTGCGATGTTTTGGAATGATTATTACCTAAAATTGTTGGCGTCCGCCCTTTGTTTTTTGAATAATGCTCTTTAACCCCACTGGAGCTAAACCCCCAGTTTATGTAGTATCGGTGCAATGCCGAATGGAGGGTAGAATTAAACGACTCATTTCATTGTACTTATCATTTAATGCCTCATTAATTCCATGTAGATTGGAGTTACAACCCTAGTGGGATTAAATAATATTATTCTTGTTTCTTAGACGTAAATTGGTGACAAATCTTATATGGTTGTCATGCTTGAATATGCTTTTAGCTATTCGTAGTCGTTTATTACGATAGTCGTCCTACATGACATACATATGATAGATGGTTATTTTATGTATTAATGTGATAGTTTTTTATTGGCTCATGTATCAAATAACCACTTGTCATGTGTATACCACATAGGACGACTGCGAATAACATTACTCTAATATATTGATGCTGCAAATTGTAAAATTTTTAACGTAAAATGTAAAATAAATGCAGTAATAGGAGCAAAAAGATTTGATTAATTTTTTTACCAACAGGTTAATGGCCCATCAAATTGCTATTACAACGCTTGAAGATTCAATGGTTAGGTGCTCATTCTAGAAATACTAGAACAATAGTTATTACATGCACAGAAAGTGAGTTAAATGTTTCACTTGTACCTTCGTTATGTTTTACTTATAGAACTTTAAAATACCTTTGAATGGTTAATGAACTTTAACATGTTGCATTTTAGCACGTACTCATCATATTTCACAAATGGATAAATAGCATAAAACGTCTCTATCTTTCAATGTCATAGCATAAAACGTCACTATCTTTCATTTTTGACATTTTCACTTCTACCTTTCATATTTCATTGTACAAAATGTCATTTTCAACTATTTTTTTCAATAAAATGGTGATTTTACCCTCATATTCAAATGAAACAAAAAGAAAAGAAAAAATAAACAACTAATTGCAATCATAGTCCTAAATTTTTTTTAAAAATGCAATTGGCAAAAAATTAAATATAAAATTCAACCCCTTCACCGTCCCAACCACACCACCCAATTTCCCAACTCAAGCGAACCCAAGCTTCATCTTCTTCCTATAGTATTTGACGGCACAGCCGCCTCCACCCCCAACGAACCAATTGAAAGCAAAGAGGAAAAAGATTAAGAGCATTCCAAAATCAAAATCTTTTGAGGGGATGGCTACAATGGCCGTTGTTTGATGGTGGGTGAATTTTTTGTGTTGATTTTCGAGTATATGAGTTTTCTTCATTTATTTTCAAATGTACAAAGGCAAATGTGCGATGGGTTGAAAGGTAGCGGTGGAGGGTGCCGATAGTGGTAGTGGTGACTATTTCTAGTGGGGCTTATCGGAGAAGGAGTTAGGCAGTTTTGACGGGGGTCGAGGAGGCGGAGGAGAAGAGAGAGAGAATGTTTTGTTATTTTTAATATTTTCATAAATTTTGGACTCTTTTGTATTTTTAAAGAAATTTTAGGATTATGATTGCAATTATTTGTTTATTTTTTCTTTTCTTTTCTTTTCTTGTCTTTTTGTTTCATTTAAATATGGGGGTAAAATCGTTATTTTATTTAAAAATTGTTAAAAAAGACCTTTTGTGCAATAAATTGTGGAAGATAGGGTGAAAATGTCAAAAAATAAAAAGTAAAGACGTTTTGCACAATGATATTGAAAGGTAGGGATGCTTTGTGCTATTTATTCTTTCATAAATCATTTAACTTTAAAATACTTTCAAGTGACCACTAAATTTTAATATGTTGTACTTTATCACTCAATTACCATGTTTAATTATTGGAACATAAACTTCCATCACATGCTACTTACTGAATTTTAAAATACTTTTGAGTGGTTATTGAATTTCATAATGTTTCAAGTAAATTTGTTTTTCCATGAGATTTGACCGGAAGAAAATAAAACAAAATAAATATTGATTAGAAAATGAGACTTTTGATCCCAGACGAAAATATTGATATTGATATTGATAAAAATGATATAATTTTTCTAGTCGTCAAAAACTATGTTCAAATGGGAAGAAGAATGGTAACTTCAACTTGACATAAATCATAATTTTTCTTTTAAGTTGAGAAAATAAAATAGAAAAATTATTTATTTATTTCGATTGCTATTGTAGACCCAAATTAAAAAAATTAAAATTATATCTCAAACGGACGGGGAAATTTTCGATTTAGAGTCAATAATATAATTAAGATTAACAAAATGTAAATAATGTTTGAGCCTCATTTTTTAGGAAAAATAAATTTTTAGAATAATGATTTTTTGAAGAATGTGTGGTTAAAAAATAGGAAATTTTTTTAGGTTTACGTGTAAAATTATTTTATGAGAGCATGTCTTGTTGAAAATGTGTTTTGATATATATATATATACACAAAAAAGGCTCAAAGATAGGCAAATTTTTTCGAGTTGTCACAAGGTAATTTAAGAGAAAAAATGGTGTCGTCTTTGTGTATGATATTTTATACTTCAAAATTTTAATTTTTGAATAGTTAGATTTTGGGAGTAAAGCAGTGACTACTCGAAAGCATTTTAAAGTTCAATGAGTAAAGTATGATGAAAATTAAAGTTCAATGACTAATGAAACATAATGAGTGATTGATGAAGTGTAACATGTTAGAGTTGAGTGACCACTCGAAAGTATTTATAAAGTTGAGTTACTTATAAAACATAGTGAATGAGTAATGAAGTATAATATGTTAAAGTATAGTAACTACTCAAAAACATTTTAAAGTTTAATGAATAATACATGACGTAAGTACTAATGAAATATTTAACAATGATGCTAGGTGTACCGGGTGGGAGTTGACCGAACCCCCACTGGCACCTCACAATAGGGGTCGGTGGGTGGGTGGGAATTTTTTGGGCGATTTTTTATTACATGCGGGACCCACCCATGTGAGTTATATGTACAAATTTTGTCAATTCCAACCGGCAAGTGGCTTAATACAATATTTAACTCCACAGAAAGTGATGTAACTTGTAATAAGTGTAGTAAAAACATCCTCCCCCCCCCCCCCCCCCCCCCCCCACCCACACACACAAAATTAAGAGAATTAATTGGTCCCCATAAATATACCGTAAGCTTTCTTTGTGGGAGTTCAAATAGTAATGTTATTCTTCATTATTATTGATAATTATCAGTTTAGTCTAGTTAATTTTTTGTTTTAATGCATTTTAGTACATTAGATATGAATAGCGGTTATACTTCCACCTGAATTGGTGATAAGAATATCTCTAATAAATTATATATTTATAAAAAGTATTTTTAAACAGAGAGAGTAAATTTTATATATATATATTTCAATAATGCTCTCTTATTTTCTCTCTTTATTTTGCTTTTCTCAAATATACAATATTCAATCAATTCAAATATAATTGGATAATATTGAAATCTATACTTATATCTTACATCTACCTATATATAAAAAGTGCCTATTTAACGAAATTTGTTGGTTTAACGGAAAAACTAACGGAATTTCTTGATTTAACGGAAAAACTAACAGAATTTCTTGTTTTTAACGGAAAATCTTTTTTCACCACCCATACTTTCAAAATTATAATTAAATAATAATAATAATAAATGAGCTTTTGATAATTCTTTCAAACTAAAATGTCTTGGAGCTAATTTATCCGAATCGATTTTTTTTCGAATCTGATTTATATATCTAATTACGATTTATCCAACGAGACCAATATTCATATATTTACGATAACTCCATCAATATCTAAATATTTGACACAAATAAAATATAATTTGATAAATGTATCATTTAGTCCCTAACTTTCAAAATATTAAAATATAGTATATAAAAATTAAATTATATTTTATGAAAATTTTTGGGGTATTACATTCTCACCCCCCTTAAAATATTTTCGCCCTCGAAAATTTACCCGTCACTTACCAATACTAAGTCTAACACATGATATACATATATTATCGTAATACATATAATACTTTATCGATAAAATGAATTGTATTATTACTTAAAAAAGAGTAAAGACTTAAGCCATGCAAAAAGTTTAAGCCTCCGTTTGTTTATCATTAAAAACGCATAAAAATGAAAAATATGACCGTTATCCATCACATCAATCTATCAATTTTGAATTTCTATCTCTTGTGTGGGGTTCAATAACGGCTATATTTTTCATTCTCATTCTACATTAATGAGAATCAAATGGAGCCTAAGTAAACTTATCTTCTTACTCCTTAACATACCTTGAGTTTTCTGTTTGTGATTTTGGGTTGGAAATGACAGCGAGAAGCACTTTATTTAATTATTTATCAATTATATAAACATTACATTATTAATTATTTAATTAACCAAAAAAATTACATCTTTATTAATAACAAATTAATTCTTAAACAAAACTATTAAATATAAACTAAGCAAACGTGCACGTTGCTTACACCTAGTATATTATAAAGTAAGAATGGAGCTTTAGAGTTTCCTCTAGCTTAGCATTGATTATTTGGTCTTGTTTGGGGGACTAAAATTTTGAATATTCTAAATCAAAGTCAGTAATTAATTTTAATCATATATTTCATCAACATTCATCAAATTTACTAAAAATTTAATTTTGATTTTCACCAAATATTGCTTAAAATAGAAAGTATCTTGTATTTAGACAATCTCTTGAATATGTTTCGATAGTACTAATCGAGTCAAAATTGGCTATAAAATTCCTCCCCTGTTTAATGGCCATTATTTGGGAAAAACAATTTTTCGAATAGTGATTTTTTGGGGAATGTTGATTAAAAAGTAAGAAAATTTTTTGAGTTTACATGCAAAATATTTTATTATGTGAATACATGGTTGAAGATGAATACAGGAAAAAAAAGTATCTTCAAATAATGGCCATCAAACATTGGCTTCTTCTCATATCCGATCAATCAAATCTCCCGTACTTGTATTCTCTTCCTCCCAAGTGAATTAAATTCGAATTTTCCATTGAGATTACAAAAGTCTAATTCTTGATTGATGTAAAATTAAATTTATGTTTTGTAAAATCATATTAAGGCCTTGTGTGATAAAGTTTTTAATAAAAATTTTAACAGATTTTGATAAAAAAAAAAAAAACGATTAAAAGTATGGATAAAAAATTGATAAAATTGTAATTTTTATAAAAAATGCGGTTAAAATTGAAGTTTGATCGGTTAAAAAGCTTAAAGTTCTATCAAACAAGGTGCAAGTCTTTGTTTGATTCCAATTTTGTCAAAATCATTTTTCTTTAAATCGTTCTGCCAATTAAACAATTTTGCATGTTGATCTATAATTTTCTACTTTTTAATTGTTTTTGATGTTTAGACTTGAATTAACCCCCCGTTTGACACGCATCCTCTCAAAATACATTCTTTTAAAATTTATTTTCAACAAAATAATATTTTCCATCACATCAATAACTTTTCCTTATTTTTTAACCACATATTTCTTATCACATCACTATTTAAAATACATTCTTTCATCAATAATATTCATCAAACAGCAAACTTGACAGTTGCTAATTAAACAATTTTGCACGTTGATCTATAATTTTCTACTTTTTAATTGCTTTTTGATGTTTATCCTTGAATTGAACATGCAAACTTGACAGCGAGTTAATTACTCAATATTGGAATTTAGAGCATGTTTGGGTGTGCTTGAATTAAAAAAAAAAATGCGACGACCTACCTAAAATAATATATTTGGTTTTTTAGGGAAAAGAAGAAGCAAAAGAGAAGTATTATCATGTTTTGAGTTTGTCTCGCATAATGTCTAAAATTTCAAGAACATGAGAGAAAGGAAAACCGTCGCATGATATAAAAGTTGTCTACGAAATGAGATGTGACAGTTATCTAACACTGTGAAGAAGCGCGAGGCATTTTGAATTTTCACCTAACTTGCAGTAATTCACTTGAGAATCAGAGTCGAACTAGCTTATTAAATATGGAAATTTACGTTGTAGGTCCGTAATCTATTCACATAGTAATTATTTAGTCCCCAGCCTATATATTTGTAAGAATCATTCCCACTTCTCAAAAACTGAATATTTCAGCTTATTCTGCGGTTTTGCATGCACCATTCGTAGAAATATAGTAGGATCATACGTAAAAAATGGATAAGTTCCGCTCAGTTTGAATAAATTAGAAATATTGACAATCTAATTCGTTCGTGTATTGTCAATCATAAGAATTGAGATTAAAGTGGGAAATAGGTGAATTCCCACTTTATCATTTATATACAATATCGTATATTTGCGAGATTTTATTGCGACAATAAATGAACAGTATTTTTGAGTTACATGACATGAAATATAAACAAAATTTGATTTGCCCAGTTAGAATCATTAGCCAACCATGGGTACATAAAATTTGGGTATTTCTAACTTTTTGCCAAATTTCCATTGAAATCACCTGAAATTTCCATTTGTTTATCCCCTAACCTTGCTCCTGGGAAGTCAAAATTGACCATAAATTTCTTTTCCTATCAAATCACTCAAATCTCCCATGGTCCTACATATGTCTATACCCATCTTGACTTGCACCAAAATTTAATTTGAATTTTCCATCAAGATTACAAATGAAGGAAAATTTTGACTAATGAAAATTTTAATTTGCATTTTGTAAAGAATCATGCTACATGTACACTCTTGTGTACATCTTTTATTATACTTTGTCACACGACACAATCATCCCCTGTAATTTCTTCAACATTTTTTCTTTTTCCTACCTAAATTATGCACAGGAAAATATACATCTAGTAGTTGATTTGTAAATCCAGTGTTACTAGACTTACTAATAAAGTCAAATAATAGTCATGGCCACAAAATTCTTGTCACATCTTGTCTAGAAAGCGAAAATTAAGGGACCGTAATTTCAAGGGGCAAGAGAGAAGAAAAAGTACGAAATTTCTCGAGGGAGTATTTCGTAATTCAAACTGAACCCCTATTTGACAATAGTTAAAACAAAACTCTTTCTCTCAACCTCATTTTTAACCATGCATTTTCAAAACAAAATATTTTGTACATAAACCCATAACGTTTTTCTACTTTTTAACTATAATTTTTCCAAAAAAAAATCACTATTCCAAAACCCCCTTGTCTAAAAAAACTCATTTTAATGGTTGTCAAACAGGGGCTAAATAATGACAGAAAATCATGTTCAATAATGAGCGCTCATTAAAACTATATTAAATTTTCGTGTACAACCATGTTTAATCCAAAATCCTTCTTATTCAAAGATGAAGTTATTAATCAGCAAAAGAGAGAGAGGAATTTGTACACAATTAATTATTACATTTGGAGTCGAAACCTAAACTTTAGCTTTATCTTTATAGTTAATTCTAGTTTTATCTTTTATGTTCATTCATTTTTTTTTTGTATTAAAACTTCAAGTTTTATCTTAAAATGCCACTTGTTAAAATGAGTAGCTCAAATCCTTTATATGCACGTTATTCATTTTATCTGAACAACGTCAAATTCATCCTTTCAAATTGATTACATCTCACTTATATTTGTGATGATACGATTTTTTTTATATATGACATCACTAGTCTTTTGAGTGATATTTACTACTTTTTTGAACGACATTTAGCCCATGTTTGGCTGCATTTTTTAAAAGTTTTTTTTCAAACTCATTTTCACTTCAAATTTCATAAGTTCCACAATTTTTTTTTTTTTATCAATTTTTAATCATACCTTTCATCATTTTTTATTTTATTTTTATCAAAATCTACTAGCAAAACCAAATAGCGACTTTAATTTGTTCAGTTTTAGAAACATTAAAATGTACTTTTCAAGATATTAAAAAAAATGATTCAAGAAGTAAATTGAAATATTTTTAATTATTTTGTTATTTTGCTAAGCTGTTTTGACATTATTTGGAATTACTTTCCCTTCAATATTTATGGTGTTGATGATAAGAAAATTAATTTATCCCTACTCCCTAGCATGGGCAAGTGCGTTGGCTGAGCTAATTTTTTCTGGACCACAAGTAGTGGAAGCTATAGACGACCCAAAAGAACGGCTATACTAGGGGTGTCCAAAATATCCGAACCGAACCGGACCGAACCGAACCGAACCGAACCGAGCGGTTCTTCATAAGTTAAAGACCCGAACGGGTACCCGAATCGAGAACCGAAATGTTTGGGTCGGGTCTTGGGTCTCGACCAAGAACCGAAGAACCGAATGAGACCCGAAACTAAATAAATTTTTTATATTTTTTTATTAAATTAATTAAATTATTTTATTTTTTCTAACATTTTACATTGGTGGAAGATTAATAAATCAAGATTTGAATTTTTATCTGAGGTTGCAAGGGATGTTCTTGTCATTCATGTATCTACAGTTGCTTCTGAGTCAGCATTTAGTACTGGAGGACGCATTCTTGATCCATTTAGGAGTTCTTTAACTCCTAAAACAGTTGAAGCCTTAATTTGTACACAAAACTGGCTAAGAAAATATTCTAGACTCTTGAAAGTTTTCCAAGATGGATTTTACATTGAAGAAACAAAGTTCTATGAGGGCATTGAGACATGTAATAGATCTATATTATATTTTCTTTTTATCAAATCCTATTAGTTGAATATTTTTTAGTTTATTTGTTTGTTAATTGTGTTTTTTCAATTTTTGTAGAGTTTTTTGCCATGGCAAGTCAAGCAATAACAGTTGATGATTAAATTAAATAGTTGGTAAGTATTAATATCCACTTTTTGGTATTTGTATGCATTGAATTAATGTTATTCGACAGCTAGTTATTTTTATATTTTTGAATTTGGTTATGTTAATTTGTAAAAGTTACAAATGAAATGTTATTAGTTATATTTATGTAGTGTTGCTGTAAATGTTAAAAAATTTAATTATGGTACGGAACCGAACGGAACCGAACCGACCCGAACCGAACCGAACGGAACCGAACTCGAACGGTTCCATAATTATATTTGGACCCGACGGGTCCATTTATTAAATACCCGAAAATTCTGGAACCGAGCAGAACCGACCCACGGACACCCCTAGGCTATACCAACTTTTTTTTTTATTATTTTATTTTCTATTGTTGACATTTTTCTTACGAAGAATGATGACATTTTTCTTATGAAGAACGATGAATTTAGCTCCACAGAGAGAGAGAATTTCTAAGTCTCCATTCAAGAATTGATAAAAACAAATGATATATAAGTGAATGATATTTGTGTGTCTATTAAAACGTGTGTTTCGTCAAATGGAGACTAAAGTTTTAATGGTTATGATAATCAAGGTTCGAAAATGCGAAATATGACAAGATGCAATGTCAGGTATGACGAGTTTATGCGTGAAAAGACATTTTTCTATTTTTAATATTCTTATTCTAAAAACTTTGATAATTATTTTAGTAAGATGATTAAGAACTAAGGGTTCGTTTGATTGCAATGTGAAAAATAAGTGGAAAAAAATATTTTATAGGAATTTTTTTTTTAGAAAAATTGTTTTACTGAGAATTGTAATTAATTGTGTTTGATTGGTATAATTTTCTATAGAAAATGTTGAAAATTTAGAGTCCGTTTGACTTCATTTTTTTTTTTTTTATGTAAATTGTCTATTAAAGTGATATTTTTTCTACTATTAGGTCTAGAATTTGTTCAAATTGCCAAAAATAAAAAAAATTGAGAAAAAAATAATCATATCGAATACCATTCGTTTGTCTTTGTTTTGCATGAAAATTATTAATAAATGTGAAAATCTTTTTTACCATTGTCTAGAATTTCTTCCAATTACAAAAAAAAAAAAAAAAAAAAACTAGGAAAATATTTACATACCAAAATATCAAGAATTTATTTTCCTAAAAAATGTGGAAAATTTGAAAAGTTGAAAAATATTTTTTCTGGAAAATTTTGCCCATCAAACACTATAAAAGTTGAAAAATGGAACCATGAAAAATTCTGCATATCAAACGGAGTCTAATTCTTTTATTAAATATTTTATTAACCTTTAAAAAGATATAAAAAAAACTCTGACAAAAAAATTATAATAAAATAAAAGGCACACTCGCAATTAGCAGTATAAAAAATTAAAAATAGAGTAAATTGCCTCTTTTTTTTTTTTTTTCACGCTGTCCTTTTATGCAAGGCTGTCTCCCCACGCCTGGATTCCATCTTCTCCGGCCTTTTAGAACAACATGGATGGTAATACGAATTGAAACTTAGAGTGTGTTTGAGTCACATTATTTTAGAAGAAAGTATTCTGAAATAGTAGATTGATGGAAAATGTGCGATTGAAAAAAAAAAGTTATTGAAGAATGTGTAGTAAAAATGAGTAAAAGAATGAAAATGAAAATTTTAATGTGTACCAAACAGGGACCCAACGAGTGTCTAATTGTTACAAACTACCAAAGAATTGTGACTTTAATGACAACATTTAAATCTGGGAGATTCCCTTAGTTATGCTTTTTAAGATCAATTGTATCGTTGGCGTCAAAGGAGTCCCTATTTGTCACAAATTAAAATTATATTTTTAGTTGATTTTAGCTTCCATTTGATGGGAATTAAAAATAATTGTCTATAAAATTTAATAAAATGTGTGGTCGAAAAGTTGTGGATCCCATAAAATATAATTAAAATTGATTATTGATTTAAGGATAAATCTATATGTACATAATCATCGTATATAATGGATTACATAAGCCCATGTGGAAAAAATCTGACCGTGAATGTGAAGTGTGGAAAAGTCAAAAATTGTAGACTGCCGATAGATGCGCGCCACGTGTCCATTATGTAATGTATTATGTAAGTGATTATGTACTTGTGGCATGATCTTTGATTTAAACTTAAAATCTTAATTTATACCAAACCGGTCGTTAGTAGGACCAACGTTCACATTGCCAACAGAAAAAGCATAAACGCGGAAACCACGCACGACAATGAATGACCAAAACAAACAAGAAGATATATCATGCCACGTGCTAAGATTTTCTCAATCTTTTCTTTTTTTATAGTCTTCGGTCATCCATTGTCGTCACTTCTTTCCTTTTCATACGTAATTTATTATCATTTTCTAAATTATTCTAAATCTAATCAATTTTTTATTATTTTTACATGGAATTTTTTGTAGCAAGTGATTTTGTCCAATATGAACGTAACAAATGACCTGTACAAGGTTGAAAGTTCAACTCTTAAATGGAAAAAGTTGGATACACACACGTCTCCAATATCTTAATCTAAAAAACTTACTTATTTTCGCGTTAACTTATTCGTTACTCACTAATTAATAATTCTTTTCTTGTAAGACCCTTTCCTTCTTATCTTCTCGTATCTCTACTATTGGAATCTTTTAAACTATTGAATAAGCATTCCAAGTGTCGGAGCACATAGTAGAGGTGGCGGAAGGGAATAGAATGAAAACGCAACAATAAAAGAGAATGATCACAGAGTTGCTTAGAATAATATTATCTCGCACCAATGATGTTAAACAACTATTCAATTGATAGCATATCATACATCATATTAAATGGACCATAAAAATTTGTATTTAATTGAATTTATAATTTAATATCACATAAACTTGTCTTTCTACCCCCAACGATATTAAATCCTTGTTTGGTGGCCATTATTTCACAAAATAAAAAAAATAAAAAAATTTGAATATTGATTTTTTAAAGGAATGTGTAGTTAAAAAATAGAAAAAAAAATCTTGAATTTATACGTTGAATATTTTATTTATGACTGTGTAGTTGAAAATGAATATGTATAATAATAATAAAAAAAGAGTTTGAAAATAATAGTTGTCAAACAGGGGCTAAATATCATTACAGAGTTGCTCTTGTGAAAAAAAAAATTGGGGAAGGAAATGATTGAAAGCAAATATCCCGTTTGTTTCCCATTTTTTTAATATATAATCACACATTTATAAAATAAAATATTCTATGCGTAAATTCAAAAAATAAATCCTAATTTTTAACCATACATCCTACAAAAATTCACTATTCAAAAAAAAAAAAAAAAAAAAAGTGAGAAACGGACTGAATTAAATTTACCCATGTTGGTCAAGAATCTTCAAATTCATTTTTTTTTTTAAACTTATTTTTGACAACGTATAATCAAAATAAAATAAGTTTGCACGTGACTTGTAATTCTTCCCTGCTTCTAACTAACATTATTAAAAAAAATCACAAAATTTCATTAAGCCCCTTTTTGTCTATTATTATGTAAAAAAAAATTCTCAAACTTACTTTCAATTACATATTCTGAGTCTCTGACAATAAAATATATTTTACGTAAATTCAAAAAAATTTCTTACTTTTTAACTACACATCCTTTGAAAATTTACTATTAAAAACTCACTTTCATTTAAGTAATAGACAAAAAGGGGCCCAATATACTCTTATTTTAAAGTTACTTGTTTCCATTGTTTGGTTTGGATTAAAATTCAATTAAAATTTTCAGTTAAAGTCAACAATTAATTTTAATCACACGTGTCATGAGATCCACAATTTTTTAATCACACATTTCATTAATTTTATCAAAATCTACTAAAAAATTGATTTTAATCTCTACTATTTGTACAGTTGTTCGTGTACTCCAAAAATTGTTTGATTTTAATTCTTGAAGGCGGCTACTTTTTAACCTGAAGTTTGACCCCGTACGAAAGACAAAATTTTCTAACAAATTATGATTATAATGTCGTCTCTTATCGGCTCGTAAGTTTAGCCTTTGAATTTCCTTCGGTGAAATATGTTCAAAATCAACGCCTTCATTTCCACTCTTATCTGATTATTCTTTCATAATTTTTTCTTTGCAAAATGCAATTCCAAATTTCACGCGCATACATGTTCCTTAATTACAACGCAATTTTTTTTGTTTTCCCACTTGAATTTCGACTAGTTTCTGCTCTACACGTCTTCTGCAATTAGTTCCCAATTCAATTTTGTTTTGCTGTACCCTTTTTGCTTCCTATCTTCTGTCCACCTTTTAGCAGAATTGATTTGTTCAAATTCAAAAGCTTGTGCAGGAAAAAAAAAGCCTTGTGGGCTTAGGATCGATTTTGTATTTTTTGAAAAATGATGAAGTGTTTTACGATATTTAAAGACAAGTCGAAATCCCGGGAACGGAGATCGGCGCCGGAATTGAGTAGTCAAAGAAAACCAGATAATTTGGATTCGAGACGTGTATCTAAATCCACTAATTCACATTCATCCCCTCGGAGTATAAAGGAAATGTACAAAGAAAGAGAGCATAATTTGAGGGTTTTTTCTTTGTCAGAACTGAGGGAAGCAACTAACAACTTCAACAGGCAGCTGAAGATTGGGGAAGGTGGTTTTGGGAGTGTTTATAAAGGTACAATTATGCCTCCAAATGGGCAGGGGGATTCCATCGAGGTTGCCATTAAAAAACTCAATACACAAGGATTACAGGTATTTGTTTCGTCTTGATCTAAAATCTTGAGCCGTTAGAGAGAATCGATGAATTTAATTATTTTTATAAATGGGTAGCCTCAAAATCCAGGCCTTTTGCATGTTTCGATACTAAGTTGAAACATGCCATCTAAGAGTTTTCGTTGTTAGAGATTGACAAATTTATTCAGTTAATTTTTCTTCCAAATGTGTGCACCGCTCATTTCTTGAACCCTTATCTATGCACAATTTTTATGACTGGATGATGGAGAAATTTTTGTTTGGTTTGGTACTATGTCAAACCTCTTCGTCAAAAGTTTAGAGCATGTTCTCTTTGCTGTTTTTGGACAATTTTCAGAAACGAATTTCCAAAAACGAGTTTAAAATTCACAAATAAAACCAAGAACGCCAAAAAAGTCATTTTGGCAATTTTCAGTTAAAACCAAGCCAAAATTTTTTTTTTTTTTTTTTTTTTTTTTTTTGAAAACAATTTTTCAAAATGATAAAAAGAACGCGCTTTCTACAATCTCAAAATGTACACTCAAAGTACAAAACTCAAAATGAATTCAAAACTGTAATTTCTGCACAACTGTTGTTTCTTGTGAAATTGAGGGATTGGATAATCAATTTTCTGATAATTTTGAAGCTAAGTGCAAATGTATGATGGGGGTATAGAGAATATTAATAATGCAAAATGTTGGTTTCGTTTAAACCATCATGTCCTGATTAGAGACTATATCTTGTTGAATTACTTTGTTTAGTCTTAATATGGAACAATAATTGGCATGTTCTTATGACATTCCAGTATTCCACAATGGCATTATTATTTACTTAGGCTCTCGAGTTTGTTTTGAATCGTCCTTAGAATGTCTGCCATGACAATTTTCGCGCTTTGTTAGTCCTAAAACTTTGTTACCTCAGGATGTTTTCCTTCCAACTTCACAAATATATACTTATCACTCTCATTCATTAGTCATGAAATTAATATATGTATATTTTATATATTTTCTAAAACTTACATCTGAATTGTTTGTCTATCATATAGGGCCATAAACAATGGGTAGCAGAGGTCCAATTCCTTGGAGTTTTGGATCACCCCAACCTTGTAAAGCTTTTAGGATACTGTGCTTTGGATGGAGAAAGAGGAATCCAACGCTTATTAGTTTATGAATACATGCCCAATAAGTGCTTGGAGGATCATCTTTTCAGCAGGGCAATGCCAACAATTCCCTGGAGAACAAGACTACATATTATTCTTGGGGCCGCTCAAGGAATGGCATATCTACATGAGGGCGTGGAAGTTCAGGTACCTCTCTTTAGGTGGTGATTGCTCACTTTTTTCAAAGTAATTGTAAGAACGTTGTTTAACAATTCGTTGTCATGCATCAACAGCTAAGAAATTCCTGAGCTTATAAGAATATTATGAATTGTAATTTGTGGTACAAATTATTTAGCTATTTTTCTTCTCCTGTATCAGCAGGTGATATATCGAGATTTCAAGTCCTCGAATGTGCTTTTGGATAAGGATTTCAATCCCAAGCTTTCCGACTTTGGACTTGCAAGGGAAGGTCCAACTGGAGGCCGAACTCATGTGTCTACAGCGGTAAGTAGTGAAATGATCAAGTTGAATTGAATGGGAATTTAGATACTGCGAAACCCATCTTGAACACGTTTATTCAAACAATGATTTACTTGTCCGTGGCTGTTTGGTACACAGTTCACTTGATTAGTTTTTGTTTGAACTATTTTGATGTTTTTTTTTTTTTCTGGCTAGATATCCAAAAATACCTATACTAATACGAACCTACTGTGTGAAGAAAATGCATTTTCTAGTTACAGCGATCTCTCCTTTTTAATTGATTTGATCCACACTCCTAATCCTTAGTTCTTGTTTAATTTACCTATATTCAGGATCCACTTTGTTACATTGTGAATATTTGTAGCAGCGGGTGCACATAGCTTTCACGTTACCCATGTTTGGGCTTCATTAAAATAAGATTTTTAGGGAAAATGTATTTTGAAATAGTAATATTTTGGAGAATATGTGGTTAAAAAATGAGAAAAAATCTTGGATTTTCGTATAACATTATTTTATGGAAGAATGTGTCCTTAAAAATGAGTTTTGGAAAAATGGAGCCCAAACAGGGGCTAAGAGTGAAGCACCAGAAATTTTGTGTATTTGCTTGCATGTTGCTAACGTTAATTGTTTAATATTGCCCTCGTGATTGAGATGATGGCTCAGTCCCTAACATTTTCAACTTTATTGTCGTTAGCCTATTGGGACACGTGGATATGCTGCCCCCGAATATGTTGAGACGGGTCGTCTTACAGTCAAGAGTGATATATGGAGCTTCGGAGTTGTGCTTTACGAGATACTCACAGGAAGACGGACTTTGGAAAGAAACCTCCCAACGATAGAGCAGAAGCTTCTAGATTGGGTGAAGATTTACCCAGCCGATAGTAAGAGATTTAACATGATAATGGATCCCCGGCTCCAAAACCAATATTCCTTAACTTCGGCCAGGAGAATCGCCAAGTTGGCAGATAGCTGCTTAAACAAAAATGCAAAAGATCGGCCGGCTATGAGTGAAGTGGTCGATATCTTGAAGCAAACGATTCAAGATTCAGAAGAAGGAACTTCAAATGTGAGAAGTCCTCAGTCATCTAGAACTAATCTGTCTGCCCCAGATAAACCATTAAGCAGTGTAGAAGTTAACAATGCTGGTAGAGACATGGCCCGTACTGTTCGGGCTTGAACGTAAAGGACAAAACGGTCATATTATGCATATCTGAACATTTTCTTTCCTACTCAATTGAATGCAACTCCTTGGAATCATTTTTGTTTACCAATGCTGGTAGAGAGTTGGGTATTTTTGTGCTTTCTATTTCGTCCTTCTACAGAGTGAAGTTTCATAAAAGCAAGTATAAAAGTAAAAATAGATTTTTCTTTTGTTGAACTTCTGATATTCTGCCATTGAGATTGTAAATATAGATTTTTATTTTTATTTTCATGTAAACTTCTGATTTATTTGTTTTGCTCAAAAGAATGAATATTTGTTTTCGTGGACTGAAAAACCAATCGAAATTTAAAATGAGGGTCAAATATTTAATTACATTTTTGCATTATTATTAATTTTGCTTATGGGCAAATGAATTTTTTTTTAATCCGTCTCAAAAACTCTTTTGAGAGAAACCATAATCAAGAATAATTTATATTAATTTGAAAATAAGAATACGGTGAAAAAAAATTGTGTGAAATTAATTGTAACGTAGTTATTAAAAACCGTGGTGTCAATATAGCCTTTAGACATTTTAAAGTATTATGAAGGATATTTTAGATTTTTAAATATATTGGAGGCCACATGTCCAACTTACCATTTTTACTTATTACACTGCATTTTAATTGTAGTTATATTGGAGGCCACATGTTCGACGATCATACGCTAATCGAATTTACAAATTGCTTATGTCATCTCAAAATTTATTTTGAAAATTATATTATGAGCATATCGAATAGTCCAAACAAATATCGAAAATAGTTAAAAATACGTTAAACGTGAGTCTTAAATAAAGATGTCTAACTCGCATTTAAAAAAAATCAATTATTTCATTAATGTTTATTATTTTTTGCAATACAAATTTCTCAATGTAATTTTTATCATTTTATGGAATATGACATAATTTTTTTTTTTTTTAAATTTTACATCCAAAAAAGTCATATCCCATGTTAATTTTCGGATGCAAAATTACACGAGGTATGATTTTTTTGGACGTAAATCTTCGATTATAAAATTTATCCCAACTTTTTTCCAAGTCCGATTGTGCTCTTTAACTTTAAAGTCCTGCGTCCACCCTTGATTGACAATATTTTCTGTTAATATATTTTTAATTTGGATGATGTAAAATGAGTAATTATATTTTGTCACACTTTGAATTTATTGTTTTTTAATATGATGGATAAATAAGTTGTAATACACCTTCCAACAAAACTTTTGGGACGAAACCATAATAAATGTGGTAATTAATAAAATATTTTATACATGTAAATAATTCGATAATTAAAGATTAAAGACTTTAAATACAATTCAAATGTAGTGTAAGTAATATAAATTATAAATTTGAATATGTTGTAATTAATAAATATTATTGGAATATAATTATCTCTGACACAAGTTAATTGTTCCAATAATTACTAAACTTTTGTCCGTGTCTTCAACTGCTCACTAAAATTTCAGAAATCGAGATTTTGCTACTAAACTTGTCAAAATATTTGGACACTATCGATTGGCATGATATCCGTTTCACAACTCTAATTTGTGACCAAGAACAATTTTTTTTTTTTTTCCCTGGACGGGTGGTATTCAGTGGAGTCTTATATGGCTTGCTATGAAAATATATTCAATTCGACGAACAGCTTTTCTTTGTGACCAACTTAGGATGCTCCTACAATCGAAGTTCCTAAATAGGTGGGTAAACAAAAATGAAAAACACAAAAAAATAGAACGAAGCAATAGTAACTGCAGATGTTTTCATTGATGATATTTTTTTGCCATTTTATTTTATCCATCTTCATCGTTCTATTTTAATTAGTACCTGCAAATTTTGATCAGTATTTTATCTGATAAATTGTAGTTTGTCCAAGTTAACTTCAACCAGTATAATGCATAATCTTATCAGAAACGCATGAAGATGTTTAGACTTTAATAGGATGAATATGTCTCTATTTAATTAGAATTGAAATTTCGCAAATTCTAGCTCGTATCCTTAGTTTTCTCTTAACAACTTAAGTTTCGAATATATTGAATATGAAAAGAATTGCAACAAAATTCAAGTATTTTAAGAAATGTCTTGAAACATTCATTTGTAACATGTTGCAAAATTAAATTGTACAAGTGAAACTTGGAACAATATTCCTAAATTTTCAAAACAGACCAGCTTCAATTATACAAGTCTAGTGGCCAAAATTCGACCACTTTAAAATATAGTGAGCAATTAAAGACATTTTTTTTACGTGACAATTTGTATAACGGTGTTTGGATGTCATCTTTGTGTTTTGTCTACCATGTTACTAACTTAGTTAAGAGTTGTAAAACAGATGCCATGTTAGTGAGTAACTTCCATTATTTTGACAAGTTTAGTAATCAATACTCGACATTTTACATTTTAGTGAGCAAAAAACACTGTTATACGTTTAGTGATTATTGATACAGTTGGCTCTCTTTACACTTAAAAACAATTTTATACATTGCTCCACGCCATTTATAGTCCTATGACAAGGCTCATTCCATAAATACCCCACAAAATCAGGCTGGTAGATTTGGAAGGGGGATGGTGAACTAGATCGAGCTCATGCCCAGATCCAATAAGATAGGTAGATTTATTATTATTATTTTGAAATTACACCCACCCATACTTTTCAAATTTTACTTTCAAATATCAAATTATAACCATTTTCTTTCAAAAATCTAATTATAACTGATGCTACCAAAATTCGCATATGTTGAATTCCGAGCTTGTCGACTAAGAATGAGCACGAACGTGATCTTTCGGTACCTGAAACAAAGGCATCGATGTATGTTCTCGTCGTCCCTCCGATACTTAAGTTAAAGAGAAAAAATTGAAAGAAGATATATGCTGAAAATATATGTGAAAACGTACCCGAATAATGATCTAAGGTGTCATATTTATAGAGCTAGGTAGTAGTGCACTCCTAGTAGGACTTGTCATCCTTATATTTAAGAGTTATTATTGGGATAAGTGTTGGATTAAAAAAGGAAGTCTGATTCTACATTACCTGTAGTACCTTTCAGGATAGACTTCTTATAGACCTAGAATCGAAAAAATGGGGTCCTCAGGTCTTATCCTACATTACCTTCCGAGGACTATCAAGGCTCAAGGACTCGGTCCCACAATCGAAAAAAGGAGGCACTGGCATTCCTCGTGCTTGAGGTGTACCATACTGACCACATCATTGGCCCCCGTGCATCCATTCTTAAAGCTCGAGAATTAGGTGTGGATGCCCATGAGCTCGGTCTCTAATAACAGGCGAGTCGGACGCTTGTGTTCTGGATAGTCCGAGTTAGTTCAATGACAGGTCTACACGAATGCTCGTTGCTTGAAGTGAAGAAGGGCGATGACTAAAGATCTTTGGATTGTTGACACGTAGCAAGATCCAATGGCCCAAGTGGCGACCCTTGGACTTCCAATTCAATGCCTATAAATATCTCGTTTTACCATTCATTTTTCACTTTTGACTCTGTTGTAAAAGCTCCCTGCAAGGTCGTGCTCGAGCAAATTCTTAGAATCGTTTGGGGCTTCGAGTGATTTTGAGGTAAGGTTCGAGACCTTAAGTTATTTTCTTAGCTTTTGTCGAGTGATGTCGAGTATAGGGGTGTCCGTGGGTCGGTTCGGTTCGGTTATGCTCAGTTCCAGAATTTTCGGGTATTTAATAAATGGACCTGTAGGGTCCAAATATAATTATGGAACCGTTTGGGTTCGGTTCGGTTCGGTTCAGTTTGGTTTGGTTCGGTTCCGTACCTAATTAAATTTTTTAACATTTAAAGCAACACTACATAAATATAACTAATGACATTTCATTTGTAACTTTTACAAATTAACGTAGCCAAATTCAAAAATATAAAAATAACTAACTGTCGAATAATATTAATTCAATGCATACAAATACCAATTGCTACTGCTTGACTTGCCATGACAAAAAACTCTACAAGAATTGAAAAAGCACAATTAACAAACAAATAAACTAAAAAATATTCAACTAATAAGATTTGATAAAAAAAATTATATATCTATTACATGTCTCAATGCCCTCATAGAACTTTTTTTTTTCAATGCAAATTCTATCTTGGGAAACTTTCAAGGGTCTAGAATCTTCTCTTAACCAATTTTATGTACAAATTAAGGCTTCAACTGTTTTAGGAGTTAAAAAATTATGAAATGATTTTATTCATTTAATTAATTTGTTAATTTATTTAGAAAAAATAAAATAATTTAATTAATTCAATAAAAAAATATAAAAAAATTATTTAGTTTCGGGTCTCATTCGGGTCTTCGGTTCTTGGTCTAGACCCGAGACCTGACCCAAACCTTTCGGTTCTAGATTTGGGTACCCGTTCGGGTCTTTAACTTATGAAGAACCGTTCGACTCGGTTCGGTTCGGGTTCGGTTCGGTCTGGTTCGGTTCAGATATTTTGGACACCCCTAATCGAGTATTAACGGTAATATGGGTTCTGGTAGTTCTAGCAATAGCGAGAATTTAGGAACATCAACGATCCCAATAGATATCCTTGTAGATGCCCGACCTAGGCACCAAGGTAACATCGAGTTTAAATTTCTCGACGAACCTTGTAGATTCAAAGAACACCTAGTTACGGCAGCTGATCGGGAATTTAGGTTAATGCCCGTCTGTGACATTAGGTCACCTGAGCCCGATGATAGAATGGTGCAGGCTCGAGATAAAGAGTTTGTTATTTTCAGGGATACTCTAAAGGCTGGGTTTAGGTGGCCATTGCACCACTTTTTCATAGGCCTCTTAGTCGAGCACTCCATGTGCCCCAGGCAATTAGTGTCCAATGCCTGGAGGATGCTTGTTTACTTCTTCATAGCTTGTAGGTACTTAGGCATCGAGCTTTACCTCGACCTTTGTCAAATGGTGTTCGAGCTCAAGCAGCTTTCCTGGTACACATGTTTTTCTTACCTATCTACTCGAGGTTGGTTTAGGGTCCCTAGCATGTTGAGCTCATTAAAGGGTTGGAAGGATAAGTGGTTTTATGTGGTCACTCGAGATACTGACCTTCCCTTCTGGTCGAGGTAGGGAATTCCTGACACTGCTAAAATCTGTGAGGGTCAGACGTACTTTGAGTCCTTAGAACGGGATAGGAAGATGCTCGAGGAGTTCGATCCTCTGATGTCGGACATGAAGCCTATCCTTAGGGATGAAGTGTTAGATCTTGTTGATGTGAGATGTGTCGATGGTAGGGCTTTATTCTTTATATCATCGTGCTCATATTCTTGGCGATGTGGTCGACCTAATTACTTATTTTTCTTTGCAGGAATGTCTTTTGACCCATCGCACTTCTTAAGTTTGTTAATGTTAAAGCTAAGGCACCTCAACCTCAGGCTACACCCTCGACAAAGGAGAAAAAGAGGCCTCCCGTCTCGAGGCGTGAGGATCACCCTCGAGGACCAGGAGAAAGCTCACAGGCTCGACAACTTGACCCGAGCCCAAGGCCTACCCGACCACCAACCTCATTGCCAAGGGAGTTTCCACCTCGTCAAACTCCCGAGGTCGTAGATCTCGAGGATGATTGCATAGCATCGTGGCCTCAATCATCGAGGACTTCGAGCGTTGCCACTTGGTACAGAGCATCGTCGCAAAATATCAAGGTAATGTTAGGTTCGATGAAGGGATGAAAGCCCTCGAGTTTTTGACTTTGAAGGTAGTATACTCGACCTTTATGTGAATTAAGTATTTTTCTCGAAGTTTGATGTTCTGTTCTTGTAGGGGATGGACGAGTCTCACAAAATGGCTGGGCTCGTGGAAGCTGTCAAGCTGTGTGATAAAAGGATCGCTGAGTTGAAGGCCGAGTGCGAGGTTTTGCTGAAGGAGCACTAGGACGCAAAGGCTGAAGTTCGGCGTGCTTGGGACGAGGTTGGGACCATTAAGGATGAGGCCGAGGAAGCAAAGTTGGAGCTCGAGCAAAAACGTAAAGAATTTGAGGCCTAGTTAACGAGGGCCAGGGCTTGAGCATGGGAAGAATTTAAAACAGCCGAGGAGTGCGATAGGATCAAGGCCGAATACGCTTCGGGTACGTACCTCCATGCTTTCAAGGAGGCCAGAGTATATATTCGGGCTAAGTTCCCTGATGTTCATCTCGATGATTTAAAGTATGTTCTTGATAGGACAGACACTTTCGAGCTCTCTGATAATGATGACGCTGTCGAGAATGACGACAACGACGAGGTAGATGTTGTGACATTAGACCAAGCTATTGAGCATGACGATCTAGATTATACCCCATACCTCGAGCCCTTTGTTTGAAATGTAAATTTTTTGATGTACATTGCCCGACCTTGTGGGCCTTTTTGTTTTTTAACTCTCGCAAGTACATTGCTCAACCTTATGGGCTTTATGTTTTAATTTTTGTCAATGAATATGCTCGTGCTTAACTTCGACCTATTGTGCTTTGTGTTTATCTCGATCATTTAATCGTTAACTAGAACGTCGACTGCTTTTAGTATCTAGGCTTGACGTAGCCTGAGTACATTAGATATCTTGGTAGGCTCGTCATTAGGCAAACTCAAGTTGTGAGGTTGTGCCCACGATCAAGGCTTTGGCTCGATGTTTAAATAATTAAATAAATTTTTAACAAAGTCCCGAGCTCGACGTCAATATAATTAATTACGTTCAAGTCTCGTGCCATCATCGTGTCTTTGCTCGACATTAACAGAATTAATTAACATTTTTATTGACAAAGTTTTGAGCTCGACGTCAACAGAATTTATTACGTTCAAGTCTCGTGCCCATGATCGCGGCTTTGCTCGATGTCAACATAGTTAATTAACTTTTTTGACACAGTCTTGAGCTCGACGTCAAGTTCAGACCTGAAAGGAAAGTCGAAGTCTGACGAGGTTTGCTTGAGGACTTCTGAATCCGATATTGTTATTTTTCGATTGGTCATACTCGAGCATTCTTGAAGGTGCATGCTCGAGGCATGTCTTTAGGGTGCCTGCTCATGCAGGTCTTGAAAGTACATGCTTGTGGCTCATGACATGTCTTGAAAGTGCATGCTCATGGCATGTCTTTGAGGTGCCTACTCGTGACAGATCTTGAAAGTGTATGTTCGATGCATGTCTTTGAGGTGTCTGCTCGCGATATGTCTTTTAGATGCTTGCTCTTGATGGGTCTTTGTTGTGCCTACTCGTAACATGTCTTTGAGGTGCCTACTAGTGGTAGGTCTTCGGGGTAAACACTTTGAAGAAATTTTGTTGGGTCATCTTCAACTGCTGCTTTATATAAACTTTCCTATGCTCTCAAACAAATATGGGCTCATAGACCTTGACAAATGAAATACTAAAGAAAAAATGCGCGGGGCATGGAAGTCGATCAAAAATTAAACTAACTAAAAACAAGAAAAAGTACATAGGGCACGCAAGCCCAATAAAAGTAACTAAAAACAAAAAAATGTGCATATGTAATGACTACAATTTTTAATAAATTTTGAGATTGTCTGCATTCCAAGGCCTTGACAATGGTCTTCCAAACATATCCCTTAAGTAGTGTGCTTATCCTTGGTCTTGTCTGATGACTTCATAGGGTCCTTCCTATGCTGGGCCAATTTACCCGGAGCATGATCGACGGTTTCAGCCCTTCTAAGCACTAGATCCCCGAACCTGAATCTCATGGGTCTGACCTTGCTATTAAAATATTTCGCCATCCTATTCTGATAGGAGGCAACTCGTATGGCAGTGTGTTCCCCGGTACTTTGCTCCAAATGCCTCATGGTTGGTAGACTAACCTCGATTGGAATCATGGCCTCCAACTCAAAAGCTAACACGAATGGGGTCTCACATGTTCTTGTCTTATGTGAAGTCCTATAAGTCCATAATATGGAGGATAACTCGTCGGGCCAGTTACCATGAGCACCCACATTCCTGGTACGGAGATCTTGCAATATAATTCGGTTAGTCACCTCGGCCAGGCCATTCCTCTGAAGGTGTGAGATCGATGTTAGGCGATGATCTATCATAAGGTTGGTGCAAAAATTCTTGAACTGTGCATTATCAAATTGCCTCCCATTGTCAGTTATGAGCACCTTAGGTATCTCGAACTTATATATGACAGACTTCTAGAGGAAAGATCATAGCTTGGGCTTTGAAATAGTTGTAGAGGTTCTGCTTCTCCCCACTTTGTAAAGTACTCTACAGCCACAACAACGAACTTTAACTGTCCTCTCGCTATAGAAAAGGGCTTGAGGATGTCAACTCCTCACTATTCGAAAAGGGTCGAACTATGTATGGGGGTAAGCTCTTCAGTAGGAGTATGAATGATGTTTCCAAAACTCTGACACTTATCACACTTTCTCACATAGTCTGAGGCATTTTTCTTCATGGTCGATCAATAGGATTCATCTCTTATAAGCTTAAAGGTTAGAGCTCGTGCTTCGTGATGATTTCCACATACTCCTTCGTGAACTTCTGTTAAAGCCTTTGTTGATTTAGAGGGCTTGAGGCATCTGAGATATGGAAGTGTAAAACTTCTATGGAAGATGACTCATTCGATGATACGGTACCTTAATATACTATATCGAACGCTCCTAGCCTCTTTTGGATCCTTAGGGAGGTTTCCATTAGTTATGAATTCAACTATGGGGTCCATCCATGAGAGCTCATTATTGATGTCGATGACATTCAGTTCCCGACCTATACTAGACTCTGTCACCATTTTAATGTGGATTGTCTTGTCAAGTCTATCTACTGCCATGAAAATAAGTCTTGATAATGCATATGCTTTACCATTATTAGCCCGGGCAATCTTCAGAATTTTGCAATCCTTGAATCGTCTCTGAAGATCAAGTACTTTAAAATAGTACAAGCTCATTTTTTCATCTTTTCTTTCAAATGATCCCTCAATCTGCCCAACCACCAGTTGTAAATCGCTAAAGAGCTTGACTTTTTCAATTCCCAAGCTATTAGAAAGTTCAAGAGCCATGACAACAACCTCATACTTGGCCACATTGTTAGTAGCTTTATATTCGAATATGAGTGTACATTGAATGTCGGTTAGCTTATCTGGATTGCTGATTATTATCCATGCACCCGAGCCCGAGGAGTTTGATACCCCGTCAACGAATATTTCCCAGGTGTTCAACTTAGTGGTCGAGATATCCCTTGGCCCCCAAAGCCTCAAGGTGAGTCTATGGATTACGAAATTGGGGTCTATCCCATGCACATCTTTAGCGTTCAATGCGAATATATCAATGTTGCGGGACAAGCACTCGATAAGTTCATCATTGAGAGTGGCATCAAGATCCCGACCGATGGTTAATTTTTTGCAGTGCTCCAGCTCGAGCTCGAGCTCTACCAAATCTTCTACTGGGGCAAGTCTTTCCTGGTGCTCGAGCTCAGGTGTGGACAACTGCATGACGTCAGTGCTCAAACCTTGAATGCTCGTAACATTTTTTTGCTGTTATCTGATCCCCATGCACAATTCCTACACCATGACTTGTCGAAAACTTTATAGCAAGGTAAAAGGTGGATATTATGGCTCTGATCTTGTTGAGTAGTGGTCTTCTGAGGATGGCGTTGTATGCCACGGTGGTCCGGACCACATGGAAAGGTGTAATCTCCATTACATGTTTTCGATCTGAGCCTAAAGTTAGGGGAAGGTCGACAACTCCTTCCAGAATGATTGTTCCACACCCCAAATCCTTGAAGAGGGTTCTTGACCATCTTGAGTTGGTTAGTAGAAATTCTCATCTTCATGTAGGCATCATGGGACAATACATTGACTGCACTCCAATTGTCCACCAGTATTATTCTGACTTCAAAGTTGGCTATTATTATGACTAAGGCATCTTCATGAGGAGATGTTATGCCTTCCAAATCATTTGGCCTAAAGGTGATGTCTTCTGTGTGGTAAAGAGTGGTCGCCTGATCCGAATCGTACTGCCGAACATATTGCTTCCATCCACTGTTTAAATCTCTTCCAGATGCTATTCTCCCAACTATGATATTGATTGTACCAGCTGCGAGTTTGTTACCTCATCCTGAGCCTGAGGTCCTCCATTTGTCATGATAACTCCTTGGACGTTTATCATGCCCGGCATATGTCTTCAAGAATCCTCTTTTAATCAGTGTTTCAATCTCCTACTATAATGTTATACATTCCTCCGTTTTATGCTCATGATCCCTGTGGAAGTCACATTATTTGCTTTTATCTCTGGTTTCCGGCAGAGATTGCAACCTTAGAGGCCACTTAAGCTCCTTCATATCCCTTATCTCCATCAGTATGTTGGCCTTAGAGGTGTTTAGACAGGTAAACGACCTTCGTGGTCCTTCCTGCTTTTGCTTGCATCGAGCATGATCTTGTTGCAAGTTCGGCTTATGTGGCCTCTTAAGTTGGGGCTTTTCAGAGCTCAGACTAGCTTTCATTATCTCATCCATATTGAACGTGTATTTACCCTGACTTTTGGTAGTGATTCCCACAAACGGCGCCAATGATGCTACAAAAAATTGCACATGTAGAATTTCAAGCTTAACGACTAGGAATGAACACGAACGTGAATTTTCAGTACCCGAAACAAAGGCGTCGAGGTGTGTCCTCGTCGCCACTCCGATGTTTAAGTTAGAGAGAGAAATTTGAAAGAAGATATATGTTGAAAATATATGTAAAAACATACATGAATAATGATCTAAGGTCTCATATTTATAAAGCTAGGTAGTAGTGCACTCCTAGTAGTACTCATCATCTTTATTTTTAGGAATTATTATTGGGATAAGTGTTAGATTAAAAAACGGAAGTCTTATCCTACATTACCTGTAGTACCTTCCAAGATTGACTCCTTATAGACCTAGAATTCTTGAATAGTGGTAATTGGATGGGGTTAGGGTTCTTACGGGGTGAGGATTATTAACGCTTAATCATGGAGTACTTTGAGAATTTGGCTAAGGTAAAGACCCGAGCATATGCTCTTGAGGACAGCTGATGTAATGTTGCAGGCATTTATGTGAGTCAATCCTCGAGGTATCCTAAGGACTATCAAGGCTCGAGGACTCGTGTCCCACAATCGAAAAAGGGGAGCCTTGGCATTCCTCGTGCTCGAGGTATACCATAATGACCGCATCAATAATTATTTTGTGATTTAAAAACATAAATAACCAATAATTAAATCCCCCAAACCATAATAATCTAATAAATCTTCCATACCCACAACATACACCATAATAATTTATCATACCCACTGTTTGTGAGATTCCGCAAGTGTACGGATCGTGACAAGTAATAAAGTGATTTTTTAAGTTCGGATATCGTCACACAGAGACTATTATCTGCTATAAAATTTTAAAGTAATCTAGTTTTAATTTAAATTAAAGTGGTAACTAATGATCAAATCAATTTATGTTTTCTAAACGAAATTCTAAGAAATAAAATAACGAACTATTTACTAAAATAACAAATCAAATAAAAAATTGGAAATAAGATTATGTGACTAGATAGTTAGGTTTTCGATTTCACTTAAGTTATTTATCATACATTTAATTTCAATTTATTCAGCCATTTTTCATACATGCCAACGATCGAATTAACCAGATGTAGTTAGTGATATCTCTTAAACAACACCAATCATATTCATATGCCCGAACTTACTATATCTCTATGTAAATTCACATACATAAGAACGCATTAATCTATAAGAATTCAATAAAGATTGCATAGATTATAATTATCTTACGACCTCTTATAATGTCTAAGTCAATTATTGTACGAGCTAGAATTATATATCACCTCTCGGTCTCAATATTATCCCTAAATCAATTAATTGTTGCTCATTCAATTAAAGCATTAAACACACATTAATTAATTAACAAGTATTAAAATGACATGAAAATCTTGAAATTAAATATATAATAAAAACCTAAGCTACATCATCAGTGAAATTTTTGGCTAAAATTGTCTCATTTTCTTTCTCCAATCCACGTGCCACTTTTTGCAATTGCTAGCTAAAACTATATATATCGTAATCAAAATCTACAAGTGCTGCCACTTCCCAGAGGAGTTGCTGGGTTGATGCGTGAATATATTTATATTTTAATCAAAACTTGCAACTTCCTCCCAAGAATCTTTGCTGCCACTTCCTGCCACCTCTGCTTGTATATATATGGTAAAATCAACAGCCTACTATCCCAAAAGTGTTAGCTCCTTTTCTTCTACGTGAATCCGGCTTTTTACTCCTCTGCTTCAATGCTACCGTCCGTCTCTTTAATAATTATGTCGATCCCTTTTGTACGTGAATATGTATATAATTTTCAGCCCTCCATCTCTCCTCTGTCTTCTGTTGGCTTTGTGTATATATATTCTTAATTGGTTGTGTTTTCTTAGCAGACTAAAAGAAAAAGAATTCCAATCTCCCTTTTTAATCCATTCAAAAATAATTCAATCTCAATTGAATTTGAATCCTAGCGCAATTCCAATTTGAAGCCCATTAATGCTATATTTTTTTCTTTTAGTCCTCAATCTTTCAAAATAATAAAATTCGGTTCTTGTACTTTAAATTTTGTCATTCTTCCGTTATTTTACATATTTTCTCCAATTCTTCATCAAACATAAAATCTTACCTACAAATTACAATTTAACATAAATTAGGTAGAGTTTTATTCAAAAGAAGATAAAATATCATAATTTAGAGCTTTAGATAAGTATAAAAATTACACTTATCACCCACTGTAGTTGCGCGGTGCTACCATACTCGCCCATTTCAGCCGCATAGTGCCACCATATCATCGTCCGCACTACACCAAGTAACTGCGACGATGATCATCACCGGGAAGCAATGACGTCGTACAACAGCATGTGCAACCCCATCCCGTTGACAGTGAATATAGGAAAAAATGGTGTCAGTATTAGAAAAGGTGGTAGCTCTGGTGTAGATTCATTTGGTAACAAGAGGAAGACTTGTGGTGGCTCTTGTGGTGGTGTAAATATTGGGAAAAAAGATGGCTTCGATGTATATTCATTTGTTGGTGGAAGGAAAACTTGTGGTGGTTCTTGTAGTAGTATGAATATTGTGAATCCACCATTCCATTCTCTTTCTTCTCTATCATTGTGATGCTGCGCCTTCGTACACAGCAACATCGTCCTTGTGCTTCATTCTTTTGTGCAGCAGCACTCATTGTCGTGCATGGTTTTGGGGTGGTTTGGGTTTGATAGAGGTTTAGATATGAGATAAGAGCTATGTTTTTGGATGGTTTGGGGATGGTTCGTGATCACTGTTGCGCGAATATGCATCGACGATGGCGATTTTGCACGAGTTCAGATGACAATGAGATGGTGTACCTATTGTAAATTGCACCTGAGTTGGAGAAGAAAAACACCAAAATATTGCAGCAATGAGATCAATCAAACACGAACAAAATCAAGATCAAACTTAATAAAACAAACACGAATGCCCGAATGCATGATCGTTGTCCTCAAACTAAATTTACCTCCCTCTCCTTTGTGATTAAGATGCTTAAGGATATCCAGCAAACAGTTTGTAGGAGTACTCAAGGTTTGTTGCAGAATTACACCAAAGCACAAGATGTAATTCCACCTAAACTTGAGAACACAAAAGGGAAAAATGATTATGGAGAAGAAAAAGAATTGATTTCAATTCTTTTAGAATGCCTTATAATGTTTTAATAATGTTTTTCAACAACTCCAAATCAATTTATTGGTGGTGTTCCTGATGGAATTGGGGATTGTTTATTATTAAGGACGGTTGATTTGAGTGAAAATTCTCTTTATGGAGGACTACCAAGCACACTGCAGAAGCTTGTCTTGTGTAATGACCTGATTTTTTGTAAAAATGGATTTATCGGGGAATTGCCTGAATGGATTGGAGAAATGAGAAGCCTTGAAACCATTGATCTTTCTGAAAATAACTTCAGTGGCCAAATTCTGGATGCTATAGGGAAGCTTCAGTCTTTGAAGGTTCTAAATGTATCGAAAAATGGCCTTACTGGAATCATGCCCCTGTCCTTGAGCAATTGCCTAAACCTTTTGGTTTTGAATATTAGCCATAATTCCCTGACTGGGATCTTTCTTCTTGGGTATTGAAACTAGGCTTACAGCAAGTTCTGTTTTCAGATAATAGATTAAGTGGGAGCATGGACAATGTTCTTGCTTCATTGACTGAGAATTCTTGTAGAAAGCTTGTTGTTCGCTAAAATAATATACCGCAAGTGCACGAGTCGCGTTCAAGTAATAAAGTGGACTTTGTGAGTCCGGATTGTCGATCCCTCGAGGAATGTTACTTTTGATTACACAACTTAGTCAATTTAATTTTAACATTAAAAAAAAACACACAATTTGATTTCATATGTGAGACGAAAGAGAAAATGAATTTGAAAATCGATTAAAATAACTATTATAAAAGAGAAGTAAATTTGGATTATAAATGAGTTAGGATTTACGATGTCACTTGACATCATTTCTTTAATATCGCAATAAACCAACAATGCAAATTTCCAAGTTAAGACATTAGACCCGATTTTTCAAGTTTAGTTAATTACCTCTCTCGAGCGAAACCAACCCTAATTGATTGGTCAACCTACTATATCTCTATGTCGATTAAAACCAAACAACCGCATTAAATCAATGTGAAAATACTCAATGGGTCACCTAGAGTTTTGGAGTATATCTCTATCTCCTAAAGTAACATAGGGCATTAATTATTTTGGTCCAAGAATGCACAACAATCTCTCAATGATTGCACAAACTACCTAACTCAATCATCTATTGGCCACATACATGATGAAAATTGAAACACAATAATAAATGCACAATAACCATAGAAATTAAAGCATTAAATGATGAATATTAACATTAATGAAACTTAGGTCAAGTTACACCATAAATCCTAACATTAAACACTTAGCCCATTGTAGAATAGAAGCACAAAAAGAAAATAAGGAGAGAACCCATTACAAAATTAGGAAGATAATAGAAAAATTCAAGATAATAGAAGAAAACCTTCCCTTGAATGTATTCTATGAGATATATTGGATTGAACTCTTGAATATCCCTTCAAACTCCCAAATTTTTGCTAGATATTGTCTCCTTCTTCTTGCCTATTCTCTCCTTTGAAATGTTCTCTTCTATTCCTTCCCCTAGAAGTGAAGAGAAAAATGGCATTTAAAGGGCCAAAAATCGACTATGATGAAATTGTAAAAAAACCCCCGAATTTCACGCGAAATAGGCAAAATTTGCCTAGCCGGAAAGCGGCGCGAGCGCACGGGGATTCTTGGCACGCGGGCACAGTGTAAACATTTTAGGCTCGGTATATGAAAAACTCCTTCTCGCGCGGGCACCAAATTAAGCCTGCGCGCGGGCACGGGCATTTTTCTTCTTTTTTTCTTCCTTTTGTCTATCTTAGTCCTCCACATAATTGCACTTCAGTCCCTTAACTTTGATCATGTACAATCTGGTCCTCAAGTTTTGATCTTTATACCAATTTTGCCCTCCAAAATTTGCAACCCAAGGTCCTCCAACTTTTTGACTTGTTCACTTTGGTCCCCAACTTCACACTTTTTGTACGCTTTTGGTCCTTTTTTCTTCATTTTGCTTTGTTCTCTCTTCTTAGGTGATTTTTGGCCTACAAAGCAAATGTCACACAATTGTAAGTAGAAATTTATTCATTTTAATCAATAATTAGCTTTTTTAGGTATTAAATAAGTGTGCTAAAACACACTTATCACTTGTGATTTTGGATGTCTCCCAAAATAAGTTATCTGGTGAAATTCTATCAGCAATTGGGGACTTTGGCGGGTTGTAGTTTAACTACTCAATGGATTCAATATTTGTAATTATTTTACTACTTTATTATCTCTAAAATTTGTTGAAGACTAATGTTTTATTGTCAAATTTTGGAGAATGGAGATTGCTAATAAAGTCTGGATTCAGTATATCTTATATTCTATCTATATATATGTGTATGTTTGTGTCTGTATTGTAAACTGATTTTTGACGTGGATGAGTTTTTAGGTCAATATTCGTTGCATTGCCTTCTCCTTGCTACAATGGTGTGAACAAACAATACACCTGACTTGTATTATTTTTTATATATAAATTTATGTTGTAAGATAATAACATTTGTTTTATAATATATTTAGGTATTCGAAGCGATTTCAACTTTGAGAAATGAAGTTTGCTACAAAATATCCAAATGCAATTCCAAGAATGGTTGCTTAGTAAATGCTGAAAAGATTATCTTCTGCAGCCATTGATCATGTGTTGGAATCGAAAGAAGTAAATTGTTTTTTTTTTACAAGTTTAGTGGGGAGAAATTGTGTAATTAGCTTAGGAAATGACTAATGATTTGCACGATTTAATATTTGCAGGTAGGGGTTAATTCTACATCGATTCCCCCTAAAGTCGAACTCGAGGAGGTTTATTGGTAAGAGTTGACATAATAATTCTCAGGTTGCTCATACAACCATTATTGACGTTTTGAATATCGTTTGTGTAGTTACTTTGTTTTTTTTTTTGTTGGAGTAGTTATTTTCATGATCATGAATATTGAATGTAATTAAAATTAACGTTTTCTCTTAGCCTTTTTGTCTAGACTACTTGATGATTTGATAATGTTATCTAGCTATTTAGATTTTATTGTCATTGTGCCATCAAAATAATGTTGTTCTACTATAATTGAATTAAGTTATTTTACAATTCCGTGTTTATATTTTCCAAATTAAAAGTAAATGACGTTTACATCGTTACAATAGATGTAAATGTCATTTTGGTACAAAATGCACTCATTCAAAAAGCAATAGTGAAATTGTTCTGGAGACACAAAACGATATAGAAGTCGTTTAAGTATGAAAATTGCATTGATTAATATAACGATATTGAAACCGCTCCTGAAACACAAAATGATTTTCATATCGTTTTAGTATCAAATACACACTACTGGACTGTTTTCATAACAACACAGAAGTCGTTTTATTGACAGGGTTAGCACCTAGCATGAGCTAAGGCGCACGCCAACTGTAAATGGTTACTCTCAGTACCTCTTAATAGCTAGCCAGGTGTGCGAGCCAGCTCTGTAGTCTTAGGTATGCACCGACTGACTTTTTTTTTGCTTCAATTTAGTCCTTAAAGTAATTGCAGCCCATATCATTCCACTTTCATCTTGCAAGTCTTTGAATTTTAAATTTCCTTTCAATCATGCCCTCTATAAACTACAATGACATATATATAGTGTCATTTTATTAAAAATGACATCGTACTCGTTTAAGTTAAAATCGTAACTAAAACGACATTTATATCGTTTCTTTTCATATAAATTGATAACCATATCGTTATGCTTGAAAAGACAATTCAACCATCCATGGTCACCCGACATACATTCGTCGTACGTATGACGATGAAAATAGGTAATCAAGCAAGTTCGATGTCACTCAACAACAACAATGAGAATATGTGTGCTCCATAGTTGTCTACTACCTTTGAGTTGTTCAAATAGAAAGAAAGTGTCTTTGTTCGCTCTTTTTGAGCCATTCAAGTGCTATCAATCCACTTGATGTCCTCTTTTGATTATCACACATATGACGGATGTATGTCGAATGACCGTAGAAGGTCGAATCGTTGTTTTAAGCATAACGATATAGTAGTCATTTTACATGAAAAGAAATAATATAAATGTCGTTATAGTTATTATTTGAATTGTAACGATTTTAAACTCGTCAAATTTGCACTGAAACGATATGGACACCCATATATTATTTCGTGTGTTTGACACTACAACGATATAGTTGTCGTTTTACACGAAAAGAAACAATATCAATAACATTATAGTTTTTATTTGAACTGTAACGATTTCGAACTCGTCAAATTTACACTAAAACGACAACTATATCGTTATGCTTTAAAACGATGATTCAATCGTACATGGCCAGCCGGCATACATTTGTCGTACGTAGGACAATAAAAATAGGTCATCAAGCGAGTTCAATCTCGCTCAATAGAAACAATGGGAACATTTGTACTTCATAGATGTCTACTACCTTTGAATTGTTTGAATATAAAGAAAATATCTCTGTTCGCTATTCTGAGCCATTCAAGTGCTATCAACCCACTTAATACCCTCTTTCGATCATCATACATATGTCAGAGGCATGTCAAATAATCTTGAAAGGTCGAATCGTTGTTTTTAAGCATAACGATATAGTTGTCGTGCAAATTTGATGAGTTTGAAATCGTTACAGTTCAAATAATAACTTAACGACATTGATATTGTTTCTTTTCATGTAAAACAACAACTACATCATTGTAGTGTCAACACACGAAATAAAATATGGATGTCCATATCGTTTTTGTGCAAATTTGACGAGTTTGAAATCTTACAGTTCAAATAATAACTACAACAACATTTATATTGTTTCTTTTCGTGTAAAACGACAACTATATCATTATGCTTAAAAACGGCAATTCAACCGTCCACAGCCACCTGACATACATTCGTCGTACGTAGGACGATAAAAATAGGTCATCAACCGAGTTCGATTTCACTCAGCAGAAACGAAGGGAACATTTGTACTCCATAATTGTCTACCACCTTTGAGTTGTTTCAATAAAAAAAAATTTATTCTCTCTTTCTGAGCCATTCAAATGCTATCAACCTACTTGATACCCTCTTTTGATTATCATACATAGATCGGAGGCACGTCGAATGATCGTGGATGCTCAAATTATCGTTTTTAAGCATAACGATATAGTTGTCGTTTTATATGAAAAGAAACGATATAAATGTCATTGTAGACTATAGTTATTATCTGAATTGTAATGACTCGTCAAATTTGCACTGAAAGGATATGGATATCGTTATATTATTTCGTGTGTTTGACATTACAACGATAAAGTTATCGTTTTACATGAAAAAACAATATCAATGTCGTTATATTTATTATTTGAACTGTAAAAATTTTGAACTCGTGAAATTTGTATTAAAATGACAACTATATCGTTATATTATTTTGTGTATTTGACACTACAACAATATCGTTGTCGTTTCCTATAAAAAGAAATGACACATGTCATTTTAATTACGTTTTCAACTGAAACGAGCTCAAACTGGTCAAGATTGTTTTGAAATGATATGAATGTCGTTACGTTATTTCGTGGGTTTGATACTACAAATAAATCATTGTCATTTCATATGAAAAGAAACGTCGTCCATGTCGTTTCAGTTATGTGTTCAACTGAAACGAGTACAAACTCATCAGATTTGTGTTGAAACAACATGGATGTCGTTATGTTATTTCGTGGGTTTGACACTACAAAGCTTTCATTGTCATTTGACATGAAAAGAAACGGCATCTATATAGTGGAAGGATCTGTGATACAATTACTTGGAGAACTCAATTGAAGAGAAAGTAAAAATAATCCAAACGCGCGTCTAAGCCTTGGACGTACGCGCGACGACTCCCTATGTTGTGTGCGTTGTACAAGTTTTTTATATAACGACTTTCATGCTATTTTATTGGTTCATAACGACTTCAATGTCGTTATGAAAATCAGTAAAACAATGTATTTTTCATACTGGAACAATATCAATTTCATTTTGTGCCTCAATAATGATTTTAATGTCGTTATGTTAATAGATACAATTTTCGTACGGGAACGACATCAATATCGTTTTGTGTCTCATGAACGATTTCGATGTCTTTATGTGAATCTATGCATTCTTCATACTGGAACTACATATACGTCAATTATAATGATTCATTTGTCTATAATATGAAAAAAAAACACGACAACGTAAAATGATTTTATTTTGTTCCAATAACACAAAAGCAATATTAGCACAATAATATAAAATCTAATAAATCATTTTGTGCTTCTAATAAGTACAAAATAATAAAGTAATAAGTTACGATAATATAACAACTTTAAGTTTTACTACGAGTTGGTTAGCCCTTACAAGTGGAGTAAACATGACTAGTTTTCTTACTGTTGAGCCTTAGACATTATAAGGACGAGTTGAAATCTCCATTTTGTATAGTATTATATCGACCTTCAACATCTTTTTGACTTTATCATTCAAGATCACACAAAAAATTATTTTGGAAATAAGAATAAACGTTGTTTTCCCTTTGCCATTCCTTACATATTTCTATTTCTAATCAAGTTCAACTGATTGCTCATATTCAACTAGATAACAAACCGGATACATAACATATCCACAGTGTCCATATCTGCAATTCAACACAAAATTTTAAAATTTCATCGAATATCAAAAATTGTACATTATTGATAATGCGACGTATGTCGTTATGAGTTGTAGAAAACGACATGTAAGTCGTTTTAGACAGAAAGAAATGAAAATGTATATCTCACAGTAGAACAACAAATGGAATAACCAAACATGTGTTTACAAACGTATTTATTTCAAAAATAAGGGGTAATAAGAAAGATTGAAAAGTAACACATATCAAAACTCTATTTCAATGATAAAATGAATTCAAACCTATAATTAACAAATGAACGCCATAAACAAAAATCACAAAAAAAAAAAAAAAAATGAAGAAATGATTAGGAAAAATTGACATCTATCTTTTTTTTTTTTAGTTAGTTAGATAATCTAAAAATACAAAAAAAAAAAAAGGAAAACACAATTTATAAATTACTAAAATATTCTTGTATGTAAAAAGATATAAAATCGTCTTTCAATTTCTATTCACCCCTAATTTAATTCTGGCTTTATTTCTTTCGCAATCGAATCGACTTTCCCTGCAATTATTCTTCTCATTTTCTTATCATCGTCTTCTCTCCTTCATGAAACTCTAAAATCTACCATTGTCATTCCCTTGACACTAATTTGGTTGAAGTGAGTAATCAAATTTTACATTAATCTTGTTGGGCATTTGGAGAAGAATCGAAGGTAATGTTAACCCAATTTTATTATTGATTTTCTTAAGTTTCAGCCCCTCGAGAATCCTAGATCTGCCTGTGTCCCCACTCCTGGTTTGCTTCACATTTTGACACATCAAAGATAATCCGTAGCGGCGTCGCTATACTCGCATACTCCCACCGTAACACACACCGCCGTGAGTAGTATAATTGTCCTAAATTTAGCTCCTACAGGGTTTTACTAATAAGATTATTTATATTCACATCCGTATATTGTACGATAGAAAAATGCAGAAGAGTTTCACTCTCGTACATACAGTAGCAACCGCAGGTGTCTTCTCGGCTGTCTCCTTCTGGTAATTTTTCCTTTCAAGAATCTATTATGCAATTTCATCTGATTTTTTTCCACGAATTTCGGTTATTTATTTATATTTTTTATTCTGGTAATGTGTAAAGGTATAAGCTGCTGTTTGATTTCAGGTATGGATTCATGTTCGGTAGAGAGTCTGCACGCAAGGAGCTCAGTGATTTAATCGAGAGCCTCCGCCGTGCCAATTCCGATCCTGATTCGCCATCTCCTCCGCCGCAACATTCCTAAAATGAAGGTATAGAAGGAACACTTACATCTGATCACACAAATTATCAATTTTGTTATAATGTACATATTGGGAAAAAAAGGATTTGGCTTACTAGAGGCATTCCAAATGATTTTAAGAATTCCCATCAAAGAAAGTATTTTTAGAATGAAACTATATGCGTTCTTGATTTTGATAACTGGGGAATATAAAATTATTAGAATACAAGATTAAAGAGTGAATGTGGTCGGGTTGAGGTTGTTTGTTTTTAAGGTTTAAGGAATGGTGGTTAGAGGGCTTCTGAAATGGAAAATGTCAATTTTTATCCAATGAACCCAACATGGCCTAAAGAGATTCATTAGTCGGTTAGGATTTTTAAAATCAGCAAGTGAACATGAAGATTTGATCTCTTGTTTGTAGGAAGACTAAAAATTAAAATAAAACCTCTTATGATGGGAAATAATTTATATCTCAAATTTGATTGGTGAATTCCGTACTGCTTTCTAATACTCTCAAAATAATCTGATTCTGAATAGCTTTGCACAGGTTCAGGCTTTGCCGTCTAATTTTCAATTCTCAACTTTGGAATTTCAAATCACATTTTTTATTCTGAATCGGTGTTTGCAGGTGCCAATAATGGAATATCTAGTAAGCCGGGATAAACAAGCTCCTAGATTTTCATGAAGTTTGTCCAATACCATAGCTTAAGGTACTTACATCTCGGTCCTGTGCTCTCTAAAGAGGTTACTGAAAAGTGGAAACACAGTCTTCTTTTGTTAGCTTTGTATCAGAATAATTAAATGTTACATGTTATTTAAATACTCTAGTTCTATATCATGTGATTTGCTGGATAGAAAAATAGTTTGATGGTTGATGGATGCTACTCTTTTTTCTCATTTTCAGCAAGACTATAACACGTGCTCACTTTCTGTAAACTATGCCACTTAAAATGACGTGGCATCTTTGCTATTCATGCTGTTAGTGGATTATTCATTATCTTGGAAGGATCAATTTAATCATGATTTCAGTTTCTGTTGATGTTACCTAGAAGTTAAATAGAGATTGGAAAATGTACACGAGTGTTTATCGTGAATGTTACCTTGCCATTTAAATATTGAACTCTCATATAAGCTGTAAAATTAGAGAATTCTTTTACCTGACTTTGTATAGTTGGTTTAATGTTGCGGCGGCTAGTAATCCTATAGAGGGGCTGCCTAACTTCATGTCTTTTCTTTCTTGTTTGAGTTGATTATACACTTCCTGTGTATTCTTCTTTTAGTAATAAAATTTTTGGATTATCTATCAAAAAAATATATATATATAAGCTGTATATGTACGTTCACATGCTTTTTCCTCTTGATGTGAAAATAGACATTAGATGACCTTGATACGGGGTAATATAACTAGTCTTGTTTCTGGAAAAGAATGGATACTTGGATGCATCCATTTGATATAGCTTGTATAGATACGTCTTGTTCCATATTCACATCTGCTTCTCTGCTAGAAGTCAAATTGATTGGCCCACTTACAAGTACCTCCAAAATGCAACAGTATGGCTCATTGAAGACTGAAAATCTTATAATGAGACGCCACTGAAAACTAGGAAAGAAAAAATAGGAAACAAGAAGGTAGGGGAAAGCACGTTATAGAGTCATTAACAATTAGTTGTGAATAATGATGCACTAACCTCCTGGTGAAAAGTTGTGAATAACAATGCATTAATATCCTGGGAAGAGATTTGAATAGCTGTAAATTGACTCTCTTTTTATTGGATATGAAGAATGTGAATTTTATGAATTCAATGTCCGAGACTTTGCTGAAGTGAATCAATGAATTTTTATAATATATATTCTTTTACAACTTTTTCTTTGTGCCTGTATTTTGGTTTTGACTTTTTGTTTATTCACTGATAGAGCTTGCGAAGCACAACCACTCCTCCTAGGGCATCATGCAGCATGTCTGACACATAATGGACTCTCGCAGCTTGAATAGAAAAGTTAGAATAGGAAATATGGAAACGAACATGTACTCTTCTATCCATGCTAAGTTAGAATAGGAAATATGGAAACAAACATGGACCCTCCTATCCCTACTTAAACAGTCACTTTGTAGGCATGGAATTTTATGTTAGGAAAGTAACCAGCAAATCTATCAAAATCTGATAGAATTTAAAAGAAAAAAAACACACCAAACATGGCTTTAGTGTGACCACTTCTATTATTCTTATTACTGTCGAATTCCCTTTTGGTTACCTTTTACAGAGTTGCTCAACTACTGATCTTGGTTGACCCAATCATCTGGTAAACCCTAGAGGTCGGCAGATTGATGATCGTCTTCAATTGATATTCTTTGGTTTGTTTATTTGAGATACTGCCAATATGTCTAATAAAGATTAACAAGAACATTTCTTCTTATCTGACTATTTAGGACAATACATCACTTGTTCATTTCAATTGGATGGGCTAATTACCGCGTATCATCTAAAATTCTGGAGAAGCATATTGCGGGTCGTAAGTAAAAAGGCTATCATCTCATAGGAAGGAAGGTTGCATCACTTTCTAGTTATGATGAATGAGAGGCTGAAGATGCTTTAGCAAAGTCTTAGCTAATAAATTCCATGTCTAACAACATGATGTCGCATTTTGTTCAGTGGCATGGCTAAAGAAGTTTGTGATACAGTGACTCTACACAAGTATATGAATTGACGAAGAAGTCATTCCAATTGCGTCAAGATGGTCTTCCTCTTTCTGAATACTACAATGAACTTAACTCCATATTCATGGAATTTAATTATGGAGGCCTAGTGATATGACTTGTACAATCAATATTGAGAAATATAGAAAGCATATTGATGAGGATTGAGTACATATATTTCTTGCAGTTCTTGAACTCAGTTTGAATTAAGTTAATAGTCGTGTTTGGGCTACATCTCCTCTCCCAAGTCTGGAAGAGACCTACGTAATAATCTATCATGAAGTACAAAGGTAAGTTACTATGGGTACTCATGTCGTCTCTAAGGCTTCAACTTCAGTATTCAGAAGAATAACTTAGGATTAGCTACTTCAGCCCTTCTATTGGGCCCTACATTCATTGTCATGACACTACACACAGTTGATAATCGCTGGAAACTACATGGTTATCTAGAGTGGTTAAAAAGTAAGCAAGCTGAAAAGAAGAAAAAATCTGCTCAGATTGCTATCACCGATGCCTCTCCATCTTCTGCTACTCATGTATCTCAAATAACACCTTATAAAAGACAATCTAACCAAGATGACAATTGGAACTGATAGGGGAGACTTTTACTACTTGGAGTTGAAATCAGGATTGAGCAAGGATTTTAAATTAGTGGGTCATTCTAAACATCACCATCATCCAAGTTGGGCATGTTTCGATGCACCAACTTGAGAGGAGAGTTGGAATAGATAAGTTAGAATATGAATTATGAAAATATTTTATCTAGCTTATGGCCTAGTTGAGTTAGAAAAAAACTTTTACTAATAGGAATTTATATTGTTTCCTTTTCTTTCCTTGTATTGATAGGATTTCACTCCTATATGCTACAAATCATTCAGCTTAAATTTTAAATCTCTTGGATGTTCTCAGGCATGTGTCCGACGCACCATGTGGCGTGTCCTATCATTTTTGTCTTTTCATTTCTCAATGCAAGGTACATGTACTCAACATTTCAGGGACTTGGCAAACCCCATTTTATGAATTTTGCCATATAAACCTAGGAAAATATTTAACTATTTGGGTAAAAAATCAACATAATATGAGAATAAATTGTAGGATCTTTGTGTTGAATTTGTTTTTATATACTATATGCAATTTTTGCTAAGTATATATTTTTATTTTCTTTCCACTAATGATTACAAAGTACAACAAATAGTCACTCACGTCCAAAAGATTTGACTTCCAAAATTCAAAATAAAAGCTAGAAGAGTAAAAATAAATAATTATCGAAATAAAAATATAACATTTATAAATGTATAACTTTAGTAGACATTTTCCCACATGTCTGTGTCCTACTTTTATAAAGAGTTACGTGTCAGCTCGTATGTGATTCATAGAATAGAGCACCCGTCTTCGCATTGATGAATGTATATCTTTACACAAGGGCAACCTTGTTTATCTTCTTTACTTTACTTCCTTTGATAAATCGAACATACAGGTCTGTCCTGCTCGGGTCAATCTCTGGAAGTCTCTTGTTTCTGCCTTCTGACATGCTGTTTACAAATTCAACCAAACTCCTCCAATTCTCCGCTTTAAACAACTGCTTATTCGTCCTTAAATATGTAAATGCACTCAGTCCATTTCCAGAATCCAATCTACTAGTCGCCAAAACCTGAGAGTATGCTCCTAAATCATACCTCTCCAGTGCATTTTCTCCAGCAAGTTCTGTATCTTAACTTGCCGAACTAGACCTTTTGTTGAGCACTTTTCATGCTCTGGTTGTTCTTCATCTCTCATTTCCATGCACGTAAAGTTGAATACAACTCTGTGTTTACCCAACATCCAAGCTATTGGTAGGTAACCATCATGGTGCCAAGTATTGTAATTCCCTGCTGTTAATTCTGCTGCATGTGATCGTGTGTTATAGTGCCAATGAATTTTAGCTACTTTCCCAGATAGTTTAGCTCCACTTCCTTGGAATATTCCTTTAGCAGCTCCCAGGATTTTCTCTCCATGATCAAGAAGCTTTCCAGAATACCATTCTAAGAAAAAAAATGCAGTTTCTTCTGGGAATTGGTTGCATTGTCCCTCGTTGACGGGCCCTCCTCGTCCTCATTCATCCTTTCCTATTTCCTCGTGTCACTGCCAGTGAAGCCCTCATGTACTGTTTTACATAGAAATGCTATAGATTTTTAACACTTGGTAAGGATATTGACCCAGAAAAGGTAAACGGTCACAGGGTTCAAGTGGAGTCGAACTAGAGGTCAAAATAATTATATATATGCCATAGAGATTGTATAAATTTCATCATATAGAAACAAAAATCAGAAATTAAGGTTTTGTGATGTCAAGGATATCTTGTTTGATCCTTGTTTTTAACGTAGGGTGTTAATCTCTTGGACCTTTTCTCTTTTTTTTTTATTGAATCGACTAGGCTGGACTTATTCTTACAACAGCTGGGAAGATGCACACAAAAAGCATCTATTTTAAATCGTAATTCACACATTACATTAATTACCTTGTCGTAACATTGGAATTCACCAATTCCTAGAAACCTTCAGGTTCCATTGCTTTCCGGATAGGATGGATATCGTAACTCTCCACAAGGTCCCATCCCCACTTGTATCTCCTGCATTAAGAGAGCAAATTTGAGTGTCTAGAGAATTGTTTTTTGTTCATTTGCGGGTGACAAAATGAAATAAAGAACAATGTGCGTCCTTCGTGTGATATTTTAAACATCGCTCTGAAACTTAAATTTGTCCACTGTTTTGACAGTAACTATTAGGTAAGTGGGACGCTGACATAACTTTGATTAATTATTTTAATCAAGGTTTAAAAAGGCGATACTAAGTACTGAGGCGGTTTTTTGTTATGAGGCGAGGCGTAAGCCTCGAGGCGGTTTGAGGCGTAAGCCTCACAAAAAACAAAAAATATAAGTAAAATAATTATAAAATAATACAAAAAAACACAAAAAAACCAAAGTTGGAGATGTTTAGCATATTGAATAATGAGATATAGTCCACCTAAAGAAAGACGTTTAGCCAATGAGATATAGTCCACCTGAAGAAGAGAAGGAGAAGAAGAAGAAGAAATACCTGATGAATGAAACCAATGAGGTTGGCCAGAGCATGAGATGAAGAACTGAAGAAGACGGTCCCCTTTTTTTTTCTGACTTTTCAATTCTTTTACAATTTAGGGTGTATATATCATTTATTTTTCTAGGTTTTTTGTTGTTTTGTTTGGGCCCCCAAAATGGCTTTTAAATGGGCCCTTTTCTCTTTAAAAAATTACCATTTCTAATTTGTATTAATAAATTTCAAAAAAAAAAAATAACAATACGAGAGGCGTACGCCTCATGCTTCGTGAGGCGCAAGGCGTGAGGCGTGCGCCTCATATTTAGAGGCGCACGCCTCCTATTTTTGCCTTAAAAAAAACGCCTTGAGGCAAAAGGCATGCGCCTCACACTGAGGCGCGCCTCAGTTGCGCCTTTTTAAACCATGATTTTAATGATACTGTTTTTCTCTCTCTGCTTTTATATTTCCCTCATGTCTCTACACTATGCTAATTCTCTCAAGCTTTGCTTGTCTGGCTAAAGTGAGAAGGGTCTGTAATTTACATAAAAAATAACATCAGTACATCTTCCTGAAGGAAAATCGGTTTATTTCAAAGCCATTAAAGATTTGAGTCCAAGCCTTTGATCTTTAGTTCTTGTTTAACATTTTTATTATCTCTGACCGAAACATGAAGAAAAGCGATATTGGCTCTTTATTCGCTTAATTATATCATGACTTGTGTGGTAAAGGAGGATTGAATAGTAGTGGACAATAATCTAGTTGTGGACCAAAGATGTCCGGAAAGTTAGTTCTTTTTCTGTGTTGGCTGTTTGATGCATATAGTGAGTGCTTGGGAACCAAACATTTTCTATAGCGAATGAAGCAATATGAATAAAGTTTTACCGCAATAGATGTTTCTCTAAATGTTTGACAGTTGGGCTCCTCTTCCTTCGCTGCTTTCGTACACCAGGGGGGCTAGTGGAGCAGCCTCCTCTCGCCATAAGATGAACATTAGGACTTGTGAGGATTGCTAGAGCCTTACTACTATAAATTTTCCCATATAATCCTTGAACAGTTCTCTGAAACTCTTCATATAGTCGGAATAGGCTTGAATTGGTGTTCTTCCTCTGAGAACAGACAACGAGTCACAGCCCAGTGATATATATTCTGGGTTGCAACGACCTGAACTATCTGCGTAGACAAGGTCCAGATTTTTGCTGATCTCTTCAAGCACCCTGGGGGCAAAGGAATGCTGCAAATGGAAAAACCAAAATTGATGATCATCACTACTGGATTACTATTATCAGAAAGGTACTGAAGTTTTAATTATTCTTTCCTAAGCATTTTTACTATTTTAAGAATATATAACATGGAGAATTGCAGCATTGATCCTCAACTAATGGCCCAAGTATCAAATTGGATCTGAACATTTGAAAAGGAGCAAGTTGGTCTTCAACCTTTAATTCATCTCGTTAAAAATCATCGCGTGATCCCTGTGGGAACATGTCTAACTTCTAGGGTGTGCTTGAGCCACATTATTTTGGAAAAATGTATTCTGAAATAGTAGATCGATGGTGAATGTGTGGTTGAAAAAGAAGGAAAAGTTATTGATATAATGAAAAATATTATTTTATTCAAGAATGTGATTGAAAATGAGTAGAAAAATGAAAATGAAAATTTTAATATGGCTGAGCTTAATTTCTAAACGTCAACTTATGTAGAGTAACAACATCTAGCTTTATAAATATGGACATGTCAACGTGGCATGACTTTTAGGGGTATATTGACGGCTTCTAGGTGTGGGAAATAGGTCGGGTCGGGTCGGATTTGACCCAAAATTGACCTGGTCCGATGTACCCGATTTTGCGCTCTTTCACAAACCCGACCCGACCTAGCTCCTATACAAAACCAACCCGATTCGGGTCGGGTCCTCCCCTTTTTTTATTTGATTTCTGATTCCAAATGGGTCGATCAAAATTGTAGTTGGTACACACAAACGCTCTCTCCTCTCTCTACGTGAAAACTCAAACCAAAAATACTGAAATAGTAAGAAAATAGATATTCAAAGAAACGGCATCAAACATCGGTATAATAGATTCGGTGTACTTGTTTTAGATACTCCAAAATTCCATAAAGACCCCAAGGCATGATAGCATACTGTGCCAAACAAAAGTGTTTTCAATATAGAGTCAATCGAACCAAAACCATGAAATTATATTAAGATTTCACCTCATCCATTTGTTCACTGCCATGACTATCTGCAGAAACCAAAAAAAGAAGGTAAGTTCTTTGGTATATTACCATATCTGCAGAAATCAATTTTTTTTTTAATGTATGAGGAAAATGATGGATTAATTATTAAATGGTGAACCTGTTGTAATACTGGGAAAATTTGTAGTCTTGCACAGGTGCGGTTCGGTGCCAACTGATTCCAAAACTTCCTTTTTTTTTTTACCATATTCGAATTTTTCTATCCCACTAAAACCCGTAAAAGGACATCTCTCTTTGTGCACTCTAAAAAAGCAAACAACCCATCTGAGATTCTCTGTAATAGCTGCTCTACAAGAAGAGAACAACCCAGTACTTGTTGAAGAACAAGAATTTCAAGTAAATTTTAATTGGGATAACCATGAAACATCTAGGAGAAGAGAGAGATGTGATTGTGGAGGCTGTTGGGGATACTAGAAAGAGTGATGGTTATGTGGATCAGGTCGGTTTTGGGCCAAATCCGACCCGACCCACAATTATTTTAAATATATTTTACCCAACCCAACTTGGATTTATCCCTAAACCGACCCAACTCGACCAATTTTGGGTCGGGTTGAATTTCGGGATGTGGTTTCCAAGCCCAGTCCTAACGGCTTCAACTGCTCATTTATAAAGGTTGGGGACAACCTTCCTCTTCAGGAAATAGACCGGTGTCGAAAAAGGAACTTTGTGCCTTATTTGTTATGATGGTTCATACGACACTAGATTAGATGAAATATGTCATGTAACAAATCTAACACTGGGAACACCATGAAACTGCTGTAGGACACTAGAGAAGAGTTGGAAGATGAAAGCAGAACAAGGTTATTCAATGCAGTTCACAAATAGTCATCTGTTTGGTGAATGCGTGCATGAACTAGCTAATCAGTAGAACAGGATTTTATGGATAGTTGATGGGAGGCTCCATGGACAAATATAAAGGAGGGGGTAGGGGTAAGGGTAGGGTGGGAGCGGGAGTGGATTGTTGCTTACCTGCAAGAGTCCAACGTTTCCTCCACACCGATGGAAAGACATGACAACTTGAAGCTTCAAGCCGTGTTTCTCTATCATGTTTACGAGCTCAGCATACCCTTCCCAGTTGTATTTCAAAGGCCAAACATCGACCGTTATTCCTTCAACTCCAGCACTCTTCAAACCCATCAAGCTAGCATTCATGGCTCTTGGCTTGTTTCAAGTTGCCACTAATCGATATGGTATAGAGTGGCAGCATCACAAAACAGGTACCCTCATACCTTTAGGCTATGAGGAATTTCCATCCCATGAAGCTTCTCTTTTTGTTCAGTCCTTTTGAGCCTTAGGATTTGAACTTTGTGCATGGAATGTTTTGCTCGAAGCTGGGTCGATGACTTGATTTTTGGATACCCAACCATGGTAGAGAAATCATCTGGAGTTTTAAAGCTTCTATTATCTTTAAGATTGATAAAAGAAGTTGAAGGACGAAGTGTTAAAGCCATGTTTCTTCTGCTAAAACAAGAAATGTAGGAAAGGATGAAGGATGCCCATTTTTATTTATAAAGATAATCCTTTTTGGATACAGAGGATGTTTGATGTAGATTAAAATCATATTTTTAGTGGATTGTGATAGAAGTTTTTGAAATGCGTGGTTGGAAAGATGTGGGATCCATGAAAGATGTGGTTGATATTGATTGTTGAGGAAATTACACAAAACCAGCTATTTAGTTTTAACTTTTTAAAAATCAGATTTTTACTTTATTTAATCAAAAATCAGGTTTTAATTTCACAATTAATATTAATAATAATATTTTAAATTAAATTAATCTATATACCCACCCCACTATCTACCCCCACCAACTTTATTTTATATATAATATCCTATCAAACCCTAATCAAAACACTCCCACTCCCACTCCCACTCTCACCCGCCGCCGCCATCGCCGCCGCCGCCGCCGGCCGCCGCAACCATTTCTCCCTCCTCCCTTTCTCTCCCCCCCGGATCTACTACGCGACGCAGCAGTGTGTCGCGCAGCGTGGCGACACGCTGCTGCGTCACAACAGCGATTCGCTGCTGCCTGTGCACGCAGCAGCGTCGCTGCTGTGCGACACAGCGGCGGCGACGCCGCTGTACAGCAGCGATTCGCTGCCGCCTGTGTTGTGCGACACAGCACAGGCAGCAGCGCCTGCTGTGTGGCACAGCACAGGCAGCAGCGTCGACGCTGCTGCCTGTAATTTTTTTATTTTTTTTTTAATTTTTGAGTGGTAGAATGGATGTGCTGTGGGTGGATGATATCTGTGTGTTTGGAGGTGGATTTGTGTGTGGGTGGTGGATCTGTGAATGTTGTGGCGGATCTGTGAACGGTGGTATGTTTTGGGCGGCGGTGGTGGATCTGTTGGCGGTGGTTTTTTTTTTTTTTGGTCTGTGACCTAACTTTTTTTGGTGTCTGTGACTTAGATATTGATCGTGATAATTTTTTTTTTTAGGTCTGTGACCGAGCTATTAAAATGTGGTGGTTTTCTTTTTTTTTTTTTGTTTGTGACCATACTATTGAACACGTGGTGGGTTTTTTGGTGTCTGTTACCTAGTTATTGAATTGATGTTGGTTTTTTGATGTATGTGACCTTGCTATTGAACTATGGCGGTCTGTGACCTAACTATTAAACTGTTGTGGGTTTCTTTTGGTGTCTGTGACCTAACTATTGAACTGTGACTTTAAAATTGATAATTTGTAATTGAAAAGGAATCTGTGACCTACATATTTGAAAATACTTGACTGATTAAAAAGTTGTGACCTATAAATTTTTTCATCTGTGACTTCAAAATAATCTGTGACCGAAATTAAATTTTTAACTACTTAATAAGATATCTGTGACCTTGCAATCGGAGCAACGGTCACCGGAAAATAGTCGTCGAAAAATAATCGTCGGAATTAACCGTCGCCGGAGTAGTGGTGGAGAACGATCGCCGGCCGGAGTAGTCGCCGGAGTAGTGGTGGAGGACGGTCGCCGGAGGGTGGGGTGGGTTAATCATATTATATTAAAGTTAAATATTTAATTTAATAGATTAATTGTAAAATATAATTAATTAATTAATGAAAAAACCTGATTTTTGCAAATTTAAACATTGGGGTCTGATTTTTGATTTCGTGAAAGTAAATGCCTGACCCATGTATTTTTCCCTTGATTGTTTGACTTTGATTTAAATTAAAATCATATTTTAATCCGGCCTAAACAGGCCCCGGAAGATGACAATCTTTGGTGGGCCCTAAAACGTAAAAATGTTTACCTTCTCAAAGTCATCTCCTTTGAAGCCGTTGCAGATTTTTCCAACTTCAAATGTGAAGTACCAGAAAGTATTAAAAATGTAAAGTGCAATGATAAGGAAGTTCTTAACTCTACAAAATATATCAAAGGGTTTACCTTATTCTATTCAATCCCGGTGTACCAAACTATGTAACCGTATCATATAAAAGTTTAAGTTGTTAGAGAAGCGTCACATGTATTCATTTAAATTTTGTATTCATGTTAATAATTTTTATTTTATTTTTAATCAAAGATCTTTTACCTAGCTTTTAATACATATGTTCATGTAATAGTTAGAGCCATTAAAGAGGATCACATGTATTAATTGAAATCTTGTCTTTTCAGTTCTCTCTCTCCTTTAAAATGATATATCTTGAGAGATTTTCCACAAGTAATTAGTAGATATTGGGTAGGCAGAATTCTCAGCCATATCTAAATGATAATCAATGGGTAATTTTGTTTTGCCAAAGGCCACCCAATCCCACATATTTTGCTTTTTTTTTTCTTTTGGTCTCTGTTGATGAAAACACTACATATGTATCTGGATGGAGAAATATTTGAATTCTTGATTTTTTATTGCTTTTAGTAGGTGTTAGGACAAGAATGACAAAGGATCTTTCCAAGAATACAGTATGTGCTTGCGCGAGCACTCACTCACTCTCTCTCTCTCTCTCTCTCTCTCTCTCTCTCTCTCTCTCTCTCTCTCTCTCTCTCTCTCTCTCTCTCTCTCTCTCTCTCTCTTTTAAAAAAGACTCTTTTTGTTAATTACAGGTTAGGGTATGTTTGATGTAAATTTTTTGAGTTTAGATTTTGTGAAAAGTGATTTGTATGGAGAATGTACGGTTAAAATATATGAGAAAATTATAGTCCATGTGCAAAATTATTTATTGGGAGAATGTGATTGAAAATAAATTTGAGAAAAAATGATTTTTTAAAAAATTGTGTCAACCTGGGGCTAAGTTAACATTATAGAATTGTAGTGTTTTCTTTGTTTACTTAAAAAAGAACACATTAAATTTCATATTTTGTATTTTAGAAGATAAAGTTAAGGAAATTTTATAACCATTACATTCTTGAGTAAAAACTGAAAATAATAAGAAAGCATTAGGTGAATTTCACGTTGTTTTGGTTTGAAGTTTAGTATATGTAAAAGTGGATAAATATTATTGGCACAATTAATGTAAAGGGAAAGTTAAAAGTTATTTAATACAATAAATAGCTTCCGAATTTCTAAAAATAAAATCTGAAACAATGATAATATACAATTTTTATTTATTTATTTATTTGAAGGTATAAAAGCTTTGGCAAAAGTTTGTTCTTGTGTATAGTTTTCGCTTCTATCAGTTTTATTATTTTTAGTCAATCAAATGTGAAAACACAAACTATGTGAATAACGTGCAACCATCCTCTTGCTTGCAACGCGTGTGAATTCAAGAAATTGGGCATTGTTTTCTTGAAGAAGAAACCGAAGCTCAAGCTGCTCGATATTGATAGTTTGGTTGTACTCGTCGTATCTACCCATCGCACAATTTGTGGAGGGTATTACACTTTAGCTCTAGTACGTTACAATTCAATTATATTCAAAAGATTTACGTGATATATTTTTATTTCTAGATGCCGTCTCAAGGGAATTTTGTGGAAAATCTCAATTTAACACAAAACAGCGGATTAACGCAGGAATACTGTCGTGTGTTTCGAGAAATACTAAGAAAAGATTTTTTTTCAGTTAACTTGGCTTTCCCTAATTTCTATAAAAGATGAAGCTAGAGAAATCAATGTAATTTCTGTATTTTTGTGAAAGAAAATCTCATACGAAACGAAAGTCTGGAATTACACAGTTCTCTACAGCTTCAAAGCTCGACACTCGGCCAATTAACAAAAAAACCAGACATGGAAGCACCAACATATTGTAGAAGTTCCTGAAGAATCGACAGAATTATAATTTTATTTTCGTAAAGCCTCACGACCATAATGCATGTCAAATTAAGCTTCATCTTCGGTGGGCTGAGGACTTCAAGAAACAGCACCATGAGGGCCAAGGAAGCTCTGTCTTTTTATCGAGTTCTCAACCCCATAAAGCTCTCTAAGCATACAATCAGAGCCGGGGGTCATCAGGAACCCTTTCGGGCTTCCAGTCCGATTCTTCCTTAGGTGGGGTTGAAAACGGGAATTGAACTCTTCGTCTCAATGCAACAAAGTGAATAGCATCACTTTTGCACTTGGTAAATGACAGTCATTTTAGCCATGAACTCCACATTACAAGACCGAGCTGTGCATCACAATGTTCATTAAGTTTCCACATCTCACATGAAAGCGGTGCCATATCACTAGAGTTCTTGGTACCACTTTCCCTCTTCGATTAAGATACAATTACATGAAATAAAACAAGCTTATATAGACTCTGTCTAATACAGAAAGTAAAAGACGGTAAGATAAATCAACCAACTCAATGGTAATGTGCCTTGCAGATCAAAATCAAATTTAAAATAATAAAAAACAGTCTGGTTCATGCTGAATGCTAAGAAAGTAAGCAAATGGGCAAAGTAAAATGTTTCCAAATGCAGAAGTTAGCAAAATATTCCTACTCACCAACTATATATGTCAAGAAAAGGTTCCATAGAAAAAAATAAATAAAAGGTCTTAAAAGATGAGAAAAAAACTCATAGATCCTACAAGAGAAATCCAGGAAACATTGCTTTGTAATAATCCCACAAAATTGTTTCACGAATTTAAGAAATGGAAGGGCAAACAATTAATCAGAAATGGAATATACAGCTGCAACATTAGGACGATGGTCGCCAGTACGAACTATATCACCAGTCGAGACATACCTGAAAAGTAAAAATGCTATGTCCGAATCAAGAGATGGTGATGGAAATATGGTTAGTTCCTACTGCAGATAGAAGACGAGGGTACGACAGGAGAGTCTACGTTGCAGAAATTGAGGAAAAATATATGAGAACATAAGAATCAAGATCAGCGTTACGCCTCAGGTTCCAGAAATTAACTCGGAACAAAAATTTTGTTCTAATACTTAAGAAAGTTTCGACCTCACATAATTTGCAACGTCAAACCATTAGCAGAGGAATAAAAGGAATAAATAATGTTTTAGAATGCATTGCAATATCAGAGAAGCAACAACATTGAAAGACAGTGATGTGTGACGAATGAAGGGTCTCACCTGCTTTCGGCATAATGTACACCGACTTCTTGATTCTTGCTCACTGCTCCAAACCTTTGAAAAGTTGATACTATGTTTAACAAATCTCCGTTCATTGGAAACAGAACCTGAAGCAGAAATTTCGGTTGACATGATAACGTCTCTTTGCTGTCTACGAGATTCTTTTCCTCCATTTTTGCTCCAAGAAGTAGACACTCTTTTGACTTGAAGGAACCTTCAGAACATGAACAACATTATTTCACTTGCATGTACTAAAAAAAAAGAAAAGAAAAAAATAAATAGAACAGAGAAGGGCATCAATAGAGTTTATAAAATGCATCAAAGGAGTAAAATGCATCAAAGGAGGACTAAATGAGCACCATCTCCTTACCAAGGAAAACCAATGGAAACCATGAACTGCGATCTGAGATTTAAAACAAAATATATAGCTTTTTATAATGGCAAAAATTAATTTCTCCAACCCGAAGGAATCACCACCAATTTGTTGTGACAGGAAATTTAATAGGCAAAATTCCCCTTCATTTGCGTCCCACACAATGCCATTAAAGGCTTGATCTTTCAGTTTGAGCACTTCAAGACTGAGAAGCGAACCAGCAATTGTTACTTTCTCCCAAAAAACCCTTCAACCACTCAAACAATATGATGACAACTCGGTGTGTGCTTCCTAGTGGTATGAAATTCCCAATTTCTTCAAGTTGGGAATCATTTCAAGGTGGTACATTTGAAATTTCTTACTTCAGAAGTGATTGTAGGCTTTCAAGAAAAACAACATTTTTTCCCTTTTTTGAAGGATCAGGGAAAAAACATCTCTCGAAAACAAGATTCTTTAACTTTGGCATCTTCCAAATTTCCGATGATAAGCGCATTGTGTTCTTAGTGTTATAGTCTCCCACTTGATAAACAATAGAGGTTTGTAGGAAAGATCAACCTTTCCTAGGTGGATCAGAGCAAGGTACCTCAAATTAACTAGTTCTACTAGTTGAAATTGGGAACTCAAAGATAAGTATTTTGAGTAGATCAAGTACCCCGAGCAATAGAAAACTTATTATCGCATATAATGATGAACTAGTAGAAATTTTGGAACCAAGGTATAGATCCTCAGATAATTTTGCACTCTTTTGATCTGATTCCTGATTGAGTTGTCTGTGGAATTTGGGCATTTTTTGTGCACTATATACTTGAGATATTGTCGTCTAGGCACGGTTGTCGAAATGATATTGAGTGAATTATCACAAACATTTCTCTCAAGTGTAGTTGATAAGTGTGCTTTCTAACACTTAATTTGCCACGTAACATGACTAATTGTTGATAAAAGTGTTTGAATATGGCTTAATTCTGCTTAACTTTGTTTTATATCACTATATTGATGGATGTGGCAGAACTCAAGAGAAAAGATACGAAAATCAACCAAAACAGAAGAAAACGGAAGTTCAGCGACAAATGTGCAAATAGCCGAAAGATGATCCGAAGCACGACTTGAGAACGTAAACGAGCTAGATCCTAATTTGATGAGTATGCAGGAGGTTAGGGGAAAATGAAGAGGTTTAAATGAGAGAAAACAAGGTTCGAGGACTAAAATAACACAAATGAAAGTTCATCTCTCCCCATGCAGTCGCATGAGCCTTGGTGGGGACTTAAGTGCCCCAATTTCATGAACCATGCGGTTGCATGGTTACCAATTCCTCCCATTCCAACAATTGATATTATTTGGAGTTTAGAAGGTGATCCAGCCAGAATATTCTTAATTTGTATTATTAGAACCAGATTTTGAAGAATTGGTACTAACATTAGAGAGTTCCTTGGTGGCAGATCTTCAATGGGGTTCCTCATCACCTCTTCTGAAATGGAATCAAATTCTTTCATTACTGTTGATGTTTAAAAGTGGCATGGCAGATTTAGACCAACTTAATAGAAATTTAGTAAAGTAATTTGCTGGAAATTTATGAAAGACAAACTGTGAATTGCATTGAGAGAAGCAGTTAGAAGTGTATAATATGATTACATTAGGTTAGCTTTAGGAGGGAACTATTTATCCTTATTTATAGGCTCGAAGGCCACGTCACTTTCCTGCCCAAAGTCATTTCAGCTACAGACCTATAATTGTATGCCATCACTCAAAATCTTGATCCTCTGATTGGTTGCTGAGGTCGGTCAAGCAGATCATTATGACACCTAGACCGCTACTATGGCATCAGGCAATGATTACTCGATGTTGGGTTATTATTACTGTCTTGTGATTAGTCAAAAATAATGTTCTGATGTCATAGTTGCCGCGTGTAATTCTGGGAGGGATTGATGGTTAGGTGGGGGTGGTTTTTCAATGATGGAGAATCGTGATGTTCCTTCCAATTACGGCAACCAATTGTCCAAGCAGTACCTCTCTTTTTTAAGTGTCCGACCTTCCTGTGTATCAATTTTGATCCTCTAATCCCTTAGTGATATGTGAGATCAGACATCATTACATTCTTTTAAGTCACTTCAAAGAAGAAATGTCAGTGAACTAGCTTTTAATTAAGAAAAAGAAGTTAAAATTATTGTCAATTACTAGTCTACGACTCTATCTAGTACCATGTACTCAGCGGCATCAACCTCAACATATCCATATTACAGCAGTTAAGAGGATTACTCGTTATTTACTTAGAATTCTTATCATGGGTTATATTATGAGGTTGGATCTCAACCTAGTCTTCAAGGTTAGAGTGATGACAATGAGACGGGTTGTCCTCACTGTCATTGATCTACTAGATATGTATCTTAGTGACGTTCTTAGTAAACTAAAATGCAAAAAAGCAAGGAAGGGTACTAAAGGTAATAAGCTCGTACGTGCTACTAAACTGCACAAGAAAGAGAAGGTGAAAGGAGAACGCCACAAAAAAGGAGAACACGAGAATCTAATGTAAGATTGAGATAGAGGAAAAAGGTGAAGTGAAGATGCGGAAGAAGATTAAAAGAAAATAAATACTCCGAATCTCTGATGCTAACACAATTTTTTCTAAACTAATATACAATACTAGGATTAAATGAAATCCAATGAAAAATGCTTCACGTACCATTCAAAAGCTAAAAACCAATCAATTCTAGATTGACTTTTGAGTAGTCAACTTGTGACGAAGTGACAAACTTTTAATGATCTCACTTAGAGCGTGTTTGGGCGGACTACAAATTTTAATTCAGATCGTTGGGACATTTTTTTTGGAGACAAAATCTGACACCTTTGCAGTACTCATACAGCCCATTTACACGACTTTTCCGATTTTACCCATTTGCAGTAGGGAATCTTCATAAAGTGCACATGTAAAGATAATGAAATGGTATTTTTTCTCTTCAAATTGCCTACAATAAGTCAATGGTGAAAGAAAGTGAGACCGTCGATGTGACCCAAAAATTGATTTTGGAGCTGGGATAATCTCTCCTAGACACAGCCTTACCTTCTTTAAATATTAAGGTCTCTTTGAACTCGAATTTCAATTAATGCAAACACTCAAGTATGAAGCACCCATGGAAATTTTCGGGAAAAAAAAAAGGACAAAAGAAATTCATTAACAATATACTACACATACATATAAAATTAATTTTACAAGCAATCCAAAAATTCATTTAATGATTCAATAGTTACATTTTGGCCCCCCCTAAAAATAAAACAAAAAAATCATTTTCACCAAAATTGGGACCGAACGAAGGTGATTTATATGCTTGGTTGATAACACTTTACTGCAAAAAAATAGTGCAATTTCTAAAATATTATTTTTTTTAGAATTTTTTTCTAACATTAAGAAATTGAAATTCTTTTGGAAATGTATCTGTGTCACAATCAAGCTTTACATATTACAATTCAGAGCCACAATGCATATACATATATCTCTGTCAGTAATAATGTAAGCTAAAAAAATTTTGCTTAAACTTTTAAATGAAATTTCCGCTCTATCATGCGTTGACTTGAAATAATGGATAGCGTATTAGATTTAATTGAAAAGTGTCAATTTTATTTTAGTTAATACATCACTACAGACAATTTCTCATCGAGTAAAAAAAAAAAAAGAGTTAAAATTCATTTTCAACGACAAAGTGTTCTATTATTTGGAGATTGATTTTTTTTAAAATAAATAAATAAATTGCACCAAAGTAATTTTCTTTCTTCAGTTACTAGAGACATTTAGTTATAATAAAACGAAAAAAAAAAAAAAAAAAAGAGTAAGTCATTTTTAAAATTGATATATATGCCGTAGAAAAATAATTTTTCAAAATTAAGTATGTGTGTGTGTGGATAAAAGAGATTAATTTATTTTATTTTATTTTATTTTTACAATTAGTTGTAGATAATTTACTCAAGCTAGCCTATAATAATATAAATTGTCATATTATATACAAAGATCGCACATATTTTTTAATGCGAGGGTGTATTTGATATTCTCTTGTTTATAAATGGTATTATTTTTTAGAATATATATTTTTAGATAAATTATGTATATAATTTAACAAAGTAAGTATTTATAAATTTAATCAAGTCGCCGTTTGATTTAGTTAAAAAAATCAGATTTTTAGTAAATTTTAATAAAATTAGATGAAATGCGTCTTTTTATAGGAACTCAAATACAACCAACCAATTGCGTTTTGAATAATGCTATATAGTATCATCGATGTTAAAAATACTAGTTTATATAACTCCAATTGTCATTAGATGAATTATATAATTTTATATTTAATTGAAAATATCACGTAATCTCATGTCGTGAATAACATTAGTCATTTGTTATTCTCTTGCTCGACTGACCATTATTCTCAATCTTTAATTCGATAACCGATAATCATAATTTCTTGTGTATGGAGATTTTGGTTCTTCGAAAACTTCAAGTTATGCTCCTACTTTTGGTCCTACCAAGTTTCCTTTTCGCCAAACACTCTCAAAGCCATCATCTCCCTCCACACGTTTTTCCATTTTTGTTTGGAGTCTCTTATGGGAGAACCGACCTTTGGTTCCTACTTTTTCCAACTTAATAGATAGTTCTCCCTCAACTTTCTCTTTACTCACAACGCCCAAAGAAAAAAACACACGTCAAGTTCGAAATAAAGCAAAGGTGAGAAAAGCTACCCTCAATGTAGATTCCCACTCGAAAGCTTCCTTGGAATTGGGAGACATTTTTTAAGTGAAAAATAATTTTTTTTAATAATATGTGGTGAAAAAGGAAGAAAAATTTATGAATTTGAGAAAATGTACGATTGGAAATAATTTTCAAAAAATCTCTTCCAAACAAGCTTTGAATTAGATGCTAAATATCTGAATGGGAAACTCCCGATCGTGCCTCAAGCAGCGAACTTTTTCAACTTGGACATAGCAATTTGAAAGAGCGGAGATTGGAGATTGATTCAATTCAATAGTTTTGCAACCGGGTAACAAGATTTCATAGAAGGAAAGCATTCGCTATTTACTCAAATTTTCATATTGTGATGAAGAGAATTTTTTGGCCCCTATTTGGTTTAGATAAAAATCATAGTTTCAGTAAAAATTGATATTCACATGGTTAAAAAGGCAATGGAACTCACGAAATATGTGATTAAAATTAATTTTGATTTTAATCTACTTTCGTAACTGAGCCAAACAAAGATTTAGTCCATGTTTGGTAAATATTAAAACTAGATTTTTAATAGATTTTGATAAAAGTTGATAAAATATGTAACCAGAAAGTTCTGGATCCCATAAAATGAGTTGTTAAAATTAATTGTTAACTTTGACTTGAAACTTTAATTCAAACCAAACGTGAGCTTGTTTCTATTTTAATTGTTAAAAGATAGATTGAAAAAATAATTAATCAAAAACAGAATGAACTTTCCACATATGGTAACCTTTTCTTACAAAAAATATTTATTAAAGAGCAATTCATCTAAATATTTGTTAAAATTTTATATTTATAAACAATTCATCTTTGTAAATAAACAATTACATAATACTCAACCATATGAAAGGGGAAAAAATTAAAATTAAATCTAAATAATATTTAGCAAGTTTCAATACTGTAGAATGGATCTCGTACCTCCGGTGGTGGACGGAATATCACTTTTCAGTACTGAAGTGTCAAACGTTACATTTTCTTGTGGAAAAAGAAAAATCTAAATGAAAACGAGCCTCATCTACACTTCCCATCTCAGTGAGTAAAGGAAAAGGAATATCAAATTGTAATATCTACTCCTCCTTGATGTGGTGTTTGGCAAATTTAAAATATTATTTGAAAATAAAATTTTTTTATCGAGTTAATTCTGTAGAGATGGACTCCCTGGTTAAGCAGCAACGACTGTACCAGTACGGAAAGGGCAATCTGGTGGGGATTCATTGGGTGAACTTGATTTCGTTTGCTGCTTTGTTCTTGAGGTTCTCATAGAAACGGAGAGATTCAATCTCTTCTCTTTGGCTTCATCAATCTCTATTTGATCTTGTCTGCACTCTACACTGCAGAATGGGATGTTCCCTCTGTAAAACAATAGATTTTCAAATTCTTAAGAGATATCTTTCAAATTAAATTATGTTATTTAAAAAAGTAACTTATTGAACAAAATAAGTAAAAAAAACGCAGTGAAGACTAAAATGAGAGGAGTTAAAAGGGGAGGAAAGAGTTTCACCTATACATGAAGATGTCTTTGTTAGTACTGAGAGATTGCTTGCAAAGAGAACACGCATCTAGAAAATGAGGTTTATGTTCTTCAAATCCATCACTTAAAAAACTTCCACGAACGGATCTCAGATTCGGAGGTGCCGATAAATTCCTCATTGAATTACAATAAAAGGCGCTCGAAATTATAGAATGATTCTGGCGATGGCTGTTTACCGAGGATCCGGTTTCCATTTCTGCAACAGAATCAGGGCCATAATCTCCCTCTATAAAACAAGGCTTTATTCTTGAAGAAGTGGTTGCTTCAGAATCCATGAATTTAGAGAGAGAAAAAGAGAATTATAGAGAGAGTGGTGGAGCAATGCGGTTGTTGGGGAGGTGGAGGACTGGAGATATAAAGCGAGGTTTGGTGTGAAAATCAATGAGAGTGGGGATTCTATGAAAGTGAATCTATTATTGTTTGGGAAATTGCCGAAATGGTTTCAAACATTTGCTCGAATTACATTTTTATCCAAACTTTTTTTTTTATATTTATTTTTGGTGTAAAAATTGATGTTTATTAATATGATATTGTGAATACATATAAAAGTTGAAGCTGTCATGATTTCCTAAATTAAATAATGAGTTTTTTTTTTTGGCATATGAAAAGAATTTCAAATAATTACCTGCAAGTTAAATAAAAATGAAAATAATTGGGGTTAAATCAATTATACATCAAGTTTGACAGTTTGCCAAACTGTCATTTGATAGGAAAAAAAAAAACAATTTTCACTCCAATAATTTTTTTAAAACAAAGTCATTGTCTGACATGATGCACACTTTGAAATGTACAAATGACGTTTCTTGAAGTTAGATAGTCTACTTTGAGAGGATTTTGGGCCACATTATCTGCAAATTTTAGCTATATGTATATATAATTGTAATCTAAATCGTGTTATTTGTAGTTTTCATCCTTCCATCCAATGTTTTTCGAGTTTAGTAGATACAAATGTCACTAGAGATAATATATTTTTCTCTCGCTTGCTTATATAAAACAGAAAATGACTTTCTTGATTTTCTAACGAGAGTTTCAGGCGATTCAATGATGGTGGTGGTGTGATAATGGTGGTACTGAGTTGGGTTGGGTTAGGTTGGAGTGATTGGAAGAATATGAACTTTTGTTTAAATTGTTTTTAGTGGAGAAAAATCATTTGACGAAGTTGTTAATGAAAGTAAAAGCAAAAGAAGGATAGCTGCATGGCATGCACAATACTAATGGCTATTTTTTGATGGATTTCGTACAAAAGAACCATTTGCACAAAAAAATGAAAAGGTTGAGAGCATTTATGCCACCTTCAAAAAGTTTGGACCAAAAATGCAATTTGAACGAAGGTTTGGAATCATCTGTACCTATTTTCTTTAATTGTTTTTAATTTTTCAACAATAAAAAATCTCTGATTCGAGTTAATTTCAATAACGTCATTAAAGTTCGAGAAGATTTTTCAAATTAGTTATTGAAGTATTTTTGCAATCTCTTTAATCGTCAAAGTTAAATACTATTACATAGTTGGCAAGTCTTTTAGCTTATTAATGTTATAGTGGGCGTAGTAGCTATTAAATGTTCACGTAAACGAACTATCGTTAATTCATTTCAGTCAACTTCTTATATAAGCTTTTTGCAGTGTTTTTACTATTTAATAGAGGTGAGCGTTAGGATTAAAATGAGTTATCTGAAATTATTTTTCCGCTAAAGTTGAGATTCTATTGTTAAGAATTGTGTTTTATTTCAAATCTCTATAATTTCATGGCATTGATACAATGATCATTAGTCAATATCGAAGTTTAATGGACATGCGTCGAATCTAGAGAGAATGCCACCGAAAGAAAAAAAAATGAGGCCCACCCCATGTGTGTATTTTGTATAAATTCTGGTAAATTTTTGTCTGTACATATAGTGTTTCTCTTTGAATTTTCACTCGAACTTCAATTACTATTCGTGAATTAACTCGATCTGATTCTTAACTATTAGAAGAATTGCACCATGGGTCCTCAATATTCCTTTTTATTGAGCTGTCACGTGAGTGACCCTTTACGTGTTCAACTTTATGTAACTGCGTTTTGTTTTTGACAAGATTTGGTATCTAAAAAACTTAAGAGTAAGATATAATCCCACGAGGGTTATGATAATTAGAGCGAATTTGGTACCGATTAAAATTGAAAATACAACCGTTATTATTGACTTTTATTAGACGAGCGGGACCCAATAACGGCTATATTTTCAGTTTTAATTGGATTTTAATCGGTACCAAACGAGCTCTTAAACTTAAGATTCAAATAATTTTCATTTTTATAATTAGTTATGAAACTTTAACAATAGATCGAACACCAACTTGCTCCACTTTAAAAGTTGGACATCAACTTGCTCGAATGAAGTTATAAATTTTATAGTTATGTAAAAGACGAAGAATACAAAAGTAAACTAGTTTTATATGTTATGCAATGACCGTGCGACTCGACAGAAAATTGTGAGGGATAAGATGAATTCAAAATTCCCTCAAAGCAGATGGTACGTAAGTTAACGGCTTGAACACGAGACCCAAGTCATTACATGTAAAATTTGTAGAAAATTAATTTCTAAGATTCAATCTATAAAAAACAATTGAATTAATTAATAACTCATTGAAATATGATAAACTATCAGATGTACAATCGGGACAATGCAATGGCTGCCACTCTTCTCCGAGTGAAAACTGCTTGCAAATATCTTGCAGGCGGTGGTGCTTTTGATGGGTCTTCCTTTGCATATATTGGTCCAGCTTTTCAAGATATAAATTAATGTTAAATCAAATTAGAATCGTCTTTTTAAATAGTAAGTTTGGTGACACGTGGACCCATCAATTAAACAAATTTTAACTAACCCGACCCGCAATGCCACCATCAAACAATTTTCTTTTCTTTTTACAAAGAGAACCGGAGTTCCATATGGTGCAAATATCTTTAGTAATGTCACACTCGTGATAGAACACACGACTAATACACATTAGGCATAGCTTTACTAAAATGCCCTTGTTTTGTCGGCATTTTATAAAACTCATTTTTAACCCTCCATAATATGTGATCTATAATTTTTATTAATTTCTCGACCACATATTTCGTCAATATTTTATCAAAGTTTACGACTGTCGTCTATTTTAAGTAAGATGGCAAGAATACTATGATTAAGAGATCCTTATTTTGGTTGTCATTATTACTAGAAACAATTCTCAGAAGCCTAGATTTCCGTGTTTGAACTACATTAAAATTCGAACCATACTAGAGTTACAGTTTTGGTTCACAGTTTTTTTTTACAGTTCTCTCACATGGGAGTGGACCAAAGTTGTACATTCAGTTTTATCCTTAAAATTTTCATTATCATTCTTCTACTACATTTCAACAACACAGTTTTTAATAAAATAATATTTTTCATCACATCAATAATTTTTCCTTCTTTTTCAACTACACATTCTCCATCAATCTACTATTCCAAAATACATTCTTCCAAAATAATGTGGCTCAAACACACCTTTATTTTCATATAATTAGATATTTTCTAACTGTATAAATAATTTGACAAATTCGAATGCATTGTTAGAGAACTATCGGGGGGCCGATTTTATTATTTTTATTTTATTTTCTTTCACTTTAATTATCTCGGTGCAATTAGATCTTTTGTCACATAATGTTTCGCTAAATATATTGACACCATATTTTTATACGAGTGCACATCATTTTATTTGCATAAAACGTTCACACAATTTTTACTCATCGTCCTATATACTTGTGTAATCGTCCTTAAAATTTCGTTTCAAAGGAAAAGAAAATAACTTATTTGTTACTCGTATATTTTAATAAGCAAGAAGAAAAACAATAAAAATTTAATTTGCAACCATATATGTGTTCTTTAAAGCATGCAAATAAAATATTTCGACAAAAATTGTCATAGGAAAATATAATGTTTGATGATAAGAATATGATGAAAAAAAAGAGAGTAAATGAGTGTAATACTGAACAAATGTTAGAGAACTTTAATGTAATTAAAAAGTAGTGCAATGAAAACAAAAATTGATAATGAAATCAAGCTTTATTATTTAAAATATTGTTATAGCTTTATTGTTTTTCTGGCCACTAATAAATGAAAAAAAATTGAGATAAATATGGAGTGTGTTTCAGATTTTCATGCTTTGGCTGCTTTAGTTTGATACCACAATACAATTTTAGGTCCTTGATGAGATGGCACCAAGGAGACAATTGAATTCTTGCAACACCGTGATCAACGAAGTGATATGAATGTATAAGATGACACGACTGTGACGATAACGTTGAAGCAGAGATTCAACATGCTAGCATCTTAAATCATAGTGGATTGATCGAAATAGGCACGATCGCTCAAATAAGGATTGAGTAACAATGGCAATAGGGCAGGACACGGAAGGCCTATCCCTGCCTCGCTTGGGGAATTTGCCTCCTCGTTCCCTGCATGAGGAGGGGGGGGGGGGGGGGGCAAACCCCCGCCCTGTTATTTTTTACACACACACATAATTTGAAATTGAGCTAATGAGTTTAGGTAATTGTTCGAGTTTGGACATACAAAAGTTGGGTTGAAGTGTTTTAAAGAGGGGGAAATTATGTCATTTGCCTCTTTTTAGTTTTGACATTACATATTTACTTTGCTTCTTTTTTATTCATAGAATATTGATTTTAGTACCTAATCGAAAGCACATTCCACCCAAACAACACCCACCACATGCACCACCACATTTGTTGAACCATCAATCCCTACCACTGACCCTCGACCCGAACATGATCTCGACCACTACCTACACACATCGCTGATAACTGGGGTTGCACACAAAATTGTGAAATTGCAAATCAAACCGAAACCATTGGTTCGGGTTCACGTGAACCCACGATTTTTTTTCCTTCAAACCGAACCAAACCGTTTCAAAATGGACTATGATTATATTACACTAAATGTTACATGTGGTGGCGAAGTCAACTACAGTGGTGGTCGAAAATAAAGGATAATGTGTATAAAGGACTTTATTATAAGTGGTGAGGGTAACAACGATGGAAATTGATGGTGAAAAATGTATAACATAATTAAATAAAATGTAAGACACTGTGTTAAAAAATATATTGTAAATATGAAAGGTGAAGGGTTCAATATTGTGTGGTAGAGATTAAAATCAGATTAAAATTGAAAATATAGTCGTTATTGTTGACTTTTATGAGATAGGTGGGATCCAATAACGATCATATTTTCAATTTTAATTGGATTTTAAGCCTTACCAAACAGGTTCTTAAAAATCTTTTTGAAAAGAAACTATTATGACGTTAATAGCAGGAAAAAGAAATACAAGTACATCTTGACCGTTGAACCAAATAAAGAAAGTTAAGATGGGGGACCATGGGCCCCATTGGCCACTGTTTTTTCTTCAATTGAACGGTAGACATTTACTATATGGACCGTATCAATTATGTGCTCATTTGTTGTTGAGATGTGACCCCTCCGGTCTTTCCAATTTTCCCAAAGTCAACTAATGCAGCAATTGTGAACAAGAAAATTTGTCCCGTGTTCTTGTTTGAATAGACCCTTTTTCTAAAATCATTTTCTTACACTCAATTTTAATTATACATTATTCATAAATTTTAATCATCATTGATTCACGTCCATGTTAGTTGTTTTGTTGGTGAAGAAAATTTGCGACCAAGTTTGATTTTTGGAATGAATGCGTAGCCCAACGAGCAAGAATTGGCGATGGTCCCTATAATAATAATTACTCCTTTGAGTGACACGATGATACCTAACGTGTTTGATGATCCATTTGAACAATGAAATACGTCCTCCATAGAAAAATTGCTTAATATTACAACTATTTTATACATTGACTACTTTTCTCCAATTGGATAGGAAGATTAACGTTGGATAGGTGTTGCTAAACATAATTAATTACTTTTTATTTAGGGTAATTAGCACATAACGTTTCCACTTATCATTGTTATTGTGGAAAATGTCATTATCTTTCATTTTTTGACATTTTCACCCTTTTTTTTTACCTTTCATTGCGTGAAATGTCATTTTCACTTATTTTCTCAATTAAAAATTATGAAATGACGAATATACCATTCTCTTTAAATAAAACAAAACGAAAAAGAAAAAAAAAATAATTGCAACCACAATCTCAATTTAAAAAAAAAAAAATCTCAAAAAGCCACAAATAAATTATTAAAATGGTAATTAATACATAATGTTCATATCTTTCATTGTTATTGCGAAAAAAGTCTATACCTTTTATTTTTTGGCATTTCACTCTTAATTACACATTTGATTGTGCAAACCACAATTTCTACCCATTTTTATCCAATTTCTCAATAAAAAACTGTGAAATAACGAATATAACCTCATAGTTACATAAACAATAAAATTTTAAATTTCTAATTCTTTAATCTTTTATTTGAGACTCGTTTGCATTTTTAATTCTTTTAGTTTTTAAATAAATTTATCAGGGACTTGTTTGCACTTTTAAAAAAATTGGGACTATGATTGCAATTTAATTCTTTCGCTTTTTATTTAAATATGAGGTTATATTCGTTATTTCATGGTTTTTTTTTTAAGAAATTGAATGAAAATGGATAGAAATAATGGTTTGCACAATCAAATGTGTAATTAAAAATGAAAATACCAAAAAAATGAAAGGTATAGACTTTTTTTTGCAATAATAGTGAAATATAGGGATTATGTACTAATTACCATTTTAATAATTTATTTGTGATTTATTTACATTTTTTAAAAAAAATTGGGACTGTGGTTGTAATTAACTTTTTTCTTTTTCTTTTATTTAAAGAAAGGGGCATATTCATCATTTCATAATTTTTAATTGAGGAAATAGGTGAAAAGAACATTTTGCACAATAAAATGTGAAAATAAGGGTGAAAATGCCAAAAAAGAAGAAGGTATGGACGTTTTCCACAATAACAATGAAATGTGGGGACGTTATGTGCTAATTAGCTTTTTATTTATACTCGTCTCTTTTCAATCATGTTTAGTTTAATACACCAAAATATAATAATAACGTTCTAATATCATCAATGCTAGCATCGATTTAGGTAGCACCAATGGTAAAATTGAGCAATTCCCATCACCCTAAATTGAGACTAAATACCAATAATGTTATGTAGCATTACTCATCCCATATTTCATTTTCGCTTATTTCAAAGGGAAAGTTTGTTTTTGTCCATCATTTACTTACTGTTCGTACGAAACCAGCAAATGTTTGGGATTGTTGACAGGTAATAAAATTCAGTGAGTTAAGAGTATTGTTCCATAGTTAAGAGTCAGATTCTACATGTAGCTTTGCCTACTTCAATGGAATATCACTTTGAGGAGAATTGATCTACATCTGATGAAGGTGTACAAAATAATGAGCAAACTACAAACTTCTGTTCGCAGAATATTCCAACTAAATCCCATATACTCGTACAACTAACAATTTGTTCATATTGTGGTGCAAAAAAAAAACTTACAGAGAAAGTAAACGATTCTGTTGTTCTGATGGCAAGGTGAAATTACATATACATAATATACCCGACGAATTAAATGAATTATTTACTTCAAATTCAGTCATAGCATTGAACTTTAAAAAAATTGCAAAAAGTTATAACAACAATTTTGCAAACATGACAAAGATTTCTGTAAGATGAATAACGAAATTTATACATTTAGGGTTCAAGGTCAAGTTTATCATTACATAAACCAACTTTTACCACATGACAATAACCCAACTTATTTACAGCTATACTTCTATGATACTAAAAATGAATTATCACATTGATTGACCATTTCAAATAAATTTTGTGAACCAACTTTACAGATGTTAATTGATATCTTAAAAATCAATCCTTACTCTAGATTTTTTCGTTCATTAAGCAATATTGATAAGTTATATACATGTCGAATACAAATAAGATGTGACTCGGGTTTAGATCAAAGAGTGTACAACACTCCAACATCTTTACAAATAGCTGTCGTTTAGGTTGATGATAATCTATATGCTGACAACAAAATCCGTGATATATCGATTTACGGTTACTTGGCGCTTCACACAGAGTGCATTATTATTTTAATTGTTATGATCTCCTTCAATACCCTTTACTATTTCCTTTTGGCCAGTCTGGATGGCATGAGGGTATTGAAAGAGTTAATAAAACAATGTGTCATTCTTCTATCGAAGACAACTTTCTAAACATCAATAATATAAATTCTGCGAACGAGTTGATTGAAAGATCGACTGAAGATTGATAATTTTAAAACTTAATTTTCATTCTTTTTTATCGTTTCGAAATTTTTCCTGATATATTTCTTATATTTATCTTGTAGTTATGAAGATAAGAAAGAAAAGGTCACACGTGTCTTGCCGTGAGTATTAATGCTATAAATTACAAGTTCGAAACTTAGTTAACTGTATTTTGCTTCATGTTGGTAGGCTTTTCCAACATTATGTTGTTGATATGTACGTAAAAATTGAAACTATTAGATTAGATTATTTTTGTAATAACCAAAAACAAATACGAGCTGAAGTTTATCAAAGAATTGTTGATAGTTTTGAAGTCGGTGAAAGTAGAGGTTATAAGATTGGCCGAAGAATTATTTTACCATTCTCATTCACAGGGGGTCCTAGAGATAACAAAAAGCGATATATGGATGCTATGACGTTGGTTCAAAGATTTGGTAAACCTGATATTTTCTTAACAATAACTTGCAATCCTAATTGGCCAGAAATACAACAAGAACGAAAGCATAATGATGAAAAGCAAAACATACCTAATTTGCTTACACGAATATTCAGAGCTGAGTTGGAGGAGTTAAAAATTGATTTGTTTAAAAGGCATATTTTAGGTCATGTTGCTGCATACATATATGTAATTGAATTTTAGAAGAGAAGTCTTCCACATGCTCATCTTTTATTGATTTTGAAATCTGGATAAAAAATTACTACATACAATTTTATTGGTAAAATTGTTTGTTGTGAAATTCTTGACAAAAATTGCTACCCACATTTACATTCTATTGTTGTTAAACATATGTTTCATGGTCCTTGTGGAATATTAAATTCAAATAATGTTTGTATGTCAAATAATAAAATATGCAAAAATAAGTATCCAAGAGAATATACAATGATAACTTCACTTGGTAACGATTCCTATCTACGATATAAACGTTGTGATGATGGTCAAAAAGTAAAAGTAAGGGGACATTTCTTAGATAATAGATGGATTGTACCTTACAATCCTTACTTAACAGCTAAATATGATTGTCATATCAATGTTGAAATATGTTCAACTGTTAAAGCTGTAAAATATTTGTATAAATATGTTTATAAAGGTCATGATCGAATAATTTTTTCCATAAGTGATAATCAGGACGATGTTAACATTGATGAAATTTTCAGATATCAAACTGCTAGGTAGATTTCTCCATCTGAAGTTATGTGGAGAATTTATGGATTCATATTATCCGAAATGTCCCCACTAGTTGTTTCACTACAACTACATCTTGAAAACCATCATCTACTTATTTATAAAGACAATGATAATTTACAATCAGTTATTAATAGAGATTATGCACATAGAACAACGTTAACTAAATTCTTTTGTACCAATATTACAAATAAAAAAGTTAGAACACTTACATACATATATTTTCCCTCTTATTTTGTGTGGGATGCAAACGAATGAATTTGGACTTCAGGAAAGTAAAAAAATGTTATTGGTAGAATAGTTACAGCTAATTCATCTAAATGTGAAAGATATTACTTATGCCTTATAAAATTTCCCGATGTGCATCATTTGTTTAAATCTCATTTTTAAGTAATCTCAATTCAATCTTTCTTGGAAATTCCAGAAAAGGAGATTCCATCTAACTTATTTGATGAAAAAAAGACGACGAAAAAAGCATCTAGCTTAGTAGCACAAGTAAGAATATTTATCATCACGTTGCTTTCTACTTCCATTATCTTGTGCATCCCTTTATTCCATTATTTTACAATTTTCATTCTAAGAATTAAGAATGTCTGAAACTATTTAGATCTTTGCACATCATCATATCATTCTTTTTGGACGGATGTAATCAAATTTTATCTTGCAGCGTGAGAAGGAAAACAAGAAAAAGAACACGACAAACTCAGTTGGCTAAACAACATTGATAACAACATGCTCGATAACTTCCTTGTCTAAAAACTTTCTTTCCTTAACTATCCAAACATTCTAGCAGTTGGAATTGATTAGGTTTTGTACAATGTGAATACTTGTTTTCTGCCTACATGACTGATGAAAGTATTGAGATACCTTTTTCGTAAGAATTTCAAATCCTCGTTCTAATACCATGACATACAGTATAACATAAAATCAGTTTTTCAAAATAACTAAGATTACAAATATTACCAAAAATAACTAAAAATCATTCCACGCCATTAAGTAGTCAGTGCATTGCACGTGCATCCACTAGTTGTATTTACAAGAGCTAAGAAATAAGTCGAAATTACTTCCAACTTGGGTTACAAAAGAGTTTGAATTGCGAAATGCAACCGCTCATTAATATGTGGAAATAGCCCGTGTGCATAGGCATAACTACCATGCTCCTTGTTGAGTCAAATGACTCTCGGGTCAAGAAAATTAATGTACTGCGCGCGGGCCAAAATGGCCCATGTGCACTCGCGGTTCGCTTCGTTTTGTCTCTACACAGTTTTTGGTATTTAGATCACAACTTTCTCTTCAAATATCTTATTAAGGTGATTTAAAATGTTTTCGAAAGATAACTCAAAGGGCTACAATTCTTGTAGAAAATCATTTTTTTCAATTCGATCATTTGCTAGGCTAAAAATGAGTCTCAAAGTAAGGTTGAAAATTTGGAACATAACTTTTTTGCCTGAAAATTAATTTGTGAAAATACTTTAACTATATTTCACTCATTTGACTTCTCATTGCATCTAATTGATTACATGTAATCTTCAATCATCGTTTTATGGTCTGAATCAACTGTTGAATATTTACACTTTGATCCCCGAGCTTTGAATTTCTTTTTTCTCACCTCTTTTTCCTTCATTTCTTTCAATTCGCTCAATTCTTTCACGAGTTTTACCTAATAAAATAATTAATAATACATTAATCCATAAGTCATTAAAATTAATGATAATTAATCACATTTAACTGTCAATATATGTGTATCTTATATAATTATCACTTACCTTTCCCTTTTCTTGTTGGAACCAAACAAGCTACATTTTCAAGACACTTTTTAAACATGAAGTATTCTTTATTTTAAGAAAAATGCTATTCATCCCCAGTGGGGATGCATCCCCAGTGTATGTGGATGTAAATGATTGGTTAAATGATAGGTGAAATTAAATGACTTATTTAATTTCACCTATCATTTAATGTCACATTAACGCCACATACACTGAGAATGCATCCCCAGTGGGGATGAATAGCATTGCTCTTATTTTAAAGAGTCAAAGTTTAAAATTAGACTTCAATAAATTCTTTATTTTAATTTTATAAAATAGATAGGGTTGGACTCTCTATATTTAGCAATTGTTTGACAATCATTATTCAAAGAAAATATAGTTTTGAATAGTATTTTTAGGAAAATGTGTGATTCAAAAGTAGGAAAAATTTTAATTCTACGTGCAAAATATTTTATTATGTGAGCATATAGTTGGAATTTGAAAATGAACATGCAAAAAAAAAGTTTGAAAATAATGATGACTTAGAGAGCTAAATACATTTACTATTTGTATTTTAATCATGACTGTATTTAATGAAATTGCAAGTATTATTCATATTTATTGACATCTAAAAAGTACATGTTAATTGAAAAATAAAAAATAGTTGTACAAAAAAAGTAAAAAAATTTAAATTTTTAATAAATTTACTGTTTAAATTTAAATTTATAACTAGTGTTTTTTTGAAAATCTAGATGCCCTTAGATTGTAGTGTACTTTACGCTTGTCAACTGCAAGCGGGTCATAAGGCCGCTAACATGCGCCACAGTCTGAACGAGAAATCTGTTTACGCCATCGCATTCCTCACACAGATATTTTTCGTCATCAGCATAACAGTGGGCCCCATACTCCATAAGAAATCAATAGTGGGTCCCATCCATTGGCATATGAATTTAATAATATATGAAGTAGGTATTTGCCATTTGGTGCTCCCAAGTGTCGAAGGTAAGATTTGCCATTTTTATTTTTATTTTCCTTTAGGTAACTTCCAAGAAAAAAGTGATTTTCGGGCCCACTTCTAATTATTGTACTGGACCTATTATTTAAGTCTGGTCTTCCATCTAAGCCAAGTTGAGTTTACAACGAAACATTCAAGACCCAATTTGGAAATTAGATCAACATAGTCGAATTTCGCCCATATACCCATTTGACCATTTCACATTAACAATAGGAAAAAAAAAAAGATGGTTTATAGCTGTTGGGTTTTTTGATACCCAATAAATCCGGGCTATGATGTTAAATCGGTATTTTTAGTTGGATAATATTTCATAGGTCTCGGCCGATGATTGAAATGATATGTGACACCACAATCGAACCAATCGAATCACGTAACCCACTTGGACCATTCGAAGTAGCCTAATTGTATTAGTGTTGCTCATGGCCCGACCCGAACATTTTGGATGGCTTTCAGGGTTAGCCCACTTATTCTATCTGTTATTGGGCCCTGTTTGTTTGACCTAAAAGCCGAAACCCTAAACCTACTCTTAAACCTATTTAAGTGAGTTGTTAATGACAATTAGTGTGTGATAAAAGTGTTAAAGCCGTCCCTCCTTGAGATTAAGAGACAAAACCGGTTTTTCTCCCTTGCTTAGTGCATTGTCTTGCTTTGTGCTTGAGAAATCTTTGTTCTTCTTCTCTACCTAGCCTTAGTGGCTCTTCTTGTGGCTATAACTCTTTATCATCAAGTCCTTTGTGGGCTGAATCTGGAGCAACCAAGTTTGGTTTGGGAAGTGTTCGGTTTGGGATTGATTGGTTGATTGTGGTGTCGATTGGTTGATTAACTGAGCCCGATTTGGTGAAATCAAAGGTCAATAATTCAACATATGGTATCAGAGCTTTAGGTGGTGATTTTTCCGGCCAAAATCAGTCCTGAAATCGAGCTGAAATCGAGCAGAAACCAGAAGAAAATTCTGTCCCGTTTTTTGCCCAAAACCGGACCTGAAAATCCATTTTCCGGCCAAACTAGTAACCTTTTGGAAAATCCAAGACCACTGGTGGAACGTGCAGGTCGAGGCGCTTCTGGGCATCCGGCGCGTGGTGGTGACGGCGGCCGGCGGCGGCGGCGGCGGCGCGTGGGCACTCCGGCGAGGCGCGTGCGGGCGCGTGGGGAGGAATCCGGCGACGGTCTCTTCGGCAGTTTGTTCTACTTGATTTTGTGAACGTGCTGATATTTTTTGTTTAGTGTTTCAGGTTTCACAGAGAAAGTTGGACGATTTTGCCCTTGCTCGTTCGCAATTCCGTTTTGCATTCCATCGGTTGCTGCAAACTTTAGGGCGAATAGTGGTGGCCCTAAAGTGTTAAATTGTATTCCTCGAAACTTACGGACTCAGATAAGTCCGCTCTGGTAAATTGGCTTATCCTCTCGTTAATTTCTGCACTAGCGCGTCATCGTGTGGGGTGACATTAGGATTGGGGTTACCGTGAAGGGGTAACCATTGCTTGTGCTAGAAATTAGGAATTAATTGTTCTTCGTTGCTCGTGATTGAAATTTGATCTTTTGATTCATGGCGGCATATTATCGTTTGTGATATATCGTGTGTGAAACTGTTTTGTTGATATCTCTTTGGTTGCATTGATAAGTTCCTAGAATACCTAGGATTGCTTTGTGTGTCTTAATTGTGATTTTGTGTTTCCTGTTTTGAAAATGACAACGCACAAATTTGATTTGGGAATTTTTAATGGAAATGGTGATTTTTCTATTTGGCAACAGAAAATGAGAGGTATTTTGGTTCAACAAAAGGTTTCAAAAGCTATTGATGGGAGTCTTCCCGCTGATTTTTCAAAAGAACAAAAAGAAGAGGCTGATGAGCTTGCTTACACCTCTTTTATTTTACACCTGTCTGACACTGTTTTGAGAAAAGTTGGAAAACTTGATTCTACAAAAGAACTTTGAAAAAAGTTGGAAGATCTGTATTTGCTTAAATCTACTCCAAACAAGCTCTACTTGCTTGAGCGTTTTTTCAGTTTTAAAATGGATCCTTCAAAGGACCTGGATGACAATTTGGATGTGTTTAACAAACGTGTTCAAGATATTGTTAATTGTGGTGAGTCGGTGTCTGAAACTTACAAAGCTATTATTTTGCTGAATGCTATACCTGATACTTATCGTGAAGTCAAAAATGCTATTAAGTATGGTAGAGACACATTGACACCCGAAATTGTCGTTGACTCCCTTAGAAGTAAGGATATGGAGATTAAGGCTGAAAGAGAAGATAAGAAAAGTGGTGAGCTTCTTATGATGAGGAATAGAATGAAATTTAAGCAAATGAATCTGGGTAGAGCTCAAAACTGTAGTGATTCGAGTAGTGACTCGAGTGATGATGGTGGTAAGAAAAAGAACAAGAGTTGGGACAAGTCTAGTAGTAGACGGTGTTACAGATGTGGTAAGTCCGGACACTTTATTAGGGACTGTCCCAAGAAGAAGAGTAAGGAGAGAGGTGATGCGAATTTGCTTATAGGGTCGAGTGATGACCCTAGTGAGGTTTACTGAGTGTAGCCTTAGTTACTGCTTTTGCATCTGTGTGTAATCCTTTTCTGCATGTGTGTGATTACTTGATTCTGTTGCGTGGTTATATGTTACATTTTTCAATATGTTTGATATGTGCATTGACATGTTTTAAGTGATCTTATTACTGTGTGTAATTGTTTGCATGAATTGTGGATTTTTGGGATGCATTTGCAGTGTGTTGTGTGTCTTTCTGTAAGGTGGAGTATAGATGCCTAGGGGTACATTGGTTGTACCGTGGGATGTGGTGTGTGACATTTGGATCACGGTGGAGAGGTGATCAAATGTCTGGAATCCTTTATCTGGTAGAGACCCTGATCAGGTGGAGTGTGAGTGAGACACTTCTATCACTTCTGTTAGGTGGAGACCCATTATCCACGTAGGTTGGAGAAGTGATGTGTTGATAGAGGATTATCCCGAAAACTTAGGATCTATAGAGGCTTACCGTTAGACATGTTTGTTTGTTTGTTTGAGTGATTAGTCTAGTGAGCAGGTGGGCGATAAGGTGAGATATGTGTTCTCGAGGTGAGTGAGCAACACGAAATGGGATAGGATAAGTGTGGTGAGATCTTTGTGAGGTCATTTATGCATGTGTTGCTTATGTTTGGCCTGTTGATTAACTTGGTGTTAATGTGTTGTTCTGTGTGAACGAGTGTGATTAGATCTCTGTGTTATCATGTGTGATATCTCCGTCGCATGTTTTATTTGCTCTTGATTGATTGCTGTGCTTATCTGTTTCTACTTGGGTGCTCTTGACCTTAGCCCTGGTAAGTATATGGAACAGGTATGGTATGTGTTTCAAGTGGAGACACGAGGTAAGGTCTGTGATGCCAATTTTATTGGTTACCTTGATTGTGCAAGTGTAAACTGTGTGTTTGGTCTACTTGCAGATTTATTGGGATCAAGGTGGAGATTTGTTGGGTTTTTTGATACCCAATAAATCCGGGCTATGATGTTAAATCAGTATATTTAGTTGGATAATATTTCATAGGCCTCGGCCGATGATTGAAATGATATGTTGACACCACAATCGAGCCAATCAAATCACGTAACTCACTTGGACCATTCAAAGTAGCCTAATTGTATTAGTGCTGCTCATGGCCCGACCCGAACGATTTGGATAGCTTTCAGGGTTAGCCCACTTATTCCATCTGTTATTGGGCCCTGTTTGTTTGACCTAAAAGCCTAAACCCTAAACCTACTCTTAAACATATTTAAGTGAGTTGTTAATGACCATTAGTGGTGTGATAAAAGTGTTGAAGCCGTCCTTTGCCTTGAGAATTAGACACAAACCGGTTTTCTTCCTTGCTTAGTGCATTGTCTTGCTTTGTGCTTGAGAAATCTTTGTTCTTCTTCTCTACCTAGCCTTAGTGGCTCTTCTTGTGGCTATAACCCTTTATCATCAAGTCCTTTGTGGGCTGAATCTGGAGCAACCAAGTTTGGTTTGGGAAGTGTTCGGTTTGGGATTGATTGGTTGATTGTGGTGTCGATTGGTTGATTAATTGAGCCCGATTTGGTGAAATCAAAGGTCAATAATTCAACAATAGCCTATATCGATCTATAATGTAAGATGTTAAGTGGGGCGAGTTGGTCACTGATGTTAAGTGTGTTAGTTTGATTCCATTTCGAGTAATATTTTGTAAAACGACATTTTAAATTAATGTTCAATTATTTTCGTGTTATAATTTGAAACAATTATTTAAAGTTCAATGATCATATAGAATATCACAAATTGTATATTCGATGGTTTGAGTAAAGTGAGACACAATTCGGGACGTGATCAAAATATATAGTTCACAATTGATACATAAAGTTGAATGCTTTTTGTTGATGATATTGCATTATTCTTATTGAGATTTGTTTAAATTTGGGAATAAGAACAATAATGTGTGTTACAGATGTGGTAAGTCTGGACACTTTATTAGGGACTATCCCAAGAAGAAGAGTAAGGAGAGAGGTGATGCGAATTTGCTTATAGGGTCGAGTGATGACCCTAGTGAGGTTTACTGAGTGTAGCCTTAGTTACTGCTTTTGCATCTGTGTGTAATCCTTTTCTGCATATGTGTGATTACTTGATTCTGTTGCGTGGTTATATGTTACATTTTTCAATATGTTTGATATGTGCATTGACATGTTTTAAGTGATCTTATTACTGTGTGTAATTGTTTGCATGAATTGTGGATTTTTTGGGATGCATTTGCAGTGTGTTGTGTGTCTTTCTGTAAGGTGGAGTATAGATGCCTAGGGGTACATTGGTTGTACCGTAGGATGTGGTGTGTGACATTTGGATCACGGTGGAGAGGTGATCAAATGTCTGGAATCCTTTATCTGATAGAGACCCTGATCAGGTGGAGTGTGAGTGAGACACTTCTATCACTTCTGTTAGGTGGAGACCCATTATCCACGTAGGTTGGAGAAGTGATGTGTTGATAGAGGATTATCCCGAAAACTTAGGATCTATAGAGGCTTACCGTTAGACATGTTTGTTTGTTTGTTTGTTTGTTTGAGTGATTAGTCTAGTGAGCAGGTGGGCGATAAGGTGAGATATGTGTTCTCGAGGTGAGTGAGCAACACGAAATGGGATAGGATAAGTGTGGTGAGATCTTTGTGAGGTCATTTATGCATGTGTTGCGTATGTGTTGGCCTGTTGATTAACTTGGTGTTAATGTGTTGTTCTGTGTGAACGAGTGTGATTAGATCTCTGTGTTATCCTGTGTGATATCTCCGTCGCATGTTTTATTTGCTCTTGATTGATTGCTGTGCTTATCTGTTTCTACTTGGGTGCTCTTGACCTTAGCCCTGGTAAGTATATGGAACAGGTATGGTATGTGTTTCAAGTGGAGACACGAGGTAAGGTCTGTGATGCCAATTTTATTGGTTACCTTGATTGTGCAAGTGTAAACTGTGTGTTTTGTCTACTTGCAGATTTATTGGGATCAAGGTGGAGATTTGTTGGGTTTTTTGATACCCAATAAATCCGGGCTATGATGTTAAATCGGTATTTTTAGTTGGATAATATTTCATAGGTCTCGGCCGATGATTGAAATGATATGTGACACCACAATCGAACCAATCGAATCACGTAACCCACTTGGACCATTCGAAGTAGCCTAATTGTATTAGTGTTGCTCATGGCCCGACCCGAACATGTTGGATGGCTTTCAGGGTTAGCCCACTTATTCTATCTGTTATTGGACCCTGTTTGTTTGACCTAAAAGCCTAAACCCTAAACCTACTCTTAAACCTATTTAAGTGAGTTGTTAATGACAATTAGTGTGTGATAAAAGTGTTAAAGCCGTCCCTCCTTGAGATTAAGAGACAAAACCGGTTTTTCTCCCTTGCTTAGTGCATTGTCTTGCTTTGTGCTTGAGAAATCTTTGTTCTTCTTCTCTACCTAGCCTTAGTGGCTCTTCTTGTGGCTATAACTCTTTATCATCAAGTCCTTTGTGGGCTGAATCTGGAGCAACCAAGTTTGGTTTGGGAAGTGTTCGGTTTGGGATTGATTGGTTGATTGTGGTGTCGATTGGTTGATTAATTGAGCCCGATTTGGTGAAATCAAAGGTCAATAATTCAACAATAGCCTATATCGATCTATAATGTAAGATGTTAAGTGGGGCGAGTTGGTCACTGATGTTAAGTGTGTTAGTTTGATTCCATTTCGAGTAATATTTTGTAAAACGACATTTTAAATTAATGTTCAATTATTTTCGTGTTATAATTTGAAACAATTATTTAAAGTTCAATGATCATATAGAATATCACAAATTGTATATTCGATGGTTTGAGTAAAGTGAGACACAATTCGGGACGTGATCAAAATATATAGTTCACAATTGATACATAAAGTTGAATGCTTTTTGTTGATGATATTGCATTATTCTTATTGAGATTTGTTTAAATTTGGGAATAAGAACAATAATGTGTTTTTTTATGCATATTTAATGGGATAGCGTCGATGACTTATTTGTGGCCGCATAGAATGAAATTCTACTCAATTATCAAACAAGTTACCTAAATCATGAGGGAGTAATGTAACTTTGATTGCTAATTTAAGTTTTTTGAGGTACCAATGAGTGAAATCTTAATTAAAAGATTGATTTCGGTGATTTGGGAATCAGGCTGAAATGGTTAGAGATCATATATTTGTAATAGTTGAATACGTTAATCATTATGATGAGATGATTGTTATTTTAAAGTGTTTTCTACGGGCAATTGAACCGAAACACAGTAATCCGACTATGAGATCGACGGACTCTATGTTGTGATTTGTTCACAATGAATTTGTCTTATAAAAATGGGATTGGAGGATAATACATGTTGAAGGGTAAAATGGTCATTTTTTTGGTTTCAACATATTGACGGTCAAATGGAGGTTGACTTGTGGAACGATGATCATAGGATATTATTTTTAGATTATAATTTGTTTCCATAATTATCACTCGACTCGAGAGTACAATTTCGACTGTTTCATAGAACAAGTCGGGATTAATAGATGTATCTCAATTGGTCAAGAGTTAACCTAATTAGAAACATTTATTGGAGCTTGAGTATTGTGAGTCCGGTTAGATCTCTCTCTTGGCTCTAATAAATGTGTATGACTTAATTGACCTATTACAATAAAGTTCAAGGAAAATTGTGCAATTATGAAATCCTAATTGAGTTTATAAATATGTCATTTGTGGGCACATTTCTTAAGGTTTTAGGGTTAGTCACATTCTCTCATATTTTCCAAAAGAGAGACACCTAAAAGAGAACAAGAGAAAAAAATCTAAGGAAGGAAGCATTTTGCTAGATCATTAAAAATTACTTCAAGGTTATCATCTATCCTTATGTGTGAGGATTCAAAAACAAAATTCAAAGACCTCAATGTGATCTAAGATCCATTATTCACTTGATTTTAATTTTCTAAAGGAAAATTAATTTCCTCAATAACTAAAAAAGTGGACTCGAATCTTACCACTAGCGATTTGATCATACGAGTCACTCGTCGGCTCATGTGCAAGCTAGCTCATAAAAATAGAAAAAAAAATGCATTTTTGTCTAAAATAATAATAAAAATACATGCGCGAGCTGTGAGTGGCTCAATTCATCCATTTAACACCCCTATTATACCATGCCTTTGTTTGAGCCATATTTTTTTAGAAAAATGGATTTTGTAAGTGTTTTTTTTTTTTTAAAATGTCTGGTTAAAAGTAAGAAAAAATTTTACGTGCAAATATCTTATTGATATAATGTGTGATTGAAAATGAATTTGAAAAAAAAAAACGAGTTTTTGGATAATGGGGTTCAGATAGAGTTGTGACTTTTCGAGAAATCTCACGATTTTGGATTTTTGAAAAAATGAGAATTTTTATGGGAATAATATATGTATTGTACGGATTAATTGTGACTAATCAACAACCAATAAGATGTGAATGGAAAATGCAACAAATGTGGTCTTAAAAGGCATGCCTACGCGTTATCTAGGCGCAATCCACGGTAGAAACGCCAAGCCAAGTGACTTGATGTCTTATTTAGCGGTCAACGACAATCATTGACCACTTATTATTATTATTATTAATTTTTTTAGATTTTTTTTTGAATTCTTTTAATTTAAAACTTAAATGTTGACTTACATTTGAAACTTCTTCTTTTTTTTTTTTTTGTTGAAAACTTGTGAAAAAATGATTAAAGTTTCTATAAATATGTTTTAGATGTTTGATATATATTATTTTAATTATTAAATAATTTTTTGATTGATTAAAAATTAAAAAAATATTAAAATAAGAAAAAAGTTTTTTACACATGCCTCGCCTAAACTCGTCTTGTCCATAACTTGGCCTACATACATCCAGACATTGAATGTTTGTTTCTCAAATGCTTATATTACTTATAAAATCTTGAATAATATGTTTGCCTCTAAAACAACAAGACGAATATTATTTAACTGATTGTTTGAACTCTTGTCGGTTTTATTACTTTATAATATGAATATTTTGTTCTTTATATTTGTTTATTGTTTTACTGTTCAGTGTTAAGTTAGCAACACATTACATAATACGTTGTTGAATTTTGCATTTACGTTCATTTTGGCGGTCCAATTTTGAGAGTTCGCCTTGGGCCCCGAAAATCACAGGACCGGCCTTGCACACATCGTCACACATTATGCTTTCTAGAACATTGGTTTATAATGAATAGGAAACCTCTAGAAAATTAAAACTTGAAACCAATGTTGAAAAAATGCCACCTATAAGAGCATTCCTCAGTGCTATTTTCGAGTGCATTGAAAAAATTGTCACATAAGTTAAAATAGATATTTTCTATAAAAGTTAATCTTCAATGCAGCATGTTTATGATTATATCTTGCTTGTGTTGTTTTACAAGGATATTTTACACGTTTATCCGTGTTTATAAATTTGATAAATATTTGCCAATTGAATGGAGTTATATAGACTTAATTTAGTGTTGGTATTGTTATTTTGTTGGTAAACCCCTTATTTGAAATTGAAGGCATTTCAAGCAAAAAAGAAAGCTTTTCAACTTAATTAGAGTTGGTTCGAAGTAATTGAGGGCTAATCGAATTGCACAGAATTGATAACAAGCATTAAGATAGCAATTAGAGGGAAGCCACAAGTTTCGAGAGTGAAATTCAACATATGAAAAGTTTGGAGATTGATTTGCACAATTTCGAAACTTGGAGAGAATCATTTTTGACTGATTATGGAGATTTGGTATCAGCATGGAAGTTTTCAAAAGTTGTGAGATCAATATTAAAAATTTGTATTATAAAAATACCAAATCATATGAAAAACTTGAAGTAGGAACCAAAGCGCAAAAATATCGAAACTTATAAGGGTCGGGCCGCATTTTGCAATCCGGGCCAAAACCGTGGCCTGGTTTCACGGATAACCTTTTCTTAGCACAGAAAGGGACACCGTGCGGCAGTAGTCTGCTCCGCTAGACTACCTTCCGCCTATTCCTCGGTCGCGTCGGGACGAAAGTAAATTTTGATTACAATTTTAAGAAAACGAGCAACATGAAACTGAACACAATTGAAATAACATCTTCATTGATTGCTAGAAAGCAAGACATTACAAGAGACGAAAGCAGGAAATTACAAATGGCTAGTGCAGGGGGAAAACACTAGTAAGCTTGAAATAGTTTTGAAAGACCAATACCCCCTATAATAGATTTCGGAACAAAAACCCAAATAACGGGAGTAGACATTATTTGGCTCTAGAATCATACTTTTCTTTGTCTATTTTCCATCTATTTTATGAATTAAATGAATATTTACAACACGGGGCTTAAGCACAGCTGCAGCCCGTGACATTCTCCCCCATTTGATTTGGCGATGTCCTCGGAGCCATTGAGTATTCTTCTCGCTGTTGCATCCGCTCCATTTGACCAAGTACTCTTGAAGAAGTTCCTTTGAAGCTTGAGTAGTTTGGTAGCCAAGAATCTTTTCAGCAACCTTCATCTCTGGTAGTTTCACTGTAAGAACTGGTTGCTTCAAATCTGCAGACTTCATGTACTGTTTCTGATCAGTATCTGCAGTATGGAGGAGTAACGGTTGTTAGCCAGTAGAAATTTCAAAAGGACTCTTGTCTGGAGAAGAGCTCTTTTGAACATTGAAACACATCTGAGCCACATCCGAAAGTTTCACCCGAATTTCATGCGAAGCAGAGGTAAAGTGCTGAAAATAGTCTCCCAGCATCGAATTGAACTGCTCTGTCTGTCCGTCTGATATTCGGTGAATAGTAGCATTCATGCTCAAAGTTGAACCAAGAAGTTTGAACAACTTGGTCCAAAATATGCCAATAAATCGAGAATCTCGATCATGACGATAGACGATCCCTCGTATTTGACAAAGGCTTGAAGAAGAGTTGAGCTGTCTCTTCGGCTGATACATACTTGGGCGCTGTATTGAACGTTGTCTCTTTAGATGAACAATCCATCCCGATGATGATAGTGCCAAAGTCTTCAACTCTTGGCAATCCACTGATGTAGTTCGTCGATTCACTTTCGACTGATTCATTCAGGATGGAATGGGGCTCCACTGAGCCAGTTGTCTCTTCGATTTCCTCTGTTCGAAGAGAACATAAGAGTAATGGTTCATTCCTCTTGAAACCCTTACCGTGTTGCATGGCTGAGACCCCTTTCTCGCCAGTTTTCCCAAACTGTGTGGGAATAATGAATGGTTTGCTCCCCATCATTATTAGTGAGTCAGAATGCGGCAACACTGCTGTTTTGGTATCCCGCAGATACTCCAATCCGAGAATCAGCTTGAAGTCATCCATCTGAACTACCGACAAATTTGTCCTTCCTTCGAATGGACCTACTTTGATCGGCACAGATTGTGCTATTCCCGCTATCGGTTGAGCAACAGAGTTGATCGCTTTGACTTTCTCCTTACCTCTCTCCAGAGCAAGTCCGAGCCGCTCTACTTCGGAACTTGCGAGGTAATTGTGCGTGGCACCAGTGTCCACCATAGCCCTGATTGGCTTTCCATTGATCTTCACATCAATGTACATTAGGCCTTTAGCCTTGCAAGTGCGAGCCTTCGATTCTTCAATCTTCGGCTCTCTTGAGGGACCGACGTCCCTATTGGTAGTTCGGTGCAATAGTGTATTGCACGAATACGAGAGTGTACCAATTACATCCTCGTCTCCTTCGGAGTCAGTGGCACTACGGCAACTAATTTGTGGGGTATTTTGCTTCGAACTTGAGCCCCCAATGGCTAGTGACAGTATGCATTCAACATCCGTTTCTGAGGACACTCAGCCACCCGGTGAGGTCCTTCACATAGAAAGCATTTTAATCTAGGAGCGACATCAGATATGCCCTCCTTTGCTTTTCCATGATTCCAGTCAGAACTGGAACTGCCGTTATGGTTTCCTTGACGGCTGTTGCGATGTTTCCTCGGCGAGTTACTCTGGCGGTTGCCTTGATAGGGTCCTCCCCTATTCTGAGAGTAACGCTCTCCCCCATTTGAGTTCGAGCTGGGTCTGTAAGGTCTCCTTCCACCTTCAACAGACTGACTATTTCCCGAATGTCGATCCTCTCTCGACTCGGGTTGATAGTCGCTTGCACATTCGGCAGCTCCCATAGCCGCGCTCAAATCAGTGACCTTCTGTCTCTGAAGTTCCGTGCGCATCCACGGTTTCAAACCTTCCATGAAGGTGAATAGCTTATCCTTCTCTGACATATCTCTGATATTCAGCATATGCCCCGAGAAGGCCTTCACATACTCCCTGATGGAGCTTGTGTGTCTCAGTTCCCGTAAGGCCCGACGTGCCTCATATTCCACGTTCTCTGGGAAGAACTGAGATCTGATAGCTTCCTTGAGCAGATCCCAAGAATCAATTTGAATTCTGTTGGCTTGAATGTCAACATACTTCGTTCGCCACCATAGCTTTACATCTCCACTTAGATACATGGTAGCTGTAGTGACCTTTCTCGCTTCGTCCCTGATCGACGCCGCAAGAAAGTATTGTTCCATGTCGAACAAGAAGTTCTCAACTTCTTTAGCATCGCGTGCACCTCCGTATGCACACGGTTCTGGAATTCTGAGCCTATGCACTGGCTCATGTGCGATGGCTTGTCCGTTGCCAATCGCGCGCTGGAGAACTAGTAACTGAGTTCTCAACGCTCCCATCTCATCCTGCAAATCAGGTATGATAGCAACAGCTTCAGTCATAGCTGCGCATGCCTCTGGCATTCATCCAGTTGGATGCGTAATTCCCGATTTTCCGTCTGTGCCACCTCGACCTTATCCCCGAGGTTCTCCATGGTAAAACACAACTTAGTGTTCGTCACCTCTAGTGCCTCCAAACGCTGTCGGGTGTTCCTCTTTTGAACATCAACCACCTCCGTGGTGTTCGAGGAAATTGGGTCAGTTTCCATCGCTTTCTTAACGAGATCTTGAGCCGCAGCTCTGATACCAACTTTCACGGATAACCTTTTCTTAGCACAGAAAGGGACACCGTGCGGCAGTAGTCTGCTCCGCTAGACTACCTTCCGCCTATTCCTCGGTCGCGTCGGGACGAAAGTAAATTTTGATTACAATTTTAAGAAAACGAGCAACATGAAACTGAACACAATTGAAATAACATCTTCATTGATTGCTAGAAAGCAAGACATTACAAGAGACGAAAGCAGGAAATTACAAATGGCTAGTGCAGGGGGAAAACACTAGTAGCTTGAAATAGTTTTGAAAGACCAATACCCCCTATAATAGACTTCGGAACAAAAACCCAAATAACGGGAGTAGACGTTATTTGGCTCTAGAATCATACTTTTCTTTGTCTATTTTCCATCTATTTTATGAATTAAATGAATATTTACAACACGGGGCTTAAGCACAGCTGCAGCCCGTGACACCTGGAGAGGTAGTGTGCCACAGACTGACTGCGGTTGGAAGATTAGTGGCGATTTGATGCGGTTTAGACAGTGGTAAGCAAACAACAGTCTATACGTGAATTTAGATTTTTTTTACGTTTTATGCACGGTTATTTTGGGCCCTTTTATTAGGCACGATTTTCTAGATGAGTTTATCATTATATGAAGACGTATGCTAGGTAAAAAATGATGGTTACGAAGTGTTGACGTAGAGATAGAAAAGATGATTAAAAGAGGAACATACAAGGAGATAGAGAGCAAGAAGGCGAGGGTTTGAAGTTTTTTACCAGAAGGTAGAATCTTGGTGCAAGATTTTCATTTTTTTCTCTTGCGTTTCCTTTAAACTTTAGATTTTTTGATAGCTGACTTTGTGTGTTTATTACTGACGAATCCGTTAGAGTTATGAGGAGATTTTTGTTGGTAATTGAATAGGATATTGTGGGCTTTCCAACAGTGTCCGAAACCGGCGATATTGGTGGTCGGAAGTTGCCGGAAAATTACCGCAAACTCGTCCAAAAAATCTAAGAATTTTTTCAGATTTTTCGGTAGCCGACTTCGTGGGTATATTTCGGTCGAATCCCTTGGAGTTATGGGAAGATTTTTTGTGATAATTGAAGAAGACATTTTGAGCTTTCCAACAGTATCCAAATCCGACGATCTTGGTGGTCGGAAGTTGCCGGAAAATTGTTTCAGTGACCGTTTGAGACATTTAAACTTCAGTGGCCGTTTTTTAATTTTCAGGTAATTTCAGTGACCGTTTGTGAAATGAACCCATTTCGATATATATTTGTGTTTTTCTTCATCTATGACGTGTAAACTAAGCCATTAATTGGGAAGAACGAATTAACCTTGTTTTAAACTTTAATTTCAATTCTTAAAATTTGTTGATTTAATTGTTTTATGTATTTATTTTACTTCTTTTTTTAATGTTTGAATTGCTTGATCATTAATCCTTGATTTGTGGATTATAACAAAATGAGAGGTGAGTTTATACTTTACACAGTGTAGTAAAATCAGGTAACTAGATAAAAGGTAGAGATATGCTTTGATTATTGTTGTAATCTTTCATTGAATTTCTTAGGCGATTCAATGCGTTTAGTTGAGATTTACTCTCATTCACATATAGATATAGTTCTTTAACTCAGTCAGATATAATTGATCTGAACTCGAGAGAAGTAAATTTAATTAATTAGTGATTTTGATCAAATAAAGCTTTAGGGATTGAACTTGAGAGACAAGATTAAATGAGATAATATCAGCGAAATTGTGAGTCGCGACAATTTAACCACCATACTCATTTGTTTTAATTGCTTTTATTTTCCTTGGTTAATATTAGTTTAATCGAAAATGTGTCAACAACGTTTGCTTCATTCAAATAGGAGTCATGAATATTTAAATTAATAATTAAAAAGACAGCCCTTCGAGAGAACGTTAATTCGAACTCTTAATGTTTACTTTACCTTTTATTTAACTGATATCATACGCTTGACCCAAATTGGATTGAGATTTGTTTTGATATATTCTTATTCGAGAAAATATTATATTAGTTAAAGTTGGAGAACAATGGTGCAAATTAAGATACACCAATTCAATTAGGAAAAAGGGAGTGTGGCTTCAATGCTAATGTAAATTGCTTTAAAAAGTAATCTCACATGCAGGAATAGACAATATTAGAAAATTTAGGGAGAAAAGAGAGAAAACTAGAAAATAAGGGTACGAGCTTTTATGCATTGTACGTTTGGGCCAGGCTGTCTTGATTTTAGAAGCCTACTTGCTCTTGAGCCCATAATTTGAAGGGTATCTTTTGGGGTTAGCTCAAGTAGGTATGCCAATTTGTACCACCAATAATTGTTTATATATTCTTTAATTTCAATATGCTTCCACGTCCAAGTATAACTTAATTTTTCATTAAACTCCGACATGTTAGATAGAGACTCAAATCCAAGTCTTTTAACCATCTTGTCTAGAGTTGAAGTCCCTATTAAATTTAGCTAGAAATTAGGTTTTTAGGGATATTGATGAAATATGTCACGTCTCGCCACCGAGACTCCACTTAAAGTGTCATGTCGCAGTCCACGTGAAAATGTAAGTCAACAAATACTCAATTGGTCAAATGCAAAGAAATCAAACAAAGGCCGAAACTTCTGTGATGAAGCACTGCTTAAATGACTGAAACTATTAAGTGCTTCGAAATACTACCTAAATGGCTGAAACTCTCAAGTCGAAGAGCTACGTAAGAAATCAAAGAAGAAGCCAAAACTCTTCACACAGAAGACCACCAATATGAAGCTCCCTCCGACCGAAGCCCTCAATTCATTCGAAATTCCTGAAGTTGAAGTTGTCTCTTACAAGATTTGTAGGCAATTTTTAGGAATGATTGATATAACGTTTGTAATAAAAATATCAGGTGTGTCAGCCTAATGTATAGGGCGGTTGACCCGTTATCATTGTATTTAATGTATGATAGACTTAGTGATATGGAGCTGGTCAAGAACATGAGGTCACGTGGTTTTGATCCAACGATCACCACGTCGGCAAGAACTCTTTAAATAGGTAGTTTTGTAAATTGTAAATGATGGTCTTTTGAATATTGATTCTAATATACAAGAATACGCTCAAGAAAAATACTTACATTTGTTAGTTTGATTTAAGGTCATTGACACTTTATTGGTGATTGTTTGTTAGTGTAATCATCTTAGTCACTATCGCCGGTGCTTGAACATTTTTATCTCTTGCGTTCACGCTCTCTCCTTCTGCATCCGGTTCTCCGGTCGAAACTTGCTTGAGGTGGCGTGAGTGAGCTCGACATTTGTTGTCCACATTGGCGTTACGAAAAACGAGGTCAACAAAACGCATTGTTAAAATGTTAATAAAAATTGTAAATTTTATAAAATGTGTAGTTGAAAATAAGTTTGAGATAAAATCATTTTTAAAAAATTAGGGCCAAACAAAAATTGATCTCCAGAATGAAGCATCTTTTCAACACGTGTTGACACCGATAAACCAGATAATACGCATTTCTCCATTTACAAAATTCACTTAAAATTTTATTTAATGAGACCCCGTCAAATTTATTTTTGATAGATATGGAAAAATCTGCACCAATCTTGTTGGGATTTCTTGATTATTTTTATGAATATTGCAAATGAGTTGTCCTTGTACCTTAATTAAATGGGTGTTTGGCGTTGAAAATAAGACATGACAATTAGATGCCTTTGCCGAAATGTTGTTAACTTAGTGGGCAAGGGAAAAGGCATTTATAACTCACACTCCACAAACTTTTATTGGACAACGTTGTGTGGATGTGATCACAATTGTGTTAAAAAAAAATAATTAATGTTTCCTTTGTCCTTCGTAAAAGCTTACTCTCTTATCTCTTTCAACTTTTTTTTTTTTTTTTTTTTTTCACACTTAAAAGTGTATCATGTGAAAATCCGATCCTACAACTTGCATGCACAAATCCAAGATGAATGGAACGTAGTGGATGTGAAAGAACACTTAGATTTGCATATCTTTAGGTTTTGTAATCAAATCTAATGTTGTCATGTCATCGAGTTTAGAAATTTATTCCAATCATGTTACTAAAATTAGTTTGTGAGTACTTTTTTTTTTTTTTTTTTTGGGACAAACAACCTTAGGACGATGATGTAAATCAGTTGGACTTCAGGTCAAGCATTTGACCTAGATAATTGAAGAATTTATATGCCCGATCATTTCACGCCAACTTTGTCACATTGACCCGACCATGATATTTTGAGGTGTACTATGACATTGAGAGATTGTAGCCTTGGATCATGCTTCGATCAATGGTTGTGGTTTTTCCTCTATAAGGAGGAGGGTGCCCTAGGCTACTTCACAATTCACACCCTCATTTGTTCTCCTTCATGCTCTTGGGGTTTCTTCCTCCTCTATTATGTCTGTCTACTGCTTTGTGCGACTTCCTTTGCGATCTTTCCTTCATTCTTTTGTGAATTTTTATCTTGTAGTTGCAATGGTAGAGTTTCTTTGTGTTGGGAAGGAATTTAGGGAGTGGAATTGAGAGTCAATTTTGGGTGAAATATAGGCAAAATCGAGACCTAATTCTTTTGGATTTACTTAACATGCGTTTGATCTATTCTTAACATGAAAAAATTTATTTTGAAAGTGGAAAAAGGGTAAAAGCTATGTGAAACCCCTCGTAAAAAAATGCTTTATTTGAATCGAATTCTCAAATGAGTTTATAAAATATACTTACATCTATTATTTCGGATTTACTATAGACACATACTTCACTTATAGAACACGTATGACATGCTAGTATTAAGCAAGCATATAGTCTACAAATGGAACTTTGGTGTGATCGATTCAAAATCATTCTAGTGAATTGAAAATTCGATACAAAATCAGATCAGGTACGCATGAAGTTCAAACTATGTCTATCCCAATAAAAAAGAAATAGAATATTAGAAAATTATTTATGACTATGTACAAACCCCCCCCCCCCCCCCCCCCCCCCCCCCCCCCCCCCCCCCCCCCCCCCCCCCCCCCCCACGAAGTGTTAAAAAAGAAATATTTTAAAAATAAATGAAAAACACTTATTTGTTCTTCATGTTTTCTCTTTTATTATTATTATTATTATTATTTATTTTAAATATTTGTAGATGTCCTTAATGGGCTTGGGCTTTTAGGAAAGCAAGGCCTCAACGCTCGAACTTCTGTACGAGTAGCAAATCGGGCAAATTTGAGCCATGCTATCACACTCTCTACACAGACAAAAATGCCGACACGGTAATACCACCACCGAGGCGTCCCGCCGCCGGCACCCTCTGCAACTCGGCTCAGTCAACTCAACAACTCGGTTCGGGTCAATGAACGCCGACTCTGCATCGTCCACATCACCCACGGCGCATCCTAGCTCGTTCCCTGCATTCATCCGTACATGGTGCCTCTTCAAAGCCTGCTGCAGCTGCGCCTGTAGCTTCGCCGCGGTGACCTCCTGCTCCCTCGCCCTGGCCCGCCACGTTTTCACTTCATCATTTAGCTGTGCCGCCCGCGCTTCCAGGTCGGAGTTTAGCCGGGCCCCCTTCTCCAGTTCCGCCTCTTTCTCTCTCAGCCTTTGCGCCACCGAGTCCTCCGCTGCCTGCAGCAGCGCACTGTAGTGTATCTTCCTATTTTCAGCTAACTTGTGCCTTAATTGCTCCCCCTGCATTAGTACTAATAACCGATGAAAATTCGAATACCCTGATTCTTATTCAAATACACAATAATAGATTAATACACCATTTTACCTGTGCTTGGAGGAGATGCTGGAGTTCATTGCGCTGTTGTTTAACGTAGTGACTCAAGCTTTGATCCATTATTGAAAACGAATTAGCAGATTGTGAACTTTGCAATTGTTTCTGGATTCCAAAGGATAAGTGAAGGCCAGTATCAAATTCAGATGACAGCGATGAAGGATTTCTAGGAATTCTATTTGTGATAGTGCTACCAATATCAAATACTCTACTTCTATTTTGTGGATTATTATCAAGAAATTGCCCTCCAGATTGAGATGGTTGCAATGAATAATCGTTGCCTTGTTGTGCGTTGCTACTGACAAGAAAATTTGATGGGTATTGAGCTTGAATAGCCATTTAGTTTATGACGAAGAGGGATAGAGAAAGAATTGGAGATATATATGAATACAATCTTGAAAAACCAATGAATTAAAATATACAGATCAAGAAAGAATCAAAATTTTCTACTCTTTTCGGTGAATGAATTTTGAGCAAAGGAAAATGAATGAATGATATAGTGGCAGGAGGTAGAATGATGCAGTAGCCACGAATATCAAGAAGACGACGGCCAGCAATGTTTATCTTTGCTGCTGGTGTGATGTTTCACTTTTTTTCCACCTAACTTTCTTTTTAAGTAGTTTGTGGGTTGCTTGCCTTTCTTTGTTAATGCTTTGAATTGAGCGTACAAGATACATATAGAGTGATCCATTCGGTCATAGCGAGAAATTGAGCTGATGAGGCACCAATTATTCTTTAGGGGCGGCGTTTGGCTTTTCTATGATGAATTAACCTCGCATTTCTCTTCTCTGACTTTTGTTGCTTTACACATAATCTATTCTCAAATTCTTTAAACTACTCGTTTTCTAATGGAATATTTATTTTCATATTTCTTCTATATAAACATAATTTTTTTTATTTAATTTTACTTAAAATATAATTTTCGCGCTACTCACGTTATCTTCTATCTTTTGCCTATCCCGTCTCATCTCACCACGCTGCATCCTTTCTCACGTTCTTCAATCTTCCTCCCCGTGATTCCGGGGGACGAGTTTGGAAAAGTGGGTCTATTCCACACGATTACATTGTTTTTCTTTTATTACATGACAAATTTAAACAAATTGAACACGCACAACTTTATTTACAATTGATTATTACCCATATATTGTAAACATTAGTGAGAGAGCCAATGTCAAACTCCTTTACAGTCTCTGTTTATTGTAGATTAAAATTAATTGTTGACTTTGACTTTGATTTGGAATTAAAATTATATTTTAATTTGTTCCAAACAGGGGCATAATAAAGTAATTTCAATTTATTTTTATTTTTTGGAAAAAAAAAATAAAAAAATAAAGGAAAACGGATAAGATGAGGCTGGGGTGGGATGGGTGCATAGAAAGTGACTCCATCTTTGCCGTCCTCGTTAGCTTTTGGGATTTGCCTAATTTTTGTGTAGTACAATGGCCAATCTATATTCGTTGTCACTTATTTTTAATTTTATTACATAAAATTTTTATTTATTTTATTAATAAATAAATAAAAGGTTAGTGTCAAAGCAAGTAAATTATTTATTTTTAATTTTATCCATTCAAAATACGTAAAATTTAGTTACAAGTAACTTGTAAATTAAATTTATTTTTAAATTTTAGCCAAGCTTGCATCACGTCAACTGGATCCACCTTGTTGGACAACATGATAAATATAATTTTCAATGGGTCCAATTAATTTATTAATTTTTTTGGTATTATTTTTGAATAATAAATGCTTCTCTATGAATACGATATGATGAAAGAGCATAATTTTACCTGTTTTTGAAGAGTCAAACCCTTATATTTTAGAATATGGAATAGCATAAAACCTAAGAGAAATTTTCAAAATTCTAAGCACGTGTTTTCAATTTCAAAAATAAAAATAAAAATCATATAATATTTAAATAGCTATTCTCTCTTTGAATTGGTACCTAAAATTGATTTTCTAGTTGAGGAATTTATTCGCACCACAATTTTTGTTCGGTGCACCACAATTTTTTTTTTTTTTTTGCATTCATATACTTAACTATCAATTAATTCAAAAATGCTGCTCCATTAGGCCTGTAAAAGGCCTGACAGAGCTGAGCTCTCACATAATGCGGGATCCACCTCATTAAAAAAACACCCCAAAAAACTCGTCCCACCCCAGTTTGTGAGAGGACATGTACCAAGTCGGGCAAAATGGGCCTGGCACCCTAGCATTGCTCCAATTCATTAGCACAGTTTGTTCTTAATGATGATTTTTGTCCAAAAAGTGAGTCGGGAGTGCATAAAAAAGCTTACTTGTCCTCGTATTTTCAAATACACAAAGCACAACAAATATAAAAGTTCGAAACAATATTTGCCCATCATTTGAAAGCACCCTAACAAAGAAACTTTCATCGGGACATGATGTACTTACATATAAGATGTGAAAAAAAAAAAAAAAAATTCTTAATAAATAAATATGACGATGAAAATGGTATATGAACCTTCATTGTAATTAAGATACGATTCTTCCAATTTTATCATGATGGACATTTATTAACCACCGCCCCCCTGCAGTTTCAAAACTTCTCCAAATTGTCCCTAAATCCTATAGATTACTTTTGTGGTTTGGAAAAGGAAAAAGTTTATTAATTAATAGGTCATTTTTTTTTTTTTTTCATATTTTACAATAGATTAACTGAATGGAGCCAATAATCCGTCAAGTTGGGGGCATCCATGATATAGAATCACAACATTCATTGTACTTGAAAAAAAGTATTCTGCTAAAGTTAACTCGATAGAGAAAAATATCAACTATAAATCACCTATTAGGATACGAAAAGGAATAATTTTTATTAACTATTAGGTTCTTCTTCATACTGCATGCATTTCACTCGTTATATTGTTGTTCAAAATTATGAGAAAATCAAAATTTGAAATGAAAGTGGATCAATTGGCCTCATGAGTGAACCATGAGGCCACATGGCCTTATACCAGGACTAAATGTCCCGGTATGTTTTATACCATGAGGCTGCATGGATTTTCGACCGTTTTGTAGTCGTTTTTTACCGTTTGATTTTTGAACTTGGTGCATTTTCACTCTTTTTTTTGGCACTATTTCGTGCATCTGGATTTGGCCTATATATAGGACAATGATGTTCAAGATTTTAACATATGAGAAACATTAAAAGTTCAATATACACTCCAAATTAAAGAACAAAACATTGTTCTTCATCATATTCATTATTCTTCATAGTGTTCTTAAGTTTGGTGAATTACACTTAGGGAGTTAGGGTCCGTTTGATTGCAAATGTAGAAAATGAGTGGAAAATGAATATTTTACAAGAAATTGAATTGTCTAGAAATTGTAATTAATTGTATTTGATTGATAAAAATGTTGAAAGTTTGTGTCCGTTTGACTTCATTTTATGAAAATTGTCCATAAAAGTGATAATTTTTTCTACCATTGAATTTATAATTTGTTCCAGTTGCCAATAATAATAATAATATTACCATACCGAATACTATTCATTTGTCTTTGTTTTGCATGAAAATTATCCGTTAAATGGAAAAATCTTTTTACCATTGTTAATAGATTTTTTTCCAATTGTACAAAAAAAAAAAAAAAAAAAAAAGATGGAAAATCATTTTCCCACCAAAATGGTGGGAAAACCAATTCATTAATTTCAAGGAAAAAGTGGGTGGGAAAATTTTTTGCAATCAAACAATGCAAAAGATGGAAAATGGAAAATATTTTCCTAGTTCTATGGAAAATCATCATTATCAAACATGACATTATTGTTTGAGTGTTAATTCATTTCAAGGGTTGTTCAATCCTTCGAACCATTTGTCTTATAATTATTTTGAAAATACATTTTGGAAGAATTGAGAAGCAAATCTTAATGTGAAATGAAAGCAAATTGTGGGGGACGTGGTTTGGTACTTTGACACTTAATTTGCATTTAAATATTGACTGATTAAAGTCTACACATACAATTATGTTGACACGAATCGATTACTATTAGATCTGAATTGATGAATCATTAATTTTTAATAATTTAGTCAATGTCAAATATGACACATTTTTAAAATTTTAAAATGTGGTCATATTTGACGATCGATCCTCTTGATTGGCTCGACACAGGTCGAGTTAGGTGGTGCACGAATTGGCTCGTCTAGAGATATAAGTCATTCTTGGCAAGGCTCCTTTAGACCATGGTAAACTAATTTTTTTTTTTTAAATATTTATGCCATTTTTGTAAATTTATTTAGAAATTAAAAAGAAAATTGAGATTTTTTTTTTTTTTTTTTAGTTTTTCAATAATAAACAATCTATGTTTTTAAGTTGCAGGTTATATTAGATATCATTCTTTAAATTGATCAATTCGAACTGAATTATCAAAAATTGTAAGCCCCGAATTTTGAACAAAGTTGTGTCAAACTTCTCCAAGTGTATAATATGTTGAATTTGTCGAGAATGACCATTATAGCAAAATTGGAAAACTTGTTATCTAGAGAAAATGAATGGTTGGACGAAGGCAAACATGGAAGGAAGAAAAAGAGTGAATCTTTCACAAGCTACAAAATTGAGTTGGTGATAATCTTTCTCAAACCAAGAAGAATAATATCTTTAATTTAGTGGATGTGAAAAAGAAATAGATAAGCCACCCAAATTAAAACAAATATATATATATATATATATATATAAAGAGAGAACAAAAGTTCTCCACTTTTCCTTTTCGTATTAGCTAAAAATAAATAAATATTTTTCATTTTATCTTTTATATTTATGTTAGATTCAAAGTTTTCTACTTTTCCATTACCCATCTTCTCAAGAAGTAGGTTTTTCATTTATAATTTTAATAAGAGCAAGTTTTAACTTAAAAGTTAATTATTATTTTTTTTTTCCTCTTTTTGTTCAAGCGATTATATCTAGATAAAATTTGACAAAATTGAGTATTCTATTTTAAAATAAAAATATATAATTGATTTTGTTCAAAGTGTGAATCAATTTTTAACTTTTATAATTTTAAATTTCTCTATAACTTCCTTTTAAAGTAATTTTTTGTTATAAAAGAAAATACTTATTTTAACTGAAGTCATTTGATACTTTCAAATAAATAGCCAAACATAAGTTTACTTTTTAACTGTTATGAAAAAAAAAATGGCTTTAAAAATAAATAATTTATAATTAGTGAAAGTAGAAATAAATAAGTTACCTTATTTTGACAAAGAAGTAAGTTTTAGTTTCGATCATAGTAACCTTATTTAATTGAAAGAAAAAAAAAAAAGTAAAGTATTCAAACACCTATTAGATTACCTAAAAGTAAGAAAAAAGAATTCAATTATTTAAACACATAAAGATAAAAATTAGAATAATTCTGCTTGTACAGTTTTGAGTTACAACAATGTATGACAACCTCTCACAAGGAGGTGAGTCCCGCGATTAAAATAATTGCAAGCCCTACCCCCATTGTGAAAGGTTGTCATCCAATGTTGTATACGTAACATCTCTCTAAAAATTACTTAAGAAGTAAGTTTACCTTCTCTTTTTCGACTTAGCCAAACGTGCCCAAGTAGGATTTTTAGTATAAATTGTTTCATTATCATTAAATCATTTCATGGGTACGAAATAGAAAACCATAAAATTCAGACAAATTATTTTTGAATTAGTTTTGTTGTTTAAAACTCGTAGAATCCTTTGTGTTCTTAACAAAAAGAAGCAAATACGATCAAGTGTTCAACATGAATTGTGATAATCTAAAGTACAAGAAATGTTTGGTTAAACAATGCTGGACAGGATCGCAAAAGATAGTTTAACCTCTTCTAACACGTTCAAAATTATACAATTTACCTTTTCAAACAAGCTATTAACATCTTCGAGCGATACAAAATGCATACGAACACTTTTTTTTTTAAAAAAAAAAACCATCCTAAAAGAGCTACTAGTCAACGTTGTAACCAACGTTATAGAAATTTTTAGAGAACGTTATACTACCAACAAACGAAAAGGAAAAAAATACAATCCATTTGAAAGTTTGTTGTGATAGATTTTGCTTTTTGAGAAAGTCACATTGAGCTAGCTTATTTTAATGACTTTTTAATTAAGCAAAATGCCTCTAAAAAGTTATCCAAACAAATCCCAAAAGTAACTTCTTAATTTCAGAACCAAATTAACAGACCCAACATGAATGTAGTATGATTCACTTTTCAATGGCATAAGCACTCGACAATTTAACAAAAAGTTAAAAACGCTTTCTATTGTTAGGGACGATTGTGCAACTATAATGAAAAGTTAAGCACCAGAATGCTTTTGGGAACCATCTTGCTAGTCAAGCAATATGTTGAGCATCATTACTGCAATTTTCCCAACAAATAATCCCAAACTGGCCCAAAAAAAAAAAAGAAGAAAAAAAGTGAAATTAACATAAGAAAGAATGGCAACATTTCATTATTGGAATGATTAGAATCTATAGGAAGCTTCAATCACCAAACTTGTAATCTATCTACCTGCCTTCAAATTATTCACTCAAATCATAATTTTCTCTAAGCTATGCACAAATGGGAACATAATATGTACATGGTAAAAACATTGGTAATTTCTATGATTAAAGATCCTACTGTACTCTAAAATGTATGTACATTGTGATACCCTATTTACTGCACAGATGCTGAAAAATCCAGTCCACGTCCTCCCGCAAACAGTCTTGCATCAAGAAACAGATTCATATGCCCAAAAGGTATCGGGATCGGGACTGAAGAGAGAAAAATCTCTGACTTCTAAATTCGCTATGTGCCAATCGACAAACCAAGCTTGAACTGCCTTGAAAAGTAGCAGGATGGTGGGCAAAAGCCACCATCTCTCATCCTCCCTGCCATTATAAGAAATTAAACTCCTAATAATCTACCACAAAAACTATAGCGTCTGAGCCCAGGTTCCCAATATCCTTGGGGGATGTTTGGAAGTTTTAGTCTACAGAATTTTCTAACTTAGATTGGGTTTAAGAAACCTGTCGTGGGGCTGTTCTACTATATTAGTTCTGATGAGCTTATGAATTTCTTGCCTGATCCAATTTCGTACTTTATTGCCCAACATTAAAGACCTAAAAATAGAATATTAGAACTATCATTGTCAGCACATGCAATTTCAGAATCATACTAAAATGCCACCAAAATTCACCTTGTGAAATCTAGTCTACTTTTTGTTCCATTTCTTGACACGAGATAATCCAGCCAATATCTATTTCAGCAGTTTATTTTCTCATTTTAAACAAGCATAATATCTTCAGTTAGGGTCCTTGTGGCTTCAGTTCAGCAGAAATCCCAAGAATAAATAGACATGATTATTGGTATTGTACATTGCAAACTCGACAAGTTCAAAACTCAATTGCCCTAGAAATTGTGTTTTCTAAGGAAGTGCAACTCACTTTATCAAGTTCCAAATGTTGATCTCTCCAGACTGCTTAGAGGAGGAAATTCCATTATGAATTAAGCCACATAAAAATGCCACGGCCTGCAAAAACCAACAAATTTAATAGACAAAACAAGCCAAGCCTAATATAGATATCTTCAACAGCGTAAAAAAAATATTTTAGGTTAATATAGATACTAAACCTTCACTCACACTACAAACAATTGATCAGCAGATTCATGGGATAATTTATATTGATTTATATCAAACACCTAAACCTAATAGAATGCATTTAGATCATTTCTAGTTTAGAGAAATAATTAAAACGAAAATTTGGTTAGGAACAAGGTTGACTAGAAAGGTCAAACAGGTTCCACATGAAATGGACCAAGTATATTAACTAGTGTTTTTAGGAATTTCATTGCCAATTTCACTTGATTCGACAAATGCAGTAGCCATATTTCACATTATTGTTCGCATGCTTGGTGGGGAGGATTGGATAGGACTAGACACTATTAAAAACAAAAGAAGCAGAATCTTGTTTATTAAATTGTCTTTATCTTGTCCAATTCTGCATACCAAGAATACACTGCATGCTGAAGTATCTACTTACGATGTTCGATATGGAGCTAACGTTCCATAAAGCATAAATACGAGCAAGTGCAGCTCTTCGGGGCCCATTGCTGAACAAGGCATTCAAGCCTGCTAGAAAGGGTGAAAGCAATGACAGAGGAAGGATAAGAAGCACGGCTAAGAAAGCACCGAGGGATATCCAATAGAACAGAAACAGCATGAGGAGAGTGACAAAGAGGTCTGCCAAGAGCATGATAGTGATAAAAAGCTGTATAGTTTCCTGAAATACAACAGTAAAAGATTAAATAATGAAACATTACACTAACAAGCATGTCAAAGAGCATTCTTGATTACCTGTCGACCAACAGGGCGAGTATTGTGCAATAAAAGAGAAAATGGGAAGAGATAGTCCCTTCTGTAGCCCAATAATTTCAAGGTAGATTCATCTATCAAACCACCATTGATGCCACCAGTAATCTTTTTGCGGGATAATGCATGACTTGTATACGTTTGGCTCTCCGGTTGATTCCTAACACTACTTTGTACTATTGCAGCAACTTTCCTGATATTACAGTTTATTTATTTATTTATTTTTTCCATGGGGTGGGGTGGGGTGGGGTGGGGTTTGGGGGGGGGGGGGATGTAGTAGTAAGATTATGATTAAACAAAAAAACTTGTATTCATATCGCGATATTTCAGTAATATTTGCAAACATGACATATGTAATCATTACATTACCTAGATGGTGCATCACTTCTTTCCAAGTATTCAGAATGGTGGAGATCATAAAGAGAATAATCACCAGCCACTACCAAAATCCCCAACTGATAGTACCCACTAGCTGTCGCTTGGAACCACCCGAGTTCAATTCTGACACCATGAAAATCAAGTTGGGGGTTTCCATGAGTTACAATCCAATTGATAACTGGAACCAAAGCTGAGCGGATTGATCCTTGCCTCACAGTCCTCAACTGGGCATTTAAACCAGCTAACAATCGATTCCAGACAGTTGCAGGTACATGCTGGAAAAAAATAAAACAATAAAAAATTATTTCCTATATTAAAAGATAATTCATACTATTCTTTATGATTTGTTTGAGTAAATATTTATTTTTGGCATGCAGTCCTTCACAAAGAAAAAATATGACTCTCCCCCCAATTCGCATTATATCGGGTAAAAAATAATAGTCACTCAATATTTAATAAGTTTCATGTTAGGCCAGCTTTATTTCATTTCAAATTAGTCAATGAAGTTTGCTTTTTGTATCAGTTTGGTCATTCAGTTAAATCCAGTAGTTCTTCTAGCAGAACATGTTAATGCCACATCAGATTGCCATCATCCACTTCAGACGTTCTGTTTAAAAAACTAATGGATTTTATCTGAGTGACCAAACTAAATATAAAGCAAACTTCAGCAATTACTTTGTAACAAATCAAAGTTAGGTGACTAACATGAAACTTCACTATAAGTTGAGTGACTAACTGTAATTTTTACGCTATTAATACCTATAACATTAAAGTTAGACTTGCAAGTAACCTGGGCAAGGAGATTTGTCAATAATGCGTCGCTATGCAGATTATATGGTGACATATAACTTCCATTCCCACCAAAAATAATTCGCATAGGGAACCTCTTCTGTATACTTGTTACCATGTCTAAGCGTTTCTCATCACCACCAAGGAAGAAATCAATATAAGCAACAATCAAATCTGGTGTTGCCCCAACCTGCAACAACTTTTATATTATATAACAAAAATTAAAAACAAAAATTTTTTAGAACATGCTCTAGGTTCACTTGGTGTCACTATATAGTGTTTAAGCTTTAGCTAAACATGCTCTAGATTTGAGGCTCCAGATGAGATTTCCCTAAGGAATTTCCTTTAATGCTGTCACATATCGCTTCCTTTTCCAAATAATTTTACAAATACGCTTTTTGAAATGAAAACTGGATTCATTTTAGCAGGAGAAAGATTTCCCATTCCTTAGCCAGATAGTTATGTGGCAATGAAAGGGGAAGAGGGATCAAGTAGAACATAATTGAATGGGAGGATCATCCCCTGGCTTTGTGTTTTTACATTGAGAACTTTGCGGATGAAGAGATGTCATAGGAGCTTCTTACTTCCCAAACAGATCCTCCTACATCTATATAGTACATGATTAATGAAATTTCCTGGTGTTCTCCACCATTTATTTCTTGTTCGTCATAAAAAAACAATAAACAATAGAATTTTGTTAAATTGTTTTAATTCTGTTAGCAGTTAGCAGAACAACAAATCTCAAAGAATGTTGCGGAAGTCAAATAATAGCAAGTCCAGAACAATTGAAGCTTATTCTCAAAGTGTGAAATTTATGCACACTAAAATGACGCTTTCTAAGTCATGCTTCCATTTTTAAAAATAAAAAAATTGGCAATGCCTAATTGCATGAATAAAAATAGAAAAAAAAAAATCTGATAACAGGAACACAATTAATACAAGGAGTGCATTCTGTAAGAGTCATCCCAACTCCACCATAATCAAATTAAGCTAACCTTCATTCCTTTGTATAGAGCACGTGATCGACAGGAGCGAAGACAAGAATGGTCATATTCAGACTTGACATACTCCTGAAGGCGATGAAGTTTATTTCTCCTACGCCATTGTTTCCAGGACCATGAACAAGGATATGCAAGCACTGAAAGTATGCTATGCACTGACCCTTCCCACCATTCGTATGCGGCAACAGAGTTTACCTCATCGATGAATCTGTTAAAAGCATCTTCATATCTGTAGTTCAAAATACAATCCAACTCATTAAAGAATTATGCAGAAAAGGGAATAAGATTCAACCCAAAGATATTGGTATATTATTAAAATTTTATTGACAACTTAAACATGATGTGGCCATCTCAAGTTCTCAAGATAAACATGTATGAGATCTTGCAGAAATATTACAGACCTCCGAAAACTGAAAGAAAACCACATAAAGGAGAATTGCAATATGTTGATTAATTAGGCAATAATTAGAATACTTTAATGGGACCAAGCATCAGTAACATATTGATATTTATTAGTCTTGAAAAAACAAACCAAGAAAATATCAAAAGATTCATAACAGGCTGAAAAATATAGGATTTTAACCTTACGCAGCTCATTCGAACCGTACTTTAGAAAATATTCACTATCAATTGTAAATTCTTACACTATCTCAAATATCGCACGGGGAGGTGAGTAAGATAGATGCCAGGGTTCTCTAAATGTATTGGGACCCATAAAGTACATCCTGTGAACGTGATTCTGAGTTTCTTCAGCTCTGGCACCCCGAACCTGGAGATTAAGCAGGAGCAAACCAATTCAGTGTTAAACCATGCAGTATTTTGACCATGCAACAGTTAACAATGAGCGAGCTTACTTGGGAAGATGCTCACCTCTGATAAGGAAAGCAGAGAAGGAAAACGGTGATTATGATGATGATCAACTGAATCTTCTCTATGATAAGAGCATCCTGATCCAATCAATTTGATTCTTAGAGTATTTAGTACCAGGGCTAGGAGAACAACACCACCCAACAATAAAAATGCAAAAAACCAGGGGCCTCCAAACGTATATATAAGCTCCTCAAAAGGTGTATAGCAATTCGGCATTCTGTATTTGTCAGATATACATTTATAGGGACAAGATGAGCGGGTGACTCCACCTGCAGCGATTGAGTCATATGGGTGAAATCATGGAAGAATAACTAATTCTTCGTCGTAAAGAGAATTTCAATATGCTCTTGGAAACATTTAATCAGATCAATTACAATTACCTCGTACATATATAAAATTAGCACGACTAGGAAGGCGCTCAAGGGAACAAGCTGTGCAAAGATTTGTATCAGATCCTTCAACATCTTTGTAGGTTCCAACAGGACATTCCTGTAATGTAGTCCATGGACAGATGATTAAAATCCAGTGTCAAAAATCAAAATATTGTCAACTGTAAATAATGCAACATGCACGCAATTATCAGCCAAATAATGTCATGTACACAGTTAAAGAAGTAATTCTTCAAGCAGAGGCCTTGAACAAATTTGTTCTGTCACTATATCCACAATGTGATGACGGTTTGACATGTATATGGCTCAATCTGTATAAGCTTATCAAATATTTTTGGTTAAGAATACATTCCACAAGTGTTGCATGCATGCATACGCAAAGTTCTAAAGGCACAAGAAAAAGAAACAAGTATCCCATAAAATGGCAGTTTAAGATGAATAAATAGGAATCCATCTCATCCCTTGATATGGAACAGTGTCACAGATTTAGATTTCACCTTTCAGTAGCTATTCAGGCATGGAGTTGCACTTGATCATTTTTATGGTGAAGGTTAGCTTGTTTAGTTAATTTGAAATGAAGGACACGTGAAATGACAAAACAGAGAGTTCCTATTAGGGAAAGAACTAGAAATGCAACAAGACATGGTCATGTTCCAGCTAATCATCTTACGACATTTCTTATAGAATGAAGTGTAGGCATGAAGACAAAAAAAAAAAACCATCAATGCCCAGAAATGTTCTGCTTTATTCGTTTTCCTTTTAGGACCTGAAGCACAAATCACTGGAAGGTACTCTAAAAGATGGGAAGAATGCAGAACATACCGTACAAAATGTACCATACAGGCCTTTGGGGCACTTCTTTCCAGTAATTGTCCCCTTCTCTCCATGAAGACCATCTCCACTCCCAGCACCTCCACTGTTAGACATGGCAAGCACGTAAAATGATGCTATATGAAATTTTCTTACACAAAATGCTTCAATGTTTTCTTATATTATAGCAAAAGTTAGTTTGTAATTATAATGTGAGATAAGCATTGTATTCACATTCCAGATACTTATTCATAGGGAAAAGTTTAAAGATCAGAGCAAATAAACCAGATTAATGTAAAGCAAGGTAAGTACCATGAAAGCAGGCATACCTGTTGTTCATCATACCATCTACGAATGCAAGAGGTACATATTCATCTCCAATGGCTATCTTAGACCAATGAAAATGAATTCTTCCACCACCGCCGCCGCCACCACCCAGTGGACCGCCATAGCCTCCAGCAACAGATAAAGAAGAATCCTCTGCAAGTGCAAGTCCTTGAAGAAAAAGAAGAATAGTGCCACCAGAACCTCCACCAAGTCCACCTATGAGTGTACCGTTACTGTTCCGGGTTGGCTTATGACAACTTTGGCCATCAACGCTGATAGACCCATAGATATCAAGCCTTAGAAGTGGCCACTGTCTGGATCCCATTACTAGCATATTTGGCACATGAAACAGAAAATAATGGTTATTATTCTTCAACTCCAGTCCACAATCAAATATTAAAAACAAAAGAGATCAACAAGTATTAACCAGTAAGCAGAAGGGTTCAAAAAAGAGTAATTTTCATGAATGCTTATGAGCTTCATATTCGCGATACGATTTGAAAATGATGTATTTTCAACATCATAGTTTAAAAAGAGGAAACAACATGATATTCTACACTCATTCATACCATGCACACTTTTTTAACTTATTGAGCATTAGCTCATGTAGTTATTGCACTTTACTATAGGTGACCAAGGGCAAGCCTAGGTTTCTCGGGTTACCTTTCTTCTTAGTACAGAAAGGAACACCGTGCGGCAGTAATCTGCTCCGCTAGATTACCTTCTGCCTTCTCTCAGTCGTTTTGGGACGAAAGTAAATTTGATCACAATTTAAAGAAAACTTACAATATGAGATTGAAATGCATTGAATTGTTTGAAAGCTGAACATTACAATGGACGAAAGCAGAAAATTACAATGACTAGTGCAAAGGGCGAACACTAAAAAGCTTGAAATGTTTGAAAGACTAATACCCCATATAATAGATTTCGGAATAAAAACCCAACTGATAGGAGTAGACGTCTTTATGCCGAAGAATCATACTAAAATTTTCTAATTTCTATCTATTTAAATAAATTATTTACAATGTGCGGTCGAAGTTGGCAAACTACGACTGTGATAGGATCAGCGGCCCGTGACATTCTCCTTCATTTGTTTTGGCGACGTCTTCGAAGCCATTGAGTATTCTTCTCACTATTGCATCCGCTTCATTTGACCAAGTACTCTTGAAAATATTTCCTAGAAGCTCGGGTAGTTTGGTAGCCAAGAATCTTTTCAGCAACCTTCTTTTCTGATCTTTTCAATTTAAACACTGGTCGCTTCAGATATGCAGCCTTTATGTACTGTTTCTGATCGGTATCTGCAGTATGGGGAAGTAACGGTTGCTGGCCAATAGTAATTTCAAAATGTCTCTTATTGGGAGAAGAGCTCTTTTGAGCATTGAAACGCATCCGAGCTACATCCGCAAGATTCTCCTAAATTTCATGCAAAGCAGAGGTAAAGTGCCGAAAATAATCTTCCAGCATGGAATTGAAGCGCTCTGTCTGTCTGTCCGTTTGATCGTGGGTGAAAACTAGAATTCATGCTCAAAGTTGAACGAAGAAGTTTGAACAACTCGATCCAAATGCCAGTAAATCGAGAATCCGATTATTGATGATAGGCAGTCCCCAATATTTGACAATATATTTGAAGAGTTGAGCTGTCTCTTCGGCTTATACATACTTGGACGTTGTGGTGAAAGTTACATCTTTAGATAAACGGTCCACCCCGACGATGATAGTGTCAAAGTCTCCAACTTTTGACAATCCATTAATATAGTCCATCGATCCATTCTCGACTGATCTATTCGGGATGAAAATGGGCTCCAGTAAGCCTGCCTTTGTCTGATGATCTGCCACATCTTTCTGACGAACAAGACAAATTTTCCCATAACTTACAATGTCGTCTCACCTTTGAGGCTAGTAGTATGCACGTTGTAGTAGTGCAGAAGTGTATTCCACGATAATCCCACTTTCCAATACTTCTCCCACTTATTTTCGAAGCTCTTCAAGCTCCGGCTAAGCCATACGGTATGGTGCTTTGGTGGGAGGTTTGGCACCCGGAACAAGTTCAATCTCACGATCAATTACCCCCCTTCGTGGCAATTTCCTTGGTAACTCATCTAGCAAGCCGTCTTCCACTTCCTTAGGCCTTGTATATCCTCTACTCGAAGAATGCACAAGAATGAGGGTTAATTCCTTTTGAAACCCTTACTAAATTGCATGGTCGAGATGCCCTTCTAGCAAATTTTCCCAACCTGTGTGGGAATAATGAATTGTTTACTACCCATAATTATTAAAGAGTCGGAATGCGGCACACTGCTATCCTTGTATCCCGCAAAAACTCCAATCCCAAAATGAGCTTGAAATCATTCATCTGAACTGCCGACAAATTCGTCATTCCTTCGAAGGGACATATTCTGATCGACACAGCTTTTGCTACTCCCGCTATTGGTTGAGCAGCGGAATTGATAGTTTTAACTTTCCCCTTAACTCTTTCCAGAGCAAGTCCAAGCCGCTCTACTTCGGTACTTGCAAGATAGTTGTGGGTAGCACCAGTATCTATCATAGCCCTAATTGTTGGCTTTCCATTAATCCTCATATCAATGTACATTAGGTCTTTCGCCCTACAAGTGCGAACTTTCGATCCTTCCATCTTTGGCTCTTTCAAGGGAACATCTTCCCTTCTTGTAACTCGGTGCAATAATGTATTGCACCGATGTGAGAATGCACCAATTACATCCTCATCTCATTCGGAGTCGGTGTCACCATGACAGCTAGCTTGTGGGGTATTTTGCTTTGAACTTGAGCCCCCAATTGCTAGTTGACAATATGCGTTCACCATCCGTTTCTGAGGACACTCTGCCACCCAATGTGGTCCTTCACATAAAAAGCACTTCAATTTAGGAGCGACATCCAATCTGCCCTCCTTTGCTTTTCCATGGTTCCAGTTATTATTGGTACTGCTGTTATAGTTTATGAGGACGGCTGTTTTGATAGTTTCCCTACAAGTTACTCTAGTGGTTGCCTTGATAGGCTCCTCCCCTATTCTGAGAGTAACCCTCTCACCCCATTTGAGTTCGAGTTGGGTCTGTAAGGTCTCTTTCCACCTTCAACAGATTGACTATTTCCCGAAGGTCGATCCTCTCTTGATCCCGGTTGGTAGTCACTTAAACATTCAGCAGCTCCCATAGCCGCGCTGAAATCAGTGACCTTCTGTCTCTGAAGTTCCGTGCGTGTCCACGGTTCCAACCCTTCCATAAAGGTGAATAGTTTATCATTTTCCGACATCTCAAATATTCAGCATATGTCCTGAAAAGGCTTTCACATATTCCCAATGGAACTTGTGTGTTTCAATTTACGTAAGACCCGATGTGCCTCATATTCCACATTCTCTGGGAAAAACTGAAATTTGATTACTTCCTTGAGACGATTCCAAGAATCTATTCGGACCGTGTTGGCCTGAATATCATCATATTTTGTTCGTCACCATAGTTTTGCATCCCCACCAAGATACATGGTAGCTGTTGTCACCTTTCTCACTTCGTCATTGATCGAAGCTGCAAAAAAACATTGTTCCATGTCGAACAAGTTCTCAACTTCTTTAGCATCGCGTGCCCCTCCATAGGTACATGGTTCTGAAATTCTGAGCATATGCACAGGCTCATGTAGTGGCTTGCCCATTGCCAACCGCGCGTTGAAGCACTAGTAACTGAGCTCTCAACGCTCCCATCTCATCCTGCCCATCAGGTATGATAGCAGCAGCTTCAGTCATAGCTGCACAAGCCTCTTCCCTTTCATCTAGTTAGATGCGTAATTCTCGAATTTCCATCTCTACCGCCTCGACCTTCTCCGGAGTCCTCCATGGTAAAACACAACCTAGCGTTTGTCACCTCAAGCGCCTCCAAACGCTGTTTCATATTCCTCTTTTGAACATCTACCACCTCTGTGGTGTTCGAAGAAATTGGATCTTGATCCCTAGCTTTCTTATTGAGGGTCTTAAGCTGTAGCTCTGATCACAACTTTCACGGGTTACTCTTCTTAGCACAGAAAGGAACACCGTGCGGCAGTAGTCTGCTCCGCTAGACTACCTTCCGCCTTCTCTCGGTCGTTTCAGGACGAAAGTAAATTTAATCACAATTTAAAGAAAGCTTACAACATGAGATTGAAATGCATTGAAATAAACTTGATCATTGATTGCTTGAAAGCTAACCATTACAATAGACGAAAACAGAAAATTACAATAGCTAGTATAGGGGGCGAACACTAGAAAGCTTGAAAATGTTTGAAAGACTAATATCCCTATAATAGATTTCGAAACAAAAACCCAACTAACGGAAGTAGACGTCTTTATGTCGAAGAATCATACTAAAATTTTCTAATTTCTATCTATTTAAATAAATTATTTACAATATGCGGCCGAAGTTGGCAAACTACCACTGCAATAAGATCACTGGGCTTAAGCAAAGTTGCGGCCCATAACACTAGGACTCCATATATTACATAGCTAGTTGTTGAAGCTCCAATAGAATTGCCATGGTTGATGTGCATGAACAATTATCCGTCAAGTTATTGTTGTGGGTTGTATTAGATATTATAGTTTTTGTGTAATGCTTTGGAGATTTTGCATTGTATTAATACCGTTGCATGGTTATTACAGATGGTGACATATTTAATAATTGACCATCCCCTTTCTATTGTTTTAACAAATATATTCAACCAGATAATTCACACACGTACAAATTAAGTTGTCCAATATCTTCTCATTTGCACTTGTATTTACAATAAGGGGTGTGACAGGACCACATTTCAACAAAGATAGATAATATAATCAAGAGAATGTTGAAGCAAAAGAAGTAAAATTCAATCAATTTCATATCACCTTTCAATTATAATTTATAAGTCCATACATGAAGAATCTTGGTTTCCTAATTCCTACTAGTATAGTAAGGGGAAACATTTAATAAGGACAATCAAGTTTTGTCAATCACAGAGAAACCCCACATCAAATACTATTAAGTCAATCACAACAACCAAAATCTTAGAAAAGTGTTTGTTTCCCTTGATGGCTAAATACTTCACTCTAAGGATTACTAGATAAACCATAATCCAAGTGGACCTACTCTGTCTTGTTAGATTGTATTTCTTCATACCCATTCCCACCAAATTGTGAATATATCTGGATTTATTCTATTTGGTTATATATTCTGCCAAAACATTGCATTTCCGAACTGCTTCGACATCAATTTATCTAAACTACTATTTAATGGATCTGGAACCATTGAACTTGCAGGCTGAGGACTTCTAATAGGGAGGTACTTGGAATTACTTGGGTATTATTTGATGCTTGAAGTTTTTTGGTTAACTACTTGTTCATGGAAAACTACATTTCCAATTAATGAAGATTATATGCGGTGGCATGAAAAAATTACGCATCATCACTTGTAAAAAAGAAGGGTATTAAGCATTGCTTCTCTATCTCGCCAAACATTAAAGGTTGTAAGTAATAGCATAATTGATGAGATAACAAGACCAGGGACTCTTAACTGATAGGAGATGATGGTTGCGGGATCTAAACAATCTTTTTCATTACAAAAATATTAATCAAGGAAATATGATTACAATTCATGGAGGACAAGATATCTACACACTAAAGCAATAATAAAGAAGAAAACACTTCTTCCGAATTAAAAACAATTAAATAAAAAGGAACACCCTTAAACTTCTTAAATGTAGAGAACCATAACAACGCGTCCCTCAACTCAAAACTCTCTTCCTTCAAAATTCTATGTCACGACACCTTTCTTCTATACCAAACCAATTTGCATTTCAAGGAATAAACTCTGCAATTTTCAGGACACCTGGAGCTAAATATGCTTCCAATTCAGCTCCATAACCCCCTTGTAACTTCGGTGTAAAACAAATTATCAATACATTTTACATAATACCACAGATGACACAAGCATTGAAACTTATGGACATGGAAAAAGATTAACTTGAACGAATTTTGATAGTGATAACCAAAAGAACAGGCATAAAAAGATATAGAGATAGGAAATTGACGGCTGCATTACTTTTTGCAAACACAAAGAGGTGAGAATTTAGCGTAAATGCTAACCTATCATTCCACCACCAGCCACATATCCATATGAATCATTTGGACCCACCGTTCCACTACCTAACTCACAAGGAAGATCAGCACTTCCATATCTGGGACCACCTTCACTCAGCTTCCCACTGAAAAATCCAGACCCCCCTCTTCCTCCATGTCCGGCACCAGCACCAGCTCCATTTGAGTAATTTCCCCTGCCAACACCATTCCTGCAACCTGTAAAATATTCATTATTTCTGAGAAACTTTCAAAGCATTTCTCATACGCAGCACCAAATGAAGAGTTTAGGCTACTAAAATCCTGTCTAATTGTTTTCTAAATCTCAAAGTTCAGAATGGAAGAGAGGAATTAAAGTAACAAAAATGAAAAATAGACCAGAATCAAAATCTACTCAGCATGACCAGAGATGCTCAAGATAAGTACCTAATTCTGATGCAGTTATCATGCCATCAGAATCCACAATAACCGTCCTTGCCCTGTGGATGTGAACAATACTTCCCCTCATAAGTCCATTCACCAAAATATCCTCAACACGACAAACCTGTCAAAGACCAAAAAAAAAAAAAAAAAAGTCTTATGACGTGTATTGGAAGAGATTTCTTCTGTATGTTGTACTGAGGATTGTGGTTCTTGTCAGTACTTTCCTGCGAGAGGAATGAAGTGGTTCACACTTAAGTGGTTAAATTTTATTCCATTGTTTTTATTGTCTCCGGTTCAGGGAAACATTAGTTGATACAAGTATACCAACCAGAAGTCAAAGCACAATAATATGTAACAGATATTAAAATGCAGGCAATAAAATGGTATCTTTAGAAATGGTAGGAACTTTAAATGCTCCTGACTGACTCCAGGTGAACCAACACGTGATGAGACAACCAGCACAAGACAGATTAATTCCTCTCAAGAATTGTACTCCATCTGTAACTTCACCAAAATGACAGAGGTTCCCAATCTTCACAATTGTTGTTTAGGTGTCATAGACTGCTTGTCACATGGCAGAAATCCTTTTAACTAGGAAGACAGAAATATTTGATCTATTATTTGATAAGGTTATCCATATATACTACTCATAGACCACCAAAGAAATTAAACTCCACTTGGGAAGTTATTCTGTATACGGCAGATGGTCTTAAAAATAACAATCCACAGGGGTACACATGCGAAGATGTAAATCTGAGTTAATAGAACACCAGATACAATAGCTTTACTAACCTGCAGCGAAAAGGACAGCGTGTAATTAACATGGCAATCATCTGGTGGAGTTATCAAATCCACTGGACATGTTGAACTCTCACAAAGAGATTTAGTTATCCTATTTGAGATAATGAAAAGGATCATTGAATTTGCAATATTGAAAGAATATTCAAATAAATAGAAATTAAGCAGCTAAATGCTGAACAATTTTCTTACAAGCTTCTACTCTCTTCATCATCCAAGGGAGCTTGAAGTAAAGATCCTGGACCAACCTAACACATGAAAAGTTTTCTGAAGAACTAGTTGAAGGAATGATATTAAAGGGATCTCAGAAAAATCACAAGAAGAAAGTTACACAGAGTAAAGAATGTAATAAACTAATTCAGACAAAATAGATGGAGAAGGTTGATAAACTAACTCAGACAAACTATACCTACTGATAATGATATTACTGCAAAAGAAAAAGGCTCCTATTCTACAGAAGGCTAAGACCAATCTTCTGCATCACCAAAAGTAGCCTCTAATTCTAAATGTCGATAAAATGTGCATAAATTTTTCACTTTTCAGGTACCTTGCTTAGACCAGTTTTCAGCATCATAAAATTAGCATCTCGTTCTACTTGTCGGAAAAGTTGAGTAAATTCAGATCCTTTTCGAGGTAACTACTCCAAGTCAAATGTTAGTTGTGGTTTCAGAAATGCCAAAGGGCCATGATATCAGATTTGCCGTTTTAATTAGTGCTCTGTTTATACTAGGTGAAAAGAAACATATTTAGGTTGGAAAGAACTTGATGTGTACATAATACGTATAGATGCTGAGAAAGCTGTGACTAAAAGTCTATGAAATTGATCTCGTGTGTTCTCGTGTGTCCTCAATATAGAAAATGTAACGCATTAAATGAAGACAAGATTACTTTTTAACCAATATCTTACGGTAATGTTATAAAATAGTGACAAGGAAAGTCTCTGGCCTTTAATTGCATCACCCTGACCGGTCAACTGTAGAAGTCCTTGTCCATATAGAGCCAGGTTTCCATTTGAACTGATGACAGAGTGATCCTGCCAGAGAAAGGAGGGGTGTTGAGATTAGAGCCTTGTAATCCACAAGCACCAGAAACAGACACAATTTCATTTGTATAAAACAGTAGTTTGATTATTACCTTAAGAACAACAAGATTCCTGACTTCAAGAACAGAGGTAGCAACAATGGTGTTTCCGCCACCATCAACTTGGATTTGGGAGTTTAACATGAGTAACATTTTGACAGCTACTCTAAAAGCACCATAAACCTTCATCATCACAAAAGACTACTTGAGACTATGAATGGAGTGTGGACATAGTTGCTAAATGCTACAGATGATATATGATGATATACAATCATCAGGTCAAGGGGACGACAAAAGAGAAAAAAGTCATTTAAATTCATAATTCCAACACAATGCAAGAGAAGTGACATTAGTAGCAATTTTGTTATGGAAGGTCCTGAAAAAGATTAGAGGTGTCAGCACCATCTCTTTTCCAAATTATACCTGAACACCCTTTGGTTAACAAAAAAATGTAAATAAAACGAAAACATACAAGTTAACATCAGTTTATGTTCCAACCATGAATATTTTCACTAAAATGCCTCTCCAATTAGATATGACATGCCGCATCCTCATTTACTGAAAGTGTGCTAGTCTATGGACTTACATAATTTTTTCCAGTAAGGTATCTATGATAAATGCATTGTGAAATAATACTCATAGAATTCGAGCATGAATAATGAGTATCAGATTGATGAAAAGGAACATAAGAAAAGACAAATTTTTAAAACAGCATGTCAAATGATATAGAAATTCAAGTGAGTAAACTATTTTTATTCTATTAGACATAAATGAAAATACTGTTACAAAAAGAAAGCCATAAGAGGAAAACTGGTTTCCTACAATAGGTAACTTTCAATAGAGAAAATTATAAAAGATTTGGATCCCCAAATATGTATAATAAGTATACAAAATTATTACATCAAACCAATAAAAGGTAACTCTTTGTCATCATAAATTGGACCTTGAGCCAAATTAAGCACTATATAAGACGTCCAACACTAAGAGCAGTTATTTTCCTTCAAAAATAAGAGCATAAATGCCTAAAATGAACAAAAACAGTGATATGTGGACTTTGGACGTCAAATAATTAGTTTATTTGACATGGAAAGACTAAATCTCCAGCTCTAAATACGAACAATTTTGTCGAAATCTCAGAACTGTCTCAGCCATGAAAGAATTTAATTATATTATGCCCATTTGCATTGGCAAATTCTTTATCTAAGATGCGACTTTATTCTTTTTTCTTTATTTTTGGGGGGGGAAAGGAATTGTCCCCTCTTGTATACAATATTGGATGTCTTCCTTTGAGGGGATACTGTAAAGAAAGCAGGGTTAGTTTTAATTTATGTATATAACTTGTATATGGGGTTTTGGCCATGTGATATTCTATTATTCATCAGTGATATTCTATTGTTAATCGGTCAACAAAAAATTGCTAGGGCTTGCTACAGAATCAATACTTTCAACTATACGCTACATTAAGCAAAAAAGCGATTATATCAATCTTCTATTCCTTATTTCAAGTGAATTTGTCACTTTCTACTTGACGGTGCAATTTAATTATTTATATGCATTACAGAGAGATTTGTTTATAAGATCTTTCAGATTCCAACGTCATCAATTATCGTGCTTAGACAAAACTTAAACAAACTTAAAAGAAGAATGATTGTCATAACAAATAAAAGTTGCAGATCCCTAAGTAAAGAAATTATATGCAAGTGCAATCTGTAAATTTTTTTGGATTAACTTCTGTTCACACTGATAAAGACTACACTTAAATGAGAAACTAGCACACATTTGCATATGAAAGAAAAATCAAGTATGACAAGCAAATTTTATACCTGTATAGTGGAATCACTCATTAGAAGTTCCTCTGCAACAAGTTCAAACTCTGAGACTGGAAACTTGGACAATCCAAAGATGATACTGCTTCGATAATACAAACTTATTTGGCCTCTCACCTTTATAACAGAAAGTTTTGTGATATCTATCAAAGACCATCCATGCCAAAGAACTTGGAACTAATAAATCAAAAGTCCTATGACATGATTTAGCAACAATGTTAAAGTTTTAAGCAGACTTTAACAAAAAAAATTATGGTAGAAAAATGAACTGGACGCCGACTATATTAAAGTGATGGCAACTCATTTTAATGAATAGGCAATTCATTACATTGCAGTTTGGAACTTTCAGCCAAGGTCCATCACTTAATCATCAGCTATCAAGTCTCACTTACTCTTAGATGAACAAGTTCCCTAGGGATGCTCCTTTTCATCTCTTTTCAAAGCCTTTCCATAGCATCACATCTAACTTTTTTCTTCCTGTGGACTGAAGAACAATCACTCAGTACCTAAATGGATGAGTTTGCTCGATTGTTGGCGGATGAGTTTGCTCGAATGTTGGAGTTGATTCATTCTTTTTTACTCTAATCTATGCCTAACAGAATATGGTATGAAGATTTTTCTGGTAATTGTCATCACCTGTACTTTAGGAAACAGTCATCAGATACTGATTTCTCCAGTAAATTTACCATGCAATATCATGGAGTACCAAAGCTACTGTTTGGAAAATGATGCTGAACAGCAGATAGGGAAATGGGTTTGTTTCAGTTTGGAACTTGCATATAGCATCTTGTTCGGCCACAGAATATGGCTGATCTGAGCTAAAATCAGCTATGGAAGGTTGTCTAAGTCGGTCCAAATTTCTGGAACAGAGAAACATAACTGTACACAGGGCACAATTTGTTAGGAAACCGGAAAAGTGAACAAGTAAATTCTCATTATCTTTTTCTTGTTTCTTTTAATTGAGCCATTCTCCATTTTCTTCTGCAAGATATGCAGTTGCTAGTCCCTCTGCTCTCCACTCTCTTCATCCTTTTCTTTTCTTTGCTTTTACTCCCTCGCTTTTTTTCCCATTTCTTCTCTCTTTTCTTGTCCTTGACAGGTTCTCTAATCTTGGTCTCTTTCAGTTTGAAGGAATTGGTGGTTGTTAAGCTGGTGGTGATGGTGGGTTTATTAGAGATCTTGGTGGTGGGAGTGGATTGGTATGTAAAGTCCAATTGAGACAGGTACATTTTTACATTATGGCTGAAGAGCATGTGATGTAGGTCCTGCTCGAATGTCTTAGGCTCTTAGCTTGACTTGAGTGTCATTTCAAGTTACAGGCTGAAAACATGTACAGGTTATAAACCTTCTATTTACTTCCCTAGAGATTGGCATAAAGTGGAATTTGTAATGGTCCCCTAACTTTGGATGAACAAAATGTAATTAAATTTGTTAACAAAAATGTCACTGGAGATGATTGTGGAAAAAAGGCAATGATTTGGAACAAAGCAAAAACGAAATAAAGGCATCCCATTTGATTTGATATGAATTTACCCAAGAATTCCTTATTGTATTTAAAGCATAAACACGGAGTTTCATTTCTAGCATCCCATTATTCTTTAAAGATTCAGACGATCAGATTACATTAGTAAAGTTTCTTTTCCTTTGTATTATATATTATTGTTAGTTAGTGACATGGTATTGTAACTCTTTTAGTCTCCAAAAGGAACAAATTAGTAAACAAAGCAAGCAAGAGAGAGAGAGAGAGACTACCAACATGTTACTGAAAGGGATTATTAGTTAAATACATAAAAGGTACCTACATGTTCCTGAAAGGGAATATTAGTTAATACAACTACATGGTTTTCTAAATGGATAATTAGTGAATCTGGTGATTTATTGTAGTCATATCACTTCTTTATACATGAATGAAGTGGTTTGATCCAAATGTATCATATAAGAGAAATAATGCCAAATTTATCATTAAAGCATATCAAATTTTTTTACACGCACACATTCTCCAAAGAACTACATATATCCAAAAAGGGTATGATTGAAAACCTGAACTCTTGTCCAAAACAGAGGCACTAGAACTTTAGCGTTGTTCTCCACATAGATATTTGTCCACAGTGGACTAGTAGAGAAATACAGCAAAGGAGTTTCTGTTTCTGTTGTTATATTGTCGTTGCCAACTCGTAAACTCAGTACATATGCGTCGAAGTAAGTACCTGCTGCTCCAGCATTCCAAGAACAGCCAATACTCAACCCTCCTGCCACAGTAAACACAGATCATGTAGCTCAATACAAATGTATCAGGGAATTTACCAGAAACCTATATAAAGCTAAGTTATTCTTTTGGAAAACTTGATATTCACTGTTATCCATTTCCAGAAACTGAGGTTTTATATATAAATTTGTTCTAATCTTCTCGTTATATGAACATGACATTCAATTAAACAATACAATGCATAACTATGTCAAAACCAGCATCTAATATATAAAGGCAGTGAACATGCCAACCTGGAAAGTAAGCATAACAAATTTGGTAATAGAGGTTATAGATTGACAATAATGAATAATGTTGGTGTCACAGATTGCCCTCGTGTACTTTAAGCTTTTGTGCGAGGATTCCAGCATTGACATAAAAAGCATCTTGAGTTGCTTGCTTTAAAGTGATTTTTATGTTTCTATATCGTATTCAAGTTCTTGATTTAACATTTGAAAGCACAATATTAGAAGTATGGTATACTCTTTTTGTGTCTAGGATTATTACAATCCGGAGCGAAAAATCACGAACCTTTCTGAGGAAAGAAATAAAAAGAACCATGGTGAATAATTTTCAGTAAGCTCCTCGTGTAGTAAACATGGTGTTAGAGAACAAACAGACCTAATCTTCATCATATTTACAGTTGCATCTCTCAAATTTATTGATAAAGTTTTTACGTTATTGACATGATGTCCTCAAATTTTTATAAAAAATGGTAGGAAAAAGTCCATACCTAGCCTCTTCACCTCTAATCATATTTAGTCTTCCTACTACTTAGTATCAGGCTAGAAAGAGAAATCACAAAAAGTTATAAGTTGCTGAAATTATAATGTAATAGAAATGAATGGTGGATAATGGGTAGTAGTTATGGGTCCTACAAAATATATGGTTAAAATTTAAATTTTACCTTGACCTTTAAATAATAAGATTATAAGAAAGTAGCTGAACAATGACAAAGCTTATCAAGAAGGCTTAGAAGATCATCTCTATAGCGCGGACACTTCAATTAGGGTAGCGTGTTCGTGTCCGACACGAGTCGATACCGACACTTCTCGGACACTCTACCGTAATCATTTTTCTTTTTATATAAGAAATATTATATATTGTTAATTCAAAGTTATTAGCAAGTACTAAATATGTACTCATGTTTAAAAGATTTCAACAAAAAAATTAATAACGAGTTTAAAATTAAATTTATACTATATAAATGAAGAATTTTTAAAAAATTTAATCAACGTGTCGATGACATGTCGTGTCTATATTTTTGTAAAAATTGCGTGTCGGTGTATCCGACATGTATCGTGTCAGTGCATCATAGATGATCATCATCATTTTGACATTTTCCCCCTTCAAACCTAAACGTTCGCCATATTACAGTTTTTATGTTAGTTTTCAAAACTACTTTTTAATTCCAAAAGTGTCATTGGGTGTGTCTTAGAGTGTCATTAGCATGTTCCTAAAGGTTTCCTAGTGCTTCCCCACGTCTTGAAAATAATAAAAAAAACCTGGAAAAGGAAAAAGAAATATATGCAAGTCTATTACCACATGACTCAACAAAGTGTTCAAACTTCCAAGGATTCATTTGAAGTACATGGAAGTTTTATGAGGGAGAGTAACTATTATACAGAGTCCTTGGTCCATGGTAGAACTCAAAGAACAGGTGCAAATTATTCATTGGGGAAATAATTATGGAGGTTCAGTTGTGAGGTGTATGAGAAAGAATATGGCTTTTGTTCCATCCAGAAAGCCACGGATCATTTTCTTGGTCTCAGGGAAGGACTTGTTAATAATCTTGGAGCATACATAGGAGATGAGAAGTTGGGAGAACTGAGAATAAGTCGCTGGCAGAATTGAGGAGTGAATCACATGACTATTAATTCTGTATAAAGATTTGAAAAGAGAGAGAAGAGACGACCGATAATATGAAAAGATGAAAACTGAATCAATATTCATGCTTTCTTATTTCATAATCAATATACACCAATTTACATCCTTTTATAGTACAACAATACAAATAAGAAAGGAAAGCAATCTCCTAATTTAGGAGAATAATAATAGCCTATCAATTTCTCTATTTAAGGAAAGATTTAGGTATCTTTCCAAATCCCCTGTTTTCCAGCCATACTCTCGATTTCTTAAATATTCATCATATACAACTTGTCAATACAATCACTGAAATTCTGTTGAGATAGCCCATTGGTAAAGATATCTGCATTTTGTTCTTTTGTAGGAACATACACCATGCAAATAACTCCATTTTCGACCTTTTCTCTAATAAAACGTCTATAAATTTCTACATGCTTAGTGTGATCACGTTGAATAAGGTTGAGCGAAATGCTGATAGCTGCTTTTTCATCACAATATAGTTTCATCGGTAATCTCACTTTAATCTAAATTCTTCCATGAGTTTCTTCAACCATAGTCTTTCATATATCCCTTGTGCAGCTATTTTGTATTCTGCTTCAGCACTGCTTCTTCTTACTACATTATATTTTTTACTTCTCCAAATTACCAAATTCCCCCACACAAAGGTGCAATAACTAGACGTTGATCTTCTGTCTTTCACTGATCCAGCCCAATCACTATCTGTGAATATTTCTTTCCTTTCATTCTTCTTGAAGAATAGTCCCTTTCCAGAGGTACCTTTTAGATATCTAAGAATCTTGTATACTTCTTCAAGGCGAGTTTACTTTGGAGAGTGCATGTGTTGACTTAGCACACTAACCGCAAATGCGATTTCAGGTCTCGTTTGTGATGGGTAGATTAACTTTCCAACCAGTCGTTGGTATTTGTCCTTCTCAATTGGGCCCCTATGTCTTCTGCCATTCCACCATCAATAGGTGTCTCGCTTGGTTTGCATCCAAATATGTCAGTTTCAGTCAAAAGATCAAGAATGTATTTCCTTTGTGAGACACTGATACCTTTTTTTGATCTTGCAACCTCCATTCCCAATAAGTATCGCATTGGTCCAGATCTTTTACTTCAAATTCAGAGGCTAGGCTTTTCTGTAGTATGTCCATCTCAGTTAAATTATCTCTGGTGAGAATTATATCATCCACGTACACAACTAGAATTGTTATTTTCCCTTCTTCGGATAGTTGAAAAAACATGGTATGATCTGACTACCATTGTTGATATCCTTGATTCCTCAATACCTTTACAAATCTATCGAACCAAGCTCTTGGTGACTGCTTAAGATCATATAATGATTTCTTGAGTTCGATACCCAATCTTCTTCATTCTATTATTAAAACTTGATGGCATTGTCATCAAGACTTCTAATTCTCCATTCATCAATGCATTCTTAATATCCCGTAGTTAGAGGGGGGCCAATTAGGGATGGCAAAATAACCCGCCCCGCCCCGCCCCGATGGGGCCCCGCCCCTAATGGGACGAAAAAAACCCGCCCCGACGGGTTGGCGGGGCGGGGCGGGGCGAGAATTGCCGCCCCGCCTCGGGTCGCGGGGCGGGGCGAGGATGCCCCGCCCCGAACCCGCCCCGGTTTGGTTTAAAAAAAAAAAAAATTTAAAAACTTGAATAAACGTAAAACAATTAGTCAATTACTATTTACTAACCCTAAATTCACCAAACCTCCCAAATCTCTCTCTCAAACTCCCTGAAGCCCTGAACGGCTGAACCCGCGCCTCCCAAATTCGCCGTGTCTCTCGCCATGATGAAGCACTATGTTACCAGAAACGTTCTCAAGTTGAAGTAGATTACCCAATTTACAGAGCAAAAGTAACTGTTACCAGCAACTAACCCAAGTTAAGGCAGCCATAACAAAAGAGAAGAACACCAGAATTGTCTTGTTTCTACAGCCTCAAAACGGTAAGCGATTCAACACTTGGATTCTACTTCTATTCCATTTATTCAGCTAAAAGGGATTCTAATGAGACCACTTTAAGTATGATAAGGAAATAAAAACAATTATTCCTTCAAGCTTTTGCCTTGTCTTGAAGAAAGTGAACCGGTAGAATTTTTTCCAAATGTCTGTACACACAGTTAGCAGAGAAGGAAAGGAAGGGGCAAGTAGGATAAGAAATTAATTTGGCAGGAAACTTAAGTCTTTTGTTTTAATTTTTGTTATTTATGGGACAGTGGTAACAAGTTTAACTGAAATAGAGTAAATAAGCAGATTTTTGACTATTATTTCGTTAAGTTGATTTTTTAACCACAACTGGGGATAGTGGGAAGCCATGGGTTCGATGAAAAAATGCACCGAAAATAAAAGTTAAGGATCTAAATACCAATAAGTAATTAAATAAGAATCCAATACTTAAATTCATCGAAGTATCGAAGTTAAGGAGCTAAAAGTTTTTTTCCTTTTATTTATTCATTCATCTTTCTTCCAAAATGCCTGTGCGACTCGCAATTTTTTGAGATATATTATGAAAAGGACTTGTAGAAAAAAGAAAAGAAAATCCAAAAACCTGTGGAAAGTTCGTCACTATTTTGCAACATTCAACTTATGTATTGGATTAGGACCATATTTATTTGTAATATATGTATTTTGCATAGATGTCTTGCCCAAGTAGTGCTGGAAGTATTGGATTAGGACCGATACACGAGGAAAATATATCGGTGAGCGATGTCCCGCAAGAAGATCCAAATGAACCGTTACCAAATGCAAATGAAAGGCCAATAAACATAAGTGACGAAGAGGGTAATATTAGAGAACCATCTTTCGGAAAGAGGAAATTGACTTCAGCTGTTTGGGATCACTATAAAAGACAAAAAAATGGTGAAAAATGGAAGGCTATATGCAATCATTGTAAGAAACAGTTAGGGGGTGATACAAAAAATGGTACAAAGCATTTGCACGATCATTTGAAGAGATGTGCATTTCGTCGTCATGATAATACTTGCCAAACAACTTTAAATTTGTGCAAGGATCCCGCGAGTGGCAAGATCACAATGGGTACTTACTCTTTCGATCCAGATAAGTGTAGATACAGTCTCTCGAAAATGGTGATTTTGCATGAGTATTCTTTGTCTATGGTTGATCACATTGGATTTCGAGAGTTCTTGCACGACCTGCAACCATTGTTTAAGGTTTCTTCTCGCAACACTTTGAAGAGCGACATTTTGAAAATTTATGAATGCGAGAAAGCAAAAAATATGATTGCACTCGAGAAGATTGAGAGTCGGATCTCAATAACTACCGACATGTGGACCGCTTCTAATCAAAAGAAAGGTTTCATGGTTATCACTGCTCATTTCATAGATGATGCTTGGAAACTACAAAGTCGAATCTTGAGGTACAATATAAAAGTATTTAGACTCATAATTTACCAACATTATATTCTTTTAGTTGATTTAATTTGATTCTTCAGGTTCATATATGTGTCGTGTCCACACACTGCTGACGTGCTTTCAGAAACTTTATTGTGCAGCTTACTAGACTGGAATATTGATCGTAAGTTGCTAACTTTGACAGTAGATAATTGCACTACAAATGATGCTATGATCAATATTGTGTTAAGTCGGCTTTGTACTCGTTCTCTTGTATTGAATGGTGAACTTTTCCATATGAGGTGTTGTGCACATATATTAAATCTTATTGTAAAGGATGGGTTGGAGATTATTGTTGGTAGTGTTGAGAAAATTCGTGATAGTGTTGCTTATTGGACAGCTACGCCAAAAAGATCCGAAAAATTTGAGCTCTTTACACGTCAATTGATTGTGAGAAAAAATTGGTGCTTGATTGTAAAACAAGATGGAATTCCACATACTTGATGCTTCGTACTGCTTTGATTTATAAAGATGTTTTTCCTCGTTTGAAACAGAGGGAGTCACAGTATAAATGTTTGCCTAGTGATGGTGATTGAGATTTAGCAAAAGAAATATGTGAGAAGTTAAAGGTTTTTTTTGATATTACTGAATTGTTTTCAGGAACTAAGTATCCAACTGCTAATCTTTTTTTTTCAAATATTTGTGATATCAAACTGTCGTTGTATAAGTGGCTTGAATCTCCTTATGTGGAAGTTCAAATGATGGCCTCCAGTATGATAGAAAAGTTTAACAATTATTGGAGCGATATTCATGGAGTTTTGGCTTTAGCAGCAGTGTTGGATCCAAGGTATAAGATGATGTTAGTTAAGTATTATTATCCTCTTATTTTTAATGACAACGCTGCAAGCGAGATTGAAAAAATTTATCAAGTTTGTAGCAAGTTGGTTCTTGATTATCAGAAAAAGAATGATTCAAGTGGGTCTCTAGCTTAGTCTTCTACTTCTTCGTCTCAAACCGAGGCGTCAAGTGCTAATAATAATTTAGATCGCATGGCGGGTTTTTATAGATTTGTTTCCAATGTTGGAACTCCTAGCAATATGAAAACTGAGCTTGAATCTTTCTTGGATGAGCCTATATTGCCTCGGTTGGATGATTTTGACATATTAACATGGTGGAAAGTGAATGCAATCAAATATCCGACTTTATCTCGAATTGCAAAAGATATTTTGGCCATCCCGGTATCTACAGTGGCGTCCGAATCTGCCTTCAGTACTAGTGGTAGATTTATTAGTCCACATAGAAATAGGCTTCACCCCAAAACTTTGGAGGCTTTAATGTGTACTCAAGATTGGTTATGGGCCGATATTCACGGTACGATTTATATAAATATTTGTTTTTCATATTGTTCATTTTATGAATTTTCTTATTAGTTATTACTAACTATTTTACTTTATTAATAGCGAATTCTACGCCATCTGCATATTTTGGATGTTGCTCCAAGATGAATGATGAAGATATTGATGATGAGGTAATTTTATTTATCAAATAATGTAAATTTTAATCGTAGTTATTATGATGATATTGAGTATAATATATCTTTCGTTCTTCAATTTTCAGGAACTATCTTCTGTCATCTCTAGCCCTGCTCATGAATGAAGTTATGAAAATGGAAAAATATTAGATAACGAAATGAAATTTAGTTACAATGTAATTCTACTTGTAAATCGCCCCATTTTGGACATCGTTTGTTTTCAGTGCTTGCTTTGGATATTGATGTAATTATTTTAAGTATTATTTGCTTTGGATTATAAAATTTTGAATTGTATTTAATTGGAAATTTTTTGTTTAAAAAAAATAAAAATTAAATGGGGCATTAAACGGGGCAAAAATCCACCCCGCCCCGCCCCGACCCCACCCCGCCCCGCGCCCCCCCCCTCAAAGCGGGCGGGCGCGGGGCGGGGAGGGGTCGGGGATTGGCGGGGCGGGGCAGGGGTGCCCCGCCCCGAACCCGCCCCGTTGCCATCACTAGGGCCAATTCAAATTTGCATCTAGAGACAAAAGAACTCAAATAGTATTTAATTTTGTCACTGGTGCAAATGTGTCCATGTAGTCGATACCAAAGGTCTGTGTACATCCTTTGGCAACAAGGCAAGCTTGATAACGCTCCATAGTCCCATCAGCTTTCTACTTGACATTAAAGACCCATTTACAACCAACATGTCTTTTTCCTTTGGGGAACCTCATCATATACAAAGTTCCATTTTTTTCCGAAGCCCACATTTCTTCCATCACTGTTTATCTCCATTTGGAAATTTCCATGGCCTTCGGATGCTTCTTGGGATTTCTGTATTGTAAAGATTAGCATTAAAAGTACAAAATGTTGTGGACAGAACTTGATAAGACATGAATTTTGACATAGGGCAAAGAGTACATAGTCGTGTTTGTTTTCTGATAGCAATAGGCAGATTATCACTTGGAGATCCAAGTTTTTCAGATAGAGTTTCATTAAGCCCCATCACCGATTCAAACTCTCTTGGTGCCTCAGGTGCGAGGTTCTCTTTGTACTTAGATTTTGGCCTTCTTGAGTAAAATAGTATCTCCTTGTCATTTTTTCCACATTTCCACCTGATTTCAAACTTTCCTTCTGTACATAGCATATTAGACGTGATAGGTTCAGTGCACGTCGACTCAGAAGGGGAGAGATCAAAGTTGAAGAACTCATCAAGGGACCGATCTACACTCAGATTCTCTCCTTGGAGAGAGGGTTTTTAGAAGTAAAGTGTATTTTCAAAGATGACATCAAGGCTCATAATAACTTTTTTTGTGGTTGGGTCACAACATTTATAGCCCTTCTGAGTAGGTGAGTATCCAATGAATACACACTTAAGCGCACGAGGATCAAGTTTGGTTTGATGACGATAAGAGTGAATATAAGTAAAGACCGTACATCCAAACACCTTTAGGGACAAATCAGAGTTAAAGCAAGAGGCTAGGAACTATTTATGGAAAATTTGGAGGGGTAAGTCGAAGGATAAGGTACGACTACACATCCCGTTGATGAGATATGTGGCAGTAAGAATGGCATCCCCAGAATAGTTTCCGCATATTTGTAATGAACATTAAGGCACGGACAACTTCTAGGAAATGTCTATTTTTTCTCTCTACGATCCCATTTTGTTCTGGTAGATAGTCCGTTAAGGTAGTATTGAAGTATTTTGTGATATTATCAGTTCGAAGCATTTAAACTTGTGTCTGAAATTGTGTTTGACTCATGGTGTGAAAATTGATAAACACAGAGCGGACATCTAAATTTTCTTTTAGTAGATAGACCCAACAGAATTGAGTATGATCATCTATAAATGTGATAAACCATCTAATGTGTGCGCGATTATGAATTCGAGAAGGTCCCCATAAGTCAATGTGGATCATAGTAAATAGATTCGATTATTTGTATATAGAATTTAGATAAGAGGTACAGTGATATTTCGCAAATTCATAGTTTTCACACTAAAAATCAGTAGATGTGTTATTCAAAAATATCGAAAGAATTACACGTCATAAGTATTGAAAATTAGGGTGGCCTAATCAGTAATGCCATAACAAAATTTCACTATCCCTAGAGGTAGATGCAGAATCACAAATTGCAATTTGACGTAGTTAACATTTCCAGCACGGGGTGAGTTCATAGAAAAGAGATGATATGAGTCCGTCATGTGATCGGATGCACCCGAGTCAATTATCCAAGGGGTTTTAAATTTTGAGGATGTAGATAAGGCTCTCAAGAAGTAACATTTATAGGTTAGGGAGCTTGAAGGACCGTTAGGAAGGGTGTGACTAGATGTTTGGAAACTAAAGAAAATTTGGTAGAGTTATTCCAGTTGTTCGGGTTTGAATGCACCATTTTTAATAGAATTGATTGTTGTCCTTCTAAATATCCCCTGCTCCCAGTGTTCTGTTTTAGCTTCCAATCATGGGTTTCCCATGTAAATCCCAACAGGTATTCTCTTTGTGTCCTAATTTATGACAATGTTAACACTAGGGCTGATCACGTTGTTTTTTGCCTGATCCATTTATTGTTCCCTTAGAGGACGTGCTCAAATTTTTAAGTCCGTTGTTTATTTCAGGTCCATTACTTCTCCCAGATGCTGGCCCATAATTTCTTTTCCACCTATTGGGCTGTTGGCCGAAATTTCCTCTTCGGTTGTCGGCCAAGAATCCGACCTCTAACGTCGTCCAAGTCACGATTAAGACCGACAAAAAACTCATAAACCTTTCCATTCTTGAGTCTCTCTTTATACCGGCCACTTTCATTGGCACACTTCAATTTCTCTTCACTACTGAGATCGAGTTCTTGACAAAGAGAAGTCATCTCCATAAAGTATTCAGTAACCTCCCTCGGTCCTTATTTTGCCTACCACAATAGAATCCTAATTTCGAAGATATGAGAAGCGTTTCCTGAATTTGAATAGGTTTCTCTTACGGCTTCCCAAACATCCTTTGCAGTTGGAAGAAACAGGTAGGTTATTCCGATTGTTGGTTTCATTGAGTTCACGAGGCAAGCAATGACCATGTAGTTTTCTTATTTCCACTTTGGCAGGAGGTTAGCATCAGTAGATCCTTTGTTTCGCCGGTATGATAGCCAAGTTTGCCCTTTCCATCAATCACCAATTTTATTGACTGTGCCCATTCACGATAATTTTTTCCATCCAACTTCTCGACTATGAGTTGAAACGAGGAACTTTTGAGCCCATTAGAGCCAATGATGGGGTTGTTCTCTATTTCGACTTGAGGATTGTCAGCAATAAGAGACCCCGTGCTATTTTCGAGGAATTCAGTCATGGGTTGCTAGTTAGATTAACCTGGCTGGCTCTGATACCATGAAAACTAGATCAATATTGACGTTTTCTTATTTCATAATCAATATACACCAATTTACATCCTTCTATTGTACAACAATACAAATAAGAAAGGAAAGCAAACTCCTAATTAAGGAGAATAATAATAGCCTATCAATTTCTCTGTTTAAGGAAAGATTTACGAATCTTTTCAAATCCTCTGTTTTCCTGCCATATTCTCGATTTCCTACAAAGGATCTTCGTTAAACAGAGACCAGAAAGTTAGGAGACTGGAATTCTTCATTCATTATGGCAGAATAAGCAAGATGCTGAAGAAATAAAGTTTTAAGCAAGACACAAAGTACTCACAATTTAGACAATAAAATGATAGAATGCAATATGTTTTCCAATTTTTGGGGTTTATTAGTGTTAAATCATCATCGTCAAAGATTGTTGATGCCACCAACTTATTTCGATTTGATGGTTTTGGGTCTTGAGAATAGTTGAGCTTAAAAGTTTTGTCGGATAGCCTTCCTAGGTGGATTGACCATTTTCTTGTAATAGGAACTTTCATGTGTCTTGTTCCCGAATTTTGTTCTCCAGATAAAGATGTCTTCTTGAAAAAATAGACATAACTATGCCTTCCACAGAAGGACTTCAACTAAACAGTATATGAACCAGGTTGATACACCTATCCCTAGTTAGATATTAATACAAGTGGACCCATGGGTAAGTTACAATGACTTCCAAGCATACAGGTAAAACATAAAATAGAGAATTCTATATCAGGAATGAGAAAGAACAAAAGATTGAGTCAATTTACACGTGGATAGGTTTTGAAGATTATTTCCCACAGATATGAGTATTAAAACTATAATTTCGATTATAGATTAGATGCGATGATTCTTAGAGAAAAAAATGACATTTAGCAGTTGACTATGCTATGGGGTTTTTAACTAGGAATTGCCAGGTACAGGTTATCAGTACAAACCATGCACAATGACTTTCACATCTTCTTGCTTGCTGTAACAGTTCAAAGAGATCCTTCCGCCTCCGCCTCCACCCCATCCCCTCCCACCAGCTGCACTTATGATACCAAATCCCTTCCTGTCCGGTCAAATCACACCACTGACAGTTAGATTGTACTTAATCAACTACTGCAACATTTCAATGAAAGTATGGTCTAGAAGAATGGAATACTAGAAAGCTGTATCTAGCTAAATATTTAGCAAGACACGAGAAAGTTAAAAGACTATAAACTACTTACTTAAGCAGTCAATTCTATTTACAAGAATACATAAACTGCTAGGTCAAGTATTAACAAACAGAAAATAAGATAAACAAAACAATTCCATGGAGTGCCTATTTGAAAACCTCAAGTCATTACAGGACACACCAATCCAATCCAACCCACCCACAAACACTGCAAATGGATACCTCTGAAAGCCCCAAAACAGAAATACCAGCAATGAAAGATGTTGGGTGTTGAAGACAAATTTATAATTAATTAAGTGTTTCCTCTTTAACATTTTAGATGAGGTGGTTTAACATTGTCACTAGCAACCAGAGTTGCAAATAGAATTTGCCTTCCTCAAATAAATGTACTTTGATTCTTTGATTATTGTTTCTCCAAGCACCAAAAAGAACCCATATAGGATAAAATTGGGGAAAATTTTATGCACACTAGTGCCGAGGATATTCAGGTGAAAATCCTCATCTTCTTATGAAAAAACACTAGGAATTTAAGGAAAGAAAAATAAAATAGTACATCTCTCATAAAAACACTTGGATGCAGACTCCTTAAAATTTATCAAATGATCAATCCTTTAATAAAATCACAATAAATGTGAAAAATGAAAAAGCCATAGAAAATCCAGGTGCTTTTCTCTCAAGTCTCAGCCATCAAATTTCTATCATTCCACTTCCTATTCCCCGTCCCATTCAGCTCCCTTAGTAGCTCTCTCATTTTTATTTTTCATTTTTTGGCCAGCAACACCTTCAAAAATCTAAAGTCTAGGCGAGTTTTTAGCCCTCCACCTATGATCTTTTCTATGTGAATATCTATCTTTAAGTTAGTTCCTTTAGCTACAAGTAAATCAGCAAATGCATTTTAAGCCCCTGTTTGTTTCCCTTTAAAACAAAACTCTTTAATTCTCATATTCATTTTCAACCATGCATTCCCGCAACAAAATATTGAGCATAAACTCAAAACTTTTTCGTACTTTATAACCACACATTTTCCAAAAAAATCACTATTCAAGCATCATTTTTTCTCAATAATAGCAATCGAACAGGGGCTAAATATTCCACATCGGCTTGAATAGTTCTTGTAGAAGGTCTTACAAAGACAGTAAAATACTGATTTTGTCAGTTTATTTTTACTTACTTTCCAAATTTTTATGAATGAATAGTACAAATGGAATGCATCTTTTCAAAGTACAACACCTAAGAACACGAGCAATAGCTTGTACCAAAATTGTATATTGAAAGGTTATGACTTATGAGCTATGAATTTATCAAGCAGCATAATTTTGACACTGTAAAATGGGCGTGTTCGTGATATTTTGCAAAAGTATTTGTCCACAGTGAACAGTGGTATGTTAATGATTCAGCATTTATATTAGACAGACGTGTAAAAGAATGACATGAATATGTACGAGAGAAGGAAATAACATGAAATATATGCAGTTTAACAAGGAAGTTTTCTCACAGCTTCTGGGCTTGAATAATGATGCTTCCACCAGATCCCCCGCCCCCAAGTGATCCTCCATCACCACCTTCTGCAGATACAGATCCATTTATATAAAGAATATCCTTTACATCAAGCAAAACACGTCCACCTCCATTTCCCCCATACTTCTGTATATCAGATGTGCCACCACCCTTGCTACCATAAGCCCATGGACTAGACAAAGTTGTCCATGAATAGGCATCACCACCCCAATCATTTGTATGATTAGTTTTCAGACAGGAAGCACCACGGCCACCATGCCCTCCACCAGCTCCATCATTGCTGACTGGTGTTCCACTAGTCTGAGAAGGCGGTGTTCCCCCCATGGCTGTCGTATTTATAGATGAATTAGGTCCCATAGTCAGACTGGAAGCAGAAAAAATAACAGTGCCAGCAACAATAGTCGAATTTTGACCAACTTTAACAGTGCCGGATAAATTGAAACTTATTGTACAGCCTTCTACCGGACAAACAATTGATACACAAGGAAGTATCTCCAAGTTCCCGGAGCCAAAGACAAAAATATCAGTATTTATATGCAGGTTTGAATTGAGCAAACAGGTAGTATTCAATGATCCAACACCCTCCAAGTCCTCGCAAGTAGTAAAATCAGCTGTCTGGCTTGAAAATCTCAATTCTTGAAGTTGACTAGTGGCACTGGTTTGAGTTCCATCGCTTAGAAATGTTTCCGAATGACGATGATTTAATCCTTCCCCTAACATAAAGGAGCCACCTTTGTTCAACTCTGTGCTATGAGAGATCGCACACATTAAAAGATATCCCAACAAAATGCACCAGTAAATGCGATATCGAATTTTCACTGAAAGCATCATCATCCGCCAAAACAAAATGCTTCAACATTCAAACATGAACTGGGAAAAACTGATATAAGTATCAAAGGGCAACTTAGTATGATCAGTACAGCCAAAGTTAGATCAGGCCGCTAAAGACAATCTTCAAATCATCCCACTATTTTTCTAATCCTTGTATATCACAGAAACTATTCATAAACAGTGTCGCACCATGATCCAGCACGTGAGAAATTTCCTGTAATCAGAATTTATAACCGGGTATGCATCTGAGTTCAAGAAAACGAAAACAAAAAAGAAAAAGGCCAATTTTTTTCCACCAAGTCTAGAATTTTAGGGGCTGAAGAATTGACCCAGTTCAACCAAACTAGACTAAAATAAGAAAATTCAACATAACTTAAAATTTTCGTACTAAAACTTAGAAAATAAAACAAAAAAGAAAAAGGCTAAATTTTTTCCACCAAGTCTAGAATTTTTGGGGCCGCAGAATTGACCCAGTTCAACCAAAACTTGACTAAAATAAGAAAATTCAACATAACTTAAAATTTTCGTTCTACAATAAAAGGAAAGCTGGAAACGAGATATACAGTAACAAAGAGATATCCATCGGTACGGGAAAAAACAAAATTCAATAACTGCGTAATACACATGCGCATGACTACTGCACACCGCCTTTCAATTCTCGTTCAAGAAAAAGTACATAAATATAAATATATAAAGAGAAAGTGATAAGGAGAGAGAGAACTGACCCAGAGGATGAAATTCAGTTGAATCACAGAAGAGAGTTGGGATTCAATTGTGAAATTCTACGCTTTCTCCTTTTTAACTAATCTTTATAGTGAAAGCAAATCTATTCAGTCAGCGTCTGGTCTCTCTTTCTCAGTCAAGATTGATTGATTCCCTATTTCTTTTCTTGCTCTGCAAATTAAGAACAAAAAATTGAATAATTTAACATTTGAAAATGGTAGATAGTGGTGGGGAAACGGTGTGGCGATGGCGATGGCGATGGCGATGGCGATGGCGATGGGCCCTTAAATTTTTATTTTTTTATTTTTGGTTTGAAAATCCATTTTGTGTCCTTGTATCTGTATACTGGAGTTGAGTATAGTTACGTAGAAATACACTTCTGTTCGCAGGTTGGGGTTTGGGAGTGGACAGTAAAGTATGAAATGAAAGAGTTTATACAATGTTTGGCTTGTTTTGGCTTACTTTTAGGTAAAAAGTTACTCTTTTTTAGAATAGCTCTTACTTATCATCAAATTATTCATAGTTGTAAGCGTTTTGTACTTTCACCATAAGCAAGAGCTATTCTCAAAAAATAATAATAATAATTTTAGAAAGCAAGCAAAAAATAAACACAATGAACGTGTTTATAAACAATTACGTATTTTTACTGAAAAATTAATATAAACGTGTTTTAGAAACAATTATGTATTTTAATTATATGTATGAACTATTTTTAAAAAGTAACTTTTAAGTCAAGGGTGGATCAGATTATTTGGTATTGTGAAAAGACAAGAATATACGAGATCTTGAGTGGTTATAAATGATTGATTAAAGATGATAGAAGTTAGGAATGTCCAAAAGTCTCGAACACGAATCGAACAGAGCGGTTCTTCATAAATTAAATACACAAACGGTACCCGAATCGAGAACCGATGGGTATGGGTCGGGTCTCGGGTCTAGACCAAGAACCGAATGAGAACATAAACTAAATAATTTTTTTATTATTATTATTGAATTAATTAAATTATTTTATTTTTTTCTAAACAAATTAACAATTTAATTAATTAAATCAGATCATTTCATAATTTTAAGCATTGAGCCTCAATTTTTTAATATGGACCACCGACATTTTAATATTAATATCTACTTTTAATACTTGTATGCATTGAATTAATGTTATTCGATAGTTAGTTATTTATATATTTTTGAATTGTGTTACGTTAATTTGTAAAAGTTACAAATTAAATGTCATTAGTTATATTTATGTATTGTTGCTGTAAATGTTAAAAAATTTAATTATGGCATGGAACCGAACCGAACCGAACCGAACTCGAACGATTTCATAATTATATTTGGACCTGAAGGGTCCATTTATTAAATACTCGAAAATTTTGGAATCGAACCGACCCACGAACAACCTTAATAGAAGTGATAAGGAATCAAGTAGTGTGCTTTCGGTTCATTGGTGGAAGATGTTGAGGCGGTTGAAGGTGGTGTTAAAGGTGAAAATCTTTATGTTGCAACTATTTCATAACATATTGTTTTCAGGTGATAATTTAGCTTGATGAGGAGTACATGGTGGGTGTCAAGGCAGAGCATATGGAACTAACAATTGTATCTGTATAGAGCCTAAAGTGGTATGGAAGAAAGTGGGCTATGGGAATTTGTAAAGAGATTAAATACGGACCGATGCAATAATACACTATTAAATACTTTTAATGGGTGTATGGGAAGTTTTTGAGTCGATTTGTGGTCTATTATGGGTGCTGTGGTGGGAAAGAAATTCAGAAGTGTTGAGAAGGAAAAGGAGGGAGATGGGAATTTCGGTGGGATTAGCTTTTATGTGCATCTACATTGGGAGATAGGTCCATTATCAGTAAGAAGTCGGGGAAGGAGAAATCAGTTTGGAAGGGTCTACCTGAGGGTGATCTCAAATTAAACACAAATGTTCTTGTTCGAGACATGGTAGTAGGGTTTCAGACGGTGATTAGAGACATATAGGGATGGAGCTGGCAGCCTTTTGTTGTAGGAGACATGGGAGATTGAGCTCGTGGTGATAGAGGCGCAAGCTCTTCGCGCTGGTCTTTATGTACCAAACGTTAGAACATCTAGATTTCAATAGCAGAATGTGATGCCCAACGTCAAGGATATGTAGTGAAAAAATCCACTTGTTCCTATAGGTCGAGTCCCATGAGACGTTAGTACACATTTAGTATAGAAATAATACTTCAATATCAAGAGTGTCCGTGTAATCACTCTACTTCACTAGTTAAGAGCATGTTTGACCCCCCACCCACCCCACCTTTTTTATTTGAAAACAAAAAATGCATTTTAAAGTAGTAATTTGATGGAGAATGTGTAGTTAAAAAAATAATTTTTTTTATTTTGCGTGCAATATTATTTTATTGAAGAATACGTGGTTGAAAATGATAGAAAAAATGTACTTTGAAAATAATGGATACCAAACAATGGGCAAATACATAATTATTAAAGTATTTTCAAGAGACTCTTTATTTATAAAAAATATATCTTCAATAATCTCTCTAAATATAAAATACTCTTTATTATAGAGAGATGCTTAAAAATGAGTTATAAGAGACTCTTTATTCTAACTTTTTAAAATAGGGAGTGTGAGCATCTCTAATTTCAACGAACATATTTTATCATTTGGAGAGCATTTATAAATTTTGAGAGTTAAAATTTTGAATTACTCCAACAAGTTCTTTATATTTAACCAGTATTCTAAAAAGCACACATAAACAATCCCTAAGCGAGAAGCCTGATGAAAACACTTCGCCTCGTGTCTAAACGAGAATTAAGCGGTTAACGACAATGTTGACAGCTTAATGTTATCCTAGGTGTTCATAGGCGTTTCGTTGACCGCTTAATACTATCCTAGGTGTTCATAGGCGTTTCTAGGCGCGCCTAGTTATTAGGGACGCCTAGACTCCCCTCCGTCTCAGGCCCAAATTTTAAGGCGTCTCAATTTTTTCTTTTTTTTTTTTTTAAAAATATAACTTACAGTCTAGACTCAGTAACATACAATCCCTTCAAACTTCAAAACTCCAAATTCCAGATAACTGAAAAGAGGGAAGAACGACGCAAAACCTCTTAATATTTCGCATACCGCACTGATTTTGATATCAGGTATGTATAACATTAGGAGGTTATTATGATTTACATTGTATTTGTAATTTTGAGGCATGTGATTCTTGGTATTTTGTGGATTCTCGGTAAATTTTGCTTACAATTCTTTTTTTTCTTTTTTTTTGGTTTTCCCCCAATAAATCAAATGTTTTGGAATTTGGATAATAAATATATTATACTGTAAATTTTACTATCCAGACAAGAGTCAATAAATGATCAAAATGAAATAAGGGAGCCCGATAATGATAATTTTATATCGAATGATAAGGATAACGAATTTGATGAAGAAGAAGATATTGAATGGAGTTCGATAAAGAATTAGATTAGATAAGATTTAAGCTACAAGTTATACATTACGTAATTATGATTTTAAAACTTATCTTTATGTGGTAATTATTAAGTAAATACGATATTTTATAATTTTAGATATTTGGTATGTATTATTTAAATTATTAAACTTTTTACAATGATTAAAAATTTAAAATAAAAAAAAACGTTTTTTATGTCTAGACTCATAATGCTTGAAGTTTAGTCTTCACGCCTAGCCACACTTTACGCTTTTTAGAACACTGCATTTAACACTTAATTTTACTACTCCCAAAAAATATTTATTATTTTTCTTCATCTTTTATTTTAAGTAGCTTTTCTTTAAATTATTTTATTGTTTTCCTACATTGAAAATTGAAACACTTTGAATTCATTTAATTATAGAGGGTGAGTTTAAGTCAAACTCATTCTCTAAATTAAAATGTTAATTTTAAAAATCTCTTGAAGCATGATTTTGTATGTTAAGTCTTTAAATAAAATGGAAAGCATCTCATGTTTAAAGAGTCTCTTGGAGATGTTTTGAGTTTGTTTCTTTAAATTTAAATAAATCAAACTCACTCTATTGTTAATGTACAATAATTGCATTTAATAAATCACAAATCTAAATACTCTATTTCTAAAACTATTGAAATCATGTTTAAATTTATTGGTCAATTGACATAAAAAAATTATTTTAAATAAAATATGAAGAGAAATCAATAAATATTTCTTGAGAAAGATAAAATGAAGAGTCAAAATAGAGAATTTGTGACTTTTTAAATGCAATCATAGCTCAATAAAAATAGAGAGATTTTGACTCTCTAAATTTGGAGAGCCAAACCCAGAGATGGATTTAGCTTAGCCCGTTAAATTTTTTTTAGTATAAAAAAAATCTTGTAAAAAGATTTTTTATTTATAAATTTATTTTTTTCTACATATTAACTCGACTTATAATTTGATCCTAGATTCATCTCTGGGGTCCAAACTCACTATTTATTTTAAAAAGTTAAAATAGAGAGATTCTTGAAACTTATTTTTAATTCTTAACTATTTAAAATAAAGAGGCTTTTATAGAGTGAAAATGGTGCTGCGGTGAAGTGGCCACCGAGACGTGATTGAAAATGCAGTGAAATGCTTTTTAGAGTTAAAAGACTAGAATGCCAAGATTGGAATGAGAACCACTTCCTTACCATAGTGTATGGGTATTTATACTAGAGAAAAGAAGAGGAGAACCATTGGAGGGGGGACGCGTGGCCTTGAATCCCGAATGGGTGATCATTTCATAGGCGTCAATCTATCAAGCCATAAGTTGACACATATTAAATGATTTCTAACATAGAACATGAGTTGACCGTTTGTCTGTCACACGTCCCATCAATCAAAGGACTTGACTTTGGAGAGATCTCTTCATAAAAGATCTTGGCAGGTTAGGGGAGCTGAATATAAGACGTAGCGGAGTGCGCGCCTTTGCATATGTCGTGTATGGCAGATGAGTTTAACTTTGCTATGAAGGAGCAGCAACATTTCGGTTCGGGTATCAAATTCAGTTCGTCAAGTACAAATTTAATTCGTCCACTATGTGGCAACGCAAAATTAAGTAGCTCAATACATGACGGATGACCTGGATGGACTAGGTGGAGGGTCTCTGAAGGCCCATAACAAACACATTTACGTAATTTCTTGTAATTTTTAAGGAAGGTGGTTACTTTTTCCAAAATTTCTCTAGCTTTAGTGTTAAAATGGGTAACTCACTCATTTATAAATTTCATCCATAAAATTTATAAACTAATTTTACTTATAAGTAAATTTAGTGGAAGGAGTCCAACATGGGAGTTAAAAAGTCATGCACATTAGCATACTGCATAGCTGGATTCCGATTACAGATCTACACATTAGCATAAATTTTTTTACCATTGTATCTTCATTTTTTTTCCAATTGCAAAAAAAAAAAAAAAAATGTGGAAAAACTTTCCCACCAAAATATCGAAAATTTATTTTCCTCAAAAATATGAAAAATGAGAAAATGTGGAAAAAAAGTTTTCCGGGAAAATTTTGTTTATCAAACACTATATTTTAAAGAGTTTTGTAGACTAGTTCTACCATAAAAGAGGCACTTAAAAGCAAATAACTCAACGTATAATGGATGCTTAATCCTCTCTTTTCTTACATTGGATTGCGTTAAAAAAAACGAAAATGAAGTTAAAATCTAGTTAATTATATATAGAAAACCAATATATATTAGGCTCCGTTTGATTCGCCATATTTTCATGGAAAATGATTTTTTTTTTCATTTTCCAACTTGTGTCCGTTTGATTGGCGAAGTTTTTCATGAAAGTAGGAAAATATTTTCCTACTTTCACTTTTTTGACTTTTTGATATACGAAATTTTGCACGGAAAATGTTTTCATCTCTTTTTCTAGGTACAACCATTTGATGCACAAATGGTGGAAAATGTTTTCTCACCAAACATTTTTCACCTTTTTTTTTTTTTGCAATGAGAACAAATTTTAGACACAATGGTAAAAAAATCACTTTTATTGACAACTTTCATGTAAAATAAAGTCAAACGAATTATATTCGGTATGATAATTTTATTTTTCAAATTTTTTTTTGACAATGAGAACAAATTTTAGACTCAATAGTAGAAAAAATTATCACTTTAATTGACAAATTCCATTAAAAACGAAGTCAAATGAACATTAAATTTTCAACATTTTCTATGAAAAATTATACCAATCAAATACAATTAATTACAATTCTCAATAAAACATTTTCTAAAAAAATCAATTCCCTGTAAAACATTTTCTTTTCGCCCATTTTCCACCCTTGCAATCAAACGGACTGGACCCTAAGAGTACGATTCTACAATATATTGCATGGAAAAATTATACATCATGTTTGCCCATGCAAATAAGCCTATTTCTCTTCTTATTTCGATCATAAGCATCTTTACCGTTAAAATAAGCAACTTATAAATTTAGTCAAATATATTGTACACAATGTTTGAGAGAAAACATCAAAACAAGGAAAATGGACAATTATGTTCCTCTACATCTTGATGTATATAAATCCACATAGTTTACCTTTACTATATTAAATTGTTTATTAATTTAAATAAAATGTAACCTTATCTCTACGTTTTGTGTATTGTGAATCGTAAATATCCTAACAAATAAATATAATTGATTGTTGGACTATTGCTAGGTGTAAAGGCACGACATGCACGGGTGTCAACATTTGGAAACTCCAACAACTACAAATATATTAATTAATTAATTAATTAATAAGATCGGTTTAGACAATATACACGATAAAAGTCATGCATCATCACAAGTTTGAATTTTTCTAATCAAGATATTATATAATAAATCCAATTTTAGAAAAAAAGATTAGTTTAGACTATAGACTAGAGACACGACAAAAGTCATGCATCACTAGGGGAATCTAAACCGACGAGTCCAGCAGCAATTTCCTGTGCCAACTACTCGTAGCACGAGCCGACTCGACATAATAAGTGATGTTAATACGTGATTCAAATTCGGTTGATATTGATGTTTTTGGTTAAAAAATGAGATAAGGAGGTCAAAATATCTTTTGAGATGTTTCAACTTTCAAGACAAAGATTGGGCACCTGGGTGTCACACGAGGTGTTTGGAATCAAGTTGGATCCGAAACAAGGCATTTGAGATCATGTACGGCAGTGCTTGAATATTATCACTGTCGCTCGCTTACTGCTCAAGTGCCGTGTGTTGCTCGCTTGGTGTGAGATTGCCGCTTGAGCGATGTGCGTATAGGGGGAAAATTTATTCTCTTTTCATCTAAAAACATATATATATATTTTTAATCATGTATATAGTGCACTAGATTCTTAGCTTTTAAATAAGTTGGGACAAGTTAAACAATATTAATATTGTTGTATTATTTCTTTTTTATAGCGAATTTTTCTCTTCCGCCAAATTTCTTGTGTCCATCTTCTGCTGTGATTGCTGTTTCATATTGTATCATATATTCTCGTTATTAATTTCTAATAAGTGGTGTCAGAGTTTAAATTTGATTTGTTCGAGATTTTGTTCTTATGGTAGCAACTATGAATTGAGTTAAATATTTCAATATCCACTGAATTTTGACATATGTCACGACTTACTCACTGAACTTTATTTCCCAAATCATACGTGGCAATTAACTCCTTCCAAAATTTGAATGAGATTCCAACACGGACGATTCCTCATCAAAATCATGGACTCCCAAACACGCCTCTCTCTTCTTTACCAAAACGCAATTTCCCGTTCTTTCCAAAACCACACAAAAAAACACCCAAGCCAACGAAAAATCCCCAAAATTTCCAAACCCTAAGCCCCAAATCGAAGCAGCAGCGATCAATTGAGGGCCACGAAATCTTGGATTAATGAAGCCGTGTACAAGGAGGGACCGGGTAATTCCCAAACCATTTTTTTTCGCAGGAAGAGTTCATAGGGTAAAATGAATTTGTGATACTATTTTAAAATATTTTCCCCAAACTTATCTGTCTTTCCCTGATGTTGTGATTTTAATTTGCAGTAAAGTCGATATTATTTTTCTTTTGAGAATTCAGCAAGTCTACATCCAGCATGATCATTATATGCCCACTCTTGTGTATATAATTTTCACTTCATAACTTTTATATGTTGTGCCACTACTGATTAAATTCTATAGCAAATTACGAGGACGATCCTAACTTCATAGATTCTGAGAACGACTTGGCATTTGAAGTCTGAAGAAGACATCTTCTATGACCGAAATGTGACCGATGAGATCGAATGTATGACCAACACAGGAAGACAACTTCATTGAAACGGAGGCTGAATCAGTAGACATAGATGATGCGACTTCTTCGAACTTCATAACGCGAAGGGCACGAACAAGACGAAGTCTGTCCACAGATGAAGTCCGAAGACAACATCAAAGTCCAAAGTCCGATGAATTATGTTCTTGGACTGCATCAATTACTGCACCTTTTTGTCAGATTGTTAATGTACAAACATGAAATCTAACATACGCACTGTTTTACATTTTTGGTGTTTTTGGAATTTTATGAAGTTGGTGAATGTTCAAATCATATTTCTTAATTTGTTATTGTTTGTGTTGGAAGATTTGCATTGAATAATATTGTTATTGTCGGAGTCGGAGTCGGAGTATAATTTTTATTCAGGGATGAGCTCAAAATATGCGAGGAAAGAAGATCTTAAATGGGTATTCTTGAAGCTGATGAAGTACACATGATAGTGGACTATGATTTACTAGGCTTAACGTGCTTGCATTGAACATTACACTATTAGTAAATTTAGGATGTTCAGTTCATTCCCTATTTCAATTTTCTTGTATACATACATCCAGCAATTTACATGAGATATCCAAGATGATCTTGGCCTTGTTTTCATAAAACCAAAATCATCATTACAACATAAGCAAAACAAAGTTTTTTTCATAGCATTTACATGGTTTTCATGACAAAAAGATAAAGTTCTTTTTAACCCAAATGTTTCCAGGAAAGTGAAAGTTGCAAACACGTCCAGCTAAATAAAAGTTTAATGACAGATTGCAAATTATTCCGAAAGCGTGCTTCTGCCTTCAGACCGAATGGATGTGGCTGTTGAAGTCTTCGCATTTCATCTTGATCGTAATAGCTATGCACTAACTCGTTCATTAACAACTCTGCTACTCTGTGTTTCAACCGATTTGAAAAATTGGGATTTTCCTTTTGGTTGGTTGATTTTGTGTGGGTTTGGAAAGAACAGGGATTTACGTTTTTGGCAAGGTAGAGAAAGGCGTTTTGGGAATCCACGATTTTGACGAGGTGTCGTCCATGTTGGCAAATTGCATTTGAACAATGTTTGTATTCTCATCATATGACTGAACGTACATTTTTAGAAAATCACATTCTTGTCTTTAAAGAAACTATCACTGATTTGAAAACCTTGGAGATTAAGTATGATAAAGAGGTTCGATTTTTTTGTGTTCGTTGCCCCGCTTCATATATGTCGTTCAGAGATACGATATTATATAATCGTGATCCTTTTACCATTGATAAAGTATATGATATTTTCAAAAAAGAAGATAAAGCGTTTTGTTGGATCTGATGCTCAAAGAGAATGCCTTGTTGTTCATGGGATTATAAGAGAGACAATTCGAAATCTAATTTCAGTATTAAAATTGTAACTATTGCACGAAGAAGGGGAATATAAGGAAGGATTGCTATAAGTTGTAGGATAGAGAAAAATTGGTTGCAAATCAAAAGGAAACGTAATTAGAAACTTCAGGTGAAGCCGATATTATAGAAAATTGCTAGGTGATGGAGAAATTTTGGTTATTTTTTACGATAACTCCAAACCTGACGATGATTAGATTCTTGGTACAGCTTGCACTTTTCATATGTGTTTCAATCGAGATTTGTTTTCAAATGGTGTTGTGGTAATTGATAACAATGAATCTTGCAAGATGGTATTAGAAGGGTCAAAATTGACATGTTCAATAGGACAATTAGGACACTTGATGAAGTGAGACGTGTTTCCACATTTAAAGAGAAATCTTATCTCTTTGAGTACTCTTAATTCAAAAGAGACACAAGTACTCTGGTGAAAGTGGAGTCCTGAAAGTTAGTAAAAGTGCCCGTGTTATATTTTGGGATAGAGAAGGTCCCAATTATGTGTCTTGCAAGGTTCTACAGAATAAATGGAGACTAGTTAGCATAGATTAATTTCATTGGTGAATATTTAGCTTGATACGGTACCATTGGAGTTTGGTTTGGGGTCTACATTAAAGAATACATCTCAACCGAGTTTAGAAATTATGCGTAATGTCACTTTACCACTATTATTAGCGGTGTCATTGTATTCAATTGTTAGAGATAGACACAAGAAAGATATTAGGTCTCCACAAAGGTACGGAGAAACTGATTTAGTGGCATATGCATTAAGTGTGGATGAAGTTATTGAGTCTAGCAAAAAACCTTCTATATAGGGCTGGACAAAATGTCCGAACCGAACCGAATGGGTTTTCTTAAATAAAAAACCCAAACGGGTATCCGAATCGAGAATCGACGGGTTTGGTCGGTTCTCGGTTCTAGACCAAGAACCGAATAAGAACCGAATTTTTTTTTTCTTTACAATTGGGTATTTGGGCTTCAAGTATATTGAATATAACCTAAACCGACCAACATAAAAAAATTGAAAAAAAAAACCACTAAATATAAAAGGGACAGAACCCTAGAATTTTTGATCTTCTCTTCTTCAAAACCGACCAACATAAAAAAAAATTGCAAAAAAAAAGCCACTCAATATAAAAGGGAAAGAGCTCTAGAATTTTCGGTATTCTCTTCTTCTTCTTCTTCTTCTCTCTCCAGTCCATTCCCGCCGCAGAACATATTTTTCGTCCAGTCATGAGTCATTTTCTCTCAACTTGAAGAAGTCATCCTCCTTCTAGTTCCCACACTAAGTTGGAGTACTCTCGTATTTATTCTTTTCATATTTAAGAGACGTGAGATTTTACCCTCTTAACGCTGACAGTGCTTTCGTTCTTTTATCGTGTTTATAATGATAAGTTTTTTAAGTCTTCCGAGAGCTTTGCACAGAGATTTCCAGCTCTAGTTACTGGATTCTTTTTATTTACATGGTACTTAAGAAATTGTTAACATTTTAATGGTACATGGCAAGTCAAGCAATCGATGATTACATTACATAGTTGGTAAGTATTTTTAATACTTTAAAATATTACGTTCATTTGTAAAAGCTAAGATTGAACCGATCAATATTCACACACAGATTCACTCGGTGAAAGTGCTGAGCACGTTGGGATTGCCTCACTTCTCACAATATTTTTAGAAAATAACAATGATTTTGTTACCACTTCTCAAAATGGAGAACATAGTTAGATGCTTTTATATGTAACTTTTTGGTGGGTAAGCAGTGGAGCATTAACTGTTTGAGGGAAACAGCAAAAAAAATTGTGATTTATATTGTCTAGTACTAAAGTGTTAGCATTTTGTGAAAACTTTCTAATATGTTATGAATTAATTATTCAAGACGCACTAACAAAGTTTTCTAAATGTATTTATATAGTGTTATTATAAAGTTAAAAAAATTAATTATAGTAGGAACCGAACCGAACCCGAATGGTTCCAGAATTATATCTGGAACCGACGGTTCCATTTACTAAATACCCGAAAATTTCTAGAACCGAAAAAATCGAACCGAACCGCGCCCACCCCTACTTCTATAGAGGAGTTTGTTGTGGTCATTTTGTTACAATGTATGTTTTTGTAATGTCGGGTAATTTGTGAATTTGTTGCTCGTGGTGATAATTCGAACAACTTGGACACCGGAGGTAATTTTGTTGAGCAGTGATTAGATTCGATTGATTTTCAATTATTTAATTTGTCCTATTTGGATTTTGTGGAAGAAGAAGAGAATTTTTGGTTGGAATTTTTTTATTTTTTTATTTATTATTATTATTTTTTTTAAGAGCAATTGGTTTATTTCTTGCAGTGAAATTTGTCTTCAAGTGAATTTTTTTTTGAAATTTCATTCATTACCTTGAAATTTGTGTCAAGATGGAGATTTATTAATATGTGACTCAAATTTGGTTAAGTATTGATGTTTTCTGTTGAAAAAAGAGTTAAACATGTCACAATTTGCCTTGAGACAATTCGGGACAAAGATTGGGCGCTCGAATAGGTAATCGAAATTTAGAACTCGAAACAAGGCGTTGAGCACCTTCGCTTGCTTACTGCTCAAGCGCTGCGTACCACTCGCCTGACACGAGACTGCTGTTCGAGCGGCACATATGTATGGAGAAAATTGATTTCCTTCTTTTGACGCGATTTTTATCCCCTTTCCCCTTTCCATCCAAAACATATTATTTTAGGTCATATATATAGTCCATATGATTCTGGCTTTAAAATAATTTAGAACAACTTAGAAAATATTGAAAACACAATATTACCGTATTTTTCGACCCTTATTGTGAATTTTTCTCTCCGCCAAATTTTTTATGTTCTTCTTGTATTATGATTGCTTGTTCAGGTCGTGTCTATAATCTCATCACTAATTCCTAACAAGTGAAATTACAATATCAGTAAAAAAGAAAAAAAAAAAATATATACTACATCTATTTAGTTTAGAGTTATTCCCCTTCTTGGAATAACGTAAATTTTGTTAATTTATGATGACAATTTGTCTTGACGATAAAAAAAAGTAGTTTTCTTTTATTGTCTAATATTTTTTGAATATATTTGAAATAATACTTAAAAACAAGCTTTATTTGTCAAGTAATTTACTCAACTTTCGAATGGACCAAATTTTAGGAGTCTTAATGGCCAACATTCATTAACCCGTGAATGACTGAAACCTAAAAGCAACAAGTTAATTGGATTCAATCAACACAGAAAATGTTAAAAGGGATCTCGATCAAATAAAGAGCCCGTTTGGTCCGGATTAAAATTCAATTAAAATTGAAAATGTAGTCGTTATTGGATCCCACTTGTCTAATAAAAGTAAAAAAATAACGACTGATTTTCCAATTTTAATCCGATTTTAATTTCTACCAAACGGGCTCTAACAATCGAGCCTCGATTAAAATATTTGTAACATCTCAATTGCTGACTTTCGGGTTAATTTTGTTTTGATCATTGAACTTTCGATGAAATCCCAATTAGGTCATCCAATTTTAACTTGTCTCGACCAAATCAATTGAACTTCAGTTTACTTTCAATGTTAATTACTCTGCTAGCCCCATTACTCTAGAAATAAACAATTAAATATCCTATATCTTAAGAAATTAAGAGCATGTTTAGTAACGATTAAAATTGAAAATATAGCTGTTATTGAGTCTCATCCGTCTAATAAAAGTCAATAATAATAGCTAATTTTTCAATTTTAATCTGATTTTAATATCTACCAAACAGGTTCTAAGGATGCAATTTTCACAATCCAGCCAAAACTTGGGACTAGCCAAAACTATGACCAAAAAAAGACCAAATTATTAAGATATCTTTTTATTTTATTTATTCTTGTAACTTCTAACATTTTTATTTGTTATTTTCATTTATACGAAGTGAATCAAAGACTAAAGTCCTTATAACTCTTGCTCTCTTCGACCAGATTGACCATCAACCATTTTTTTTTTTTTTGTTTCAATCACTTGATTTGAAAATTTATTAAGAACTCGAAATAATCTTTTAGAAAAATTATAAAGAAATATGTGGTTTTAAATCTATTATGACTTTGTCAACTAAAAATTATAAAACAAACTAAAGACTAATTGACTAGGAAAAATATTGCTTAATAACATTTTTTTAAGTATAGATAAATACACTTTTATTTTATCAAATATTCTATAAGTATATTTGGCAAAGATATTAAAATATTTACCAAACATTAATAAGCAAATAATTTTAAAAATCACTCAAACTCCAATATTAATTTTGAGAACTATTATTTTATCATTATGAAACATGCTCAAAAAATAGTTAATACTTCACTATTTTTCAAAGGCTAAAGAAATACTATATTCGTAGTTTATGGAGATTAACATGAATTCTTCTTTTATCTTTGTTACAGTCTCGGTGTGATCCAAATTCTTGTTAAGTATTTGATTGAAAATACTTTGGACGTATATTTGAAATTGATTGTTTGTTTTGGAGAAGTTTTGAAGAAATGAAGAATTTTGGAGAAGTAGAAGATTACAAGGAATTAAAGAAGACAGAACTTGAACCAAGAATTTGTTGGAACAAAGATCTAGCGCCCCAACGTTGGGATCTGGGCGCTTGGGCACCTTTAGAGCATTGTGGAGTTTTTCGTCCCAAGACGAAGCGTCTGAGAGATAGGCCTGCAGCTTCTGAGCACTGTCTCTGTCGTTTGTTAGCCACGAGAATTCCTGCTCGAGCTTTGGCTACTCGTTGGGCACCAGCTTTCTTGCTCGAGGAGCAATGTTATCCGGACAATTCAGGATTTCGCGATTTTGATAATTTTCGGACTCTTATTCAACCTCAAATATTACGTCGTACCACAACTCACCATTTCTCACATCTTTGAGAATTTGGCAAGAACATGAATAAATTATTATAGTTTGAACAAGATGATGAGCTAGCAATTACGTAAATTACGCGGTATAAAAATGCAATAGAAAATATAGAAGTAAAAATTAGAAACTGAAATATTTTATTTTTATCGAAATGCTAATCAGTGAGGTGGGGCGGACTATGACTGGTTTTAATACGGGTGCGGATTTGGGCCTGAAGACAAATCTGGAGATTGGCTGATGCAGATTTTTAACTTGATATTTTACTACTGTTGATCCAGTTTTTGGCCCAACGTGGCTGGAGGAGGGGCATGCCTATGATATTGTAAACTTGGGCTGGAGATCACATCGTGGGTTTCGAATATGAAGTTTAAATGAGGCATACCAGCCCTTGTATTGTTCCTGACATGCACACTAATTGGTAGCATACCTAATAGAAAATATTTAATTCCTCCTTTTGTTATATTTTGTATGTACAATATTTTATATCCATCCTATTATTGGTAGCATACCTAATAGAAAATATTTAGGGTAAATGTTATTGTTGTAAATAATGTTTTGTATACGTAGTTCCTATTTTTTGTGAAATTTTTTTATATATATTAGAGTGTTTTGGATTTATTAGAATATTTATTAGAATGTTCTATTTAATATGTATCTAATTTTATAGAAATATGTCTGTAATTATTTTTTATTTAGTACGTATTTAATTCCTTTAATCGAATATATTTGCTAATTGAATTTTTGTTCACCAATTTTAATAGGGATGGAATCAGAAGAAGCAGATGACGATAATGTGTTTGTGCCTCAAGTTTCTGTTAATTTTATTCCCCAAATAGGGCAAGTATTTGAATCACACGATGATGCTTACAAATTCTACAATGCATATGTGCGCGCTGCCGGCTTTATCGCACTGATAGCAAATAGTAAGAAAAACAAAGGAAGTAGAGAAATTTACTAGAAGTTGTTTGTCTGTTCAAAAGAAGGAAAAACAAATGAAACGTATCAATTGAGATATAAGGATGTCGTACCACGAACAGGGGAAAGAAATCTTGGCCACACGCGTTGGATACAACGCAAGATTGGCTGTGTTGAAGCAACAGACTGGAGAATCCTGGGTAGTGAACAAGTTTGTAAAAACACATAATCATGGACTGACAACTCCTAGCAGAGTACACTTGTTACGGTCACATAGGAATATCTCGACCAGCAAGAAGGCACTAACACAGCAATTATCAAAAGCGAATATATCGACATGCCAAAAGACGTGCCTTATCGGTTGGTTGTATCCAAAGAGATTTGTACAACTACGAAGCTAAAATTCGTGCAGAGCAAAAGGGGCACGATGCAGAAGCACTGATTTAGCACTTTTCATTTGAGAACGAGAAAGGCCCGAATTTCTACCACGCTTTTGACATTGATTCAGAGAACAAGTTGGTTCGCTGTTTTTGGGTTGATTGTGAATCACGACGATCATACGCATTTTTCGGTGATACAGTAGTTTTCGACACCACATATAACACGAACACATACTGGATGATACTGGCACTGTTTGTTGGAGTAAATCGCCACGGGCAGACATTTCTTTTTGCATGTGGATTGTTAAGTAATGAAACGACTGAATCATTTGTTTGGTCGTTAACAAAGTTCGTTGATGCAATGCCAAACAACAGGCCATCGGGGGTGATTATTTCTGATCAAGATGCAGCGATTTTAAAAGCTATCTTAATGATTTTACCTTCGACTTTGCACATGTATTGCTTGTGGTATATTCTAAACAATTTTTCTGAGAAAATTAATGCCATGCTATACAACGAGCAGTACCATTAGTTGGTTAACATCATCAAATAGTGTGAGTCACCTGATGAGTTCGAACATCGCTGGAATGAAAAAAATGGAAACTTCGAGTGTCTGGATTGTAGCAAGTGGCTGAGTACCATGTATGGAATACATAGTCGGTGGGTATCGGCGTATGTGAAGCACATATTCACTGTAGGGATGTCCAATAACTAGAGATCAGAGAGTTGTCACTCATTTCTAAAGAAGTACGTACATAGAGATTGCACCCTAATGGGGTTTCTAACACGTTTCAATCGAGCACTAGTTTATCAACGACACGAAGAGTTGTATGCTAACCACGTTGACATCAGCGAGCAACCCAAATTTAATGTGCATACTCAATGTTGCAAGTTGCTATGAAGTTTAAAAAAACATTTGTTGTTTTGGAAAGAAATGGAAACTATACAAAATATTTTGATGAAGACGGGTCCGATGGAAGAAATATAAATGGACCACCAATACAAGTCGATTGGGATGGAGCAGAAGTATTTGCTAGGTTTTTAAAGACTTTCTATGAAATGACTTTAACATTTAGTGGCTTAAAGTGTGACTTCTAAATCTTTCTTTCAAGAAATATATGAAATTCTTGTAGAGTTGAATGAATTAGCTAAAGAGCCTAACACTTTGATGTGAATCATGATAATTAATATGCGGAAAAAATATGATAAGTATTGGGGCCACGTAGAAGAGTTTACTCAGTTGTTGTTCATTGAAACAGTACTCTTATACTTATTCAGATATTATTGCTTGTAAAATCTGGAGTATTTGTTGCTAGATACTAATTTGATACTATTTTCTTTTGTCTTTTTGTTTATATGTCGAATTTTAAACAAATATGAATATAGTTTAACATTTAACATTATTAGTTCTTGTTTAAATGTATATGTTAACTTGTTTTAAATATATAACTATAATGTCGATAGGTGAACCGCGGATTAAAACCAAACCAAACCGTAAATAATGGTTTGGTTTGGTTTGGAAAAATCTCAAACCGCGTGATATTGTTTGAGTTGAAAATACAACACAAACCGCCTAAACCGAATCGTGTTCACCCCTAGCATTACTCATTTAGAAAACAACACTACCAATAACATGATGACAAATAGAAATAAATAAACAGAGGACCACATAAGGGGTTTTATATTAGACGAGAAGTTCTTGCATTACGTTTCAATCGAGAGAATAGCTTAAATCTGCTAATTTTATTAATTAATATTTTCAAAATCGTGGGATTGCCTATCAAAAAATATTGGAAAATATAGCCTAAAAATAAGGTTGGATGCATGTGAATTTGGAAAATTAATTAAATATTTATAGTATATAATTTAAAAAAGGTAAATATATGATTTAATTTAGTATTAATGCAATTTTAAAATAAATCTAGTAACGTTGACAAGTTAAAAAAAGAAAAAGAAAGAAAAGAAGGTAAATATACTAATTGCCACTATAATCAACTCGTGTTTAGTACGCCAATCTATATTTGATCGGACAATATAATAAACAATATTTTAACTTTTTTAACTGCATTAATTGTTTCGAAGAAGATGGGAAGTGGGGACAACTCGTTCTTCCCGTGTTGTATACGAGCATCAGGCAATGATTGAAGCGCGAGGTTCTTCTTTTTCAGTTTTACTAATTTTAATGTGAAATCCTAAATATTTATTTGTAATTTGCCAAACAAACAAATAACTACAAAGAATTTATAGAATAATGAGTTAAATCTTTAAGTAAAAAAGAATTAAACCCATTAAATTACAGTGCTAGTAACAGAATATATGCCATCCACGTGACATGGAATCGGACATTTTTTCCCCCGAATCTAGAACATATTACATTCTCCTTTCTTAGCATTATATTGTCTTCTCGAATCTAGCAATTATTCTTTCACATATTACCATTGAGGCCACTGTACTTTAATTTTAGATCGAATCACCACACTTTTATATTGTCCCAATTTATGATAGTTTGTTTGGGTTGGACACCACGTCTAATGCCAAGGCATAAAAAATGATTTGAAAGAAGTGATACAATCAAAAAACGTATGTTTTAAATTATTTTTAGTCGATAAGTTTTTCAATTATATCACTTCTTCTAGGTCATTTTTTTACGACCATGTAAGATGATTGTCGTAGACAACTCAATATCAACGTCTAGTGTTAAGCAGTGTGACAGAATCAGAGTGGTCTAAGTTGAGGAATAAAAAAAAGTAATGAACTAACTTATACAATATTATAGTGACTCAATTAAACATCGAGTCAAGGTATAGGGACCGAGATGCAATAAATCCATAGATACCGCCAAACCGGAACTAATTTAGGACACTACTCTTCATCAATTCTTCCTAAACATAAGAGGGAGCTAAATGTATATATCTTCAGTCGACAGTCATGCGATGCAATTGAGAAATCTGCAGATAAACCCGCAACGCAATTCATGGGCATAAGGGAATTTGATATAGCAGGAAACAGGTTAGTTATACACGAGCTTGAAGACGTTTGTCATCCGATCACGGGTCGGGTACTCACCGGGTCGTGGATTTGGGACTCGGCTCTGGTCCTTTCCCACTGGTTGTCAAATCAGGAGCAAACCAAATTCGACTTCACTGATAAAACAGTGGTGGAACTCGGAGCCGGCGCGGGACTTCCAGGCTTGACCGCGGCTCGTCTTGGCGCCAACCGAGTCATCCTGACTGATATTGAGCCGTTGGTTCCGGGACTCAAGACAAACGTGGAAGCGAATGGGCTGGAAGACCGAGTCTCGGTAAGTCAACACGTCTGGGGATCGGACGATTTTTGCTGTCAGCTTGATGAGTTGGGGGAGGTGGATTTGGTGCTCATATCGGACGTGTTCTTCGACGCGACGGAGATGGAGGCGCTGGCGAAGACTCTGAAGAGGTTATGCGGGAAAGGAACTACAGTTTGGGCGGCGAGCGAGTTGAGGCCAATGACTAGCGAGTGCTTAATTGAGTTGGCGAGCGAAGGGTTTGAAATCGTTGAGTTGGCGACTCAACTCGGGGAGGATTTTTCTGATAACTCAACGGGTGCAAATTCGGAGGTTTTCGCGATTTTTCAACTAGTTCCAGTTAATCAAGAGTGTGACAGTGAAAAATGGTCGCCAATTATGTCATGAAATATTAAATCTGTAACTTTTGCTCTTAAAGACAACCAAATAATTCAATAACTACGTGTTGACAGTATATTTGCACAACTATCGACCGACAGTAAAGTTCCTGAATTGTGATATCACAAACCACGGACGGATTCAGTATCAGACTAAAAAAATTTACTACATTACCAACTTGAATCAATCTCTATAATTTAAACTAGGAAAGAATCAAGAAGAAACAATCTAATTAAATCTGACCCATGGATCAAGTAAGCGAAAAAAAATTGATTGTGAAATCTTCCCAATGAGTCAAATTTTAACACTCAATGTTTAGGTATTCAAGATGCCCAACTTGCATAGATGAGAGCAAAAAATCGTCTTTTCGAATGTTTTAGTAAAAGTATTTGCAATCTAAATATGTGACGGAGTGATCTGCTGTCGCGATATGTCCCAATTGAATTTTGAGCCAATCAAATTGTAAATTGCATTTCATTCTAAAGTGTTTAGCTTGTCCTAAAACTCAAGTTTGTGACTCCTTAAAGAATTAAACCACATGTACAGAAAAATGATTCACAGATGTTTTACCAACTCTCAAATGTGTGAGACCCGTCAAAATAAAAAAATGAAAAAAAAACAACCCACCCCCTGCATTTTTGTGAACAAACCACCCCCCTTCCGTGAACTATTTCTTCTGTAAATGTAGCGTTATTGCTCCTTAAATGGTTGAACTTTGAGCAACTCGATACACTTGTGCTGTATATTGAGAGTAACTTTTAGTGTGTTCTATAACACCCCAAATTTTATTGACTTAAATTTTGGGGTGTTACAGATATTATTTCATAATAATATTCGAAACGGAAATATTTAATTCAGAATTTAAACTCTTAATTTATTTGAACTTTTAAATACTGAATACATAGAATCACGAAGTCTAGAACATTTAGTAGAAGAAAAAAGAAATAACGTTATAGAATTTGTTATTGAATATTTCTCTGAAAATCTTACTGGCAACCCGCGTACCGCTTAGCCACCATCCATGTTGACGGATCTGACCTGAAATGTTGAAATTTGAAGGAATAAGTAATTTAAACTCAGTATGATACGTGCGTCTCGAATGCTCTAACACATTTATGTGCAACATTTGAGAAAACCCGAAGGAGATATCACATTTCATTTCATTGAGACCCACATGTCAATTAGCATTTTATGAAATAAATTACGTAGAAAAAAATAATAATATTGCAAGGACATAACAACTTGCACATAATTTCCTACCTCGTTAGATCAAATAATTTGAAAAGTGACAAAATCACGTTCAGGATCTTTATTCCAACTACTACCGTGATGAGAATTTTTGTTCGGTGAGAAAATTCTATTATACTCGCATGGTTATATCTAGAGGACAATTCCTAGTAAATGTAATAGTCTAATTTACTCCCTAAAGAGTCTCAATCACGTCATTTCATACAATCAATCCTTATTTATTTAATCAACACGTGAGTCTATCCTTACCAAGTACCAAGATTAAAGCAATTAAATGGATAAAAAAGGGGAAAGAAACATGTCATATCATTGAGTCCTATATGTACCAATGAACATTACAATTCCAAAATAAAGGTAGAGCTTCCATGCACACGTGGCACCATCTCCTTTTCTTTTTAAAGTTTAAATTAAATTGAAAACTAATTTTTAAATAACTTAATCAAACCACAATATCTTGAAGCTGACTTAATTCAAATTGTTTTTTTCTCGAACCCAAAAAACGTAATTAATTACAAGCTATCCAACAAACATAATATTTATACACTTATGCTCCAAGTACAGGAGCATAAGTGCCAGGGGCCTGCCAGGCTCCTGTACAGAGGGGTGTATTTTTTTATTCTTTTTTTTTTTAACATGTGGGGTCTGTCAGTGTGAAAAACCACCCCACCCCACCTCCACCCCCACCCCCACCCCCACCCCCACCCCCTACTTGAATCACAACTCATCTTTATATTTTTATTTTTACTCTATCAATATTTAAATATTTGATCCAAATAAAATTTGAATTTAACATATGTCACTCTAGTCCACCAACTTTTAAAATATGAAATATTGTAGATGAAATAAATAATTTTATTCTGTAAATTTTCGAGGTTTTACATGTTCAAACTCCTTCGGTGCTTTTCAATGCAAAATTAACTTTTGAGGAGTGTCACACAAAGCTTTGCATCTAGATTATTGATCTTTTAATTGTCTAAGCTTAGTTATGAAATCAGACCAATTGATGTGTAGTTGCCAAAATTAAAGACTCTTATGCCTTTGATTTTTGTTGCTTGATCTAACCTATTCGTTCATTGATATGAGCTTGTAAGTAAGCCGGTTATTAGAGGACAATCACTGAAGGATGGAAGAGATCACTAAGAAAGAATGAACAAATGTCCAATTGATAAAGGAACTTTTGTGACTGTTAATTTTGAAATGATGTTAGTCGAGATTATGCCATTTATTTATTTATTTTTTATCGGAATATTTGAGCATCTATGTTCCTTTATAGTGCGTGAACGCGCATGCCATTGTTTAGGCTGTGTTTGATATGCATAGTTTTCTAGGGATCCATTTTCCAACTTTATGGCTGTTTGGTAGTCAAACTTTTGCCAGCAATTTGTTTTCCAGCAGCCTCATTCACGCGCCACTTTACTAGCTTTTTGAGGATTTTGTTTTCTCTTGGTTTTGGTGGAAATATGTTTTCCATATTTTTCTTTTTCTTTTTGGCAATGTGAACATATTCCAAACTCAATAGTAAAAAAATATATTCATTTAATTGACAATTTGCATGTGAAATAAAGCCAAACGAACACAAAAAAATTTCAAAATTTTTTATTTTATTTTTTACTTTTTGGCAATCCAAACAAATTCTATTCCCAATTCTAATAAAATTTATTTCTTTAATTGACAATTTTCATAAAAAACAAAGACAATTTTCATGAAAAATAAAGTCAAATGAAAAAGCTGAAAAATTATAACAATCAAACACAATTAATTACAATTCTCAGTAAAACAAATTCTAGGCAATTCAATTCCTTAGAATCCATTTTCTTTCCACCCATTTTTCACCTTTGCAATCAAACGGACTCTTAGAGCAATAATGCTAGATGTACTAGACCACATGAACCCTGTACTACCAAGGACGCCACTTGATGCCCCTATAGGTGGAGGCCCTGGTCAACCAATAAAACTTTGTTTAGCGGTTTCTCATTTAAAAATCTAGATTCAACACATTTAACTTTCCTACTAAAGACAGATTGCTCTATGCCAATGCATGTGATCATAAAACTTTTCGTTAAGAACGAAAACAAACTGGTCAATTTTGAAGTCATTCACATGCCAGGGCCTATAATCAAGTTATAATAAAATGCTATAGTTTTATTTTTCTATTAAAGGCGTGTTTTTTAGATTTGGAGTACATATTAGCGAGCTAATGATTTAGCTAATGTCAATTTTATTTTCAAAATTTCATATTAACGGCCTTTACATTTAATTTCGGGGACTTGATTTAAGCGGCCTAGTCAAATCAATTATTTGTTTAAAAAGTGCAACAACTTTGTTTTTTTAGTTAGAAGGCCTAAAGATACATAAAATGAAAAATATAATTTGTAAATGAATAAAATATCCTTGTATACGAAAAGACATTATTACCCTAAATCCTCTTTCAATTTCCATTTAGCCCTAATTCAATTTTGGTTTCCATTTCTTCTTCATCACGTGAAATCGGCTATACAAGTATGCCATTCATTTTCATTTTCTTATCATCATTTTCTCTATATGATGAAACAATAAGCTCTACATTCTCATTCCCATGAACTCTCATTTAGTTGAAGTGAGTAATAAAATCTTGCAACATTCTTGTTGGGCATTTGGAGAAGAAGAGAGGGTATTATAAATTTTCAATATTTGAGTTTTTTTCTTTCTCCATTTTTTTGAATCATTTCGTCATGTTGTTGTATATATGTTTATGGTATTCATTTGTCAACAATGATTTTGAATTTATTTTATCATTGGATTAGAGATTTGATATGTGTTACTTCCCATTCTTCTTCTCACTACTCCTCATTTGTATTAATTGGAGCGAAATGTAAGTTTGTGAATGCATGTTTGACTATTCTTTTCATTGTTTTATTGTAAAACATACATTTGATTTTCGTCTGTACATAACGACTTCAATATCGTTTTCTGCAATCCATAATGATATACATATCATTATCAGTACTGTAAGATGTTTGAAGTTTGATGAGTTTTTTTATGTTGAATTATAGTTATGGACACCGCGAATATAGTATATATATCAGTTTGTCATCTAGTTGAATATGAGCAGTCCGTTAAAGGTGTATGAAAATGGAAATATGCAGGGAATGACAAAGGGAAAACAACGCCTATTCTCATTGCGAAAACAATTACTTATGTGGAGTTGTATGATAAAGTCAAATATGTGTTGAATGTCGATACAAGGCTTTACAAAATAGAGATTTCAGCTCTCGTCCTTATAATGTCTACAGCTTCAGCTGCACTGACCATTATTGTTTGTGACAACAATGTGAGGTGGTTTGTATCTGTTTGTAGAGATACTTTTCCATGTGTAACCCTTTTGAATGAAGTTGTTGAAAATAAAGAAAAGCTTGGCAATGAAGGACGTTTATCACTAATAGAGTGTGGAGAACAAATTGCAAATATGAACAGTGAAGAGGAACGTGTTGGAATAGACAATGATGGTAACCATGACAATGGTGATGCAATATTTGTAGATTGTAATGGTTTTGACGTAATTGAAAATAGTCTCCGGAGAGTAGATGTCGAAGATAATTCTCCTGTACTAGATGACAATGATGTGGAGTTACACATGGATGAACCCCGTAGTCAGATTGTATCTGCAAATGTAAGTTAGCTCCATAGTGGAACATCAGTAAGAATTCCGAAAAATGAAGATGTGCAAGTCAACTAGTTGTTTCCATCAAAATATGATCTAATATCCAAATTACAGTTGTTAGCTGTGAAGTGTCACTTCAAATACAAAGTTAAGAAGTCAAATAAGAGCACTTATACAATTATTTGTATTGATCAAAATTGTAAGTGGCACTTGCGAGCAACCTAGATCGAAGAAAGTTATATTTTTGAAGTTCGAAAGTACAATAGTCATCACTCTTGCTCCATGAGTGTTTGTCGTAAAGACCATATGCATGCTTCATATATGATTATTGTAAACCACATCGCTCTTAAGTATCAAGATGCCAACCGAGTTTACAGACCAAGTAACATCATTAAAGATATTCGTCGAGAGTTCGGCACAACCATAAGCTATACTAAAGTGTATATAGATAAAAAATTTGCTTGCGGACTGATTTGTGGAAAACCCCATGAGAGTTATGCAAAATTAGCAGCAAATTGTCATGTTTTGGAGTGTAAAATCATGCGAACATTCATTCATAATACAGATGATTGGCGCTTCAAATATTTTTTATGGCTTTGGGACCAAGTATACATGGATTCATCAACTCAATACGAAGGGTAATGTTCGTAGATGGTACATTCTTTACATCAAGAATGAAAGGTACTCTACTCGTAGCAACTTGTCAGGATGCAAATTTTCAAATATTTCTACTCGCATGAGGAGTAGTTGATTCAGAAAATGATGAATCCAGGACTTGGTTCTTTCAAAAGTTACAGTTAATAACAAGTGATATTGATGAGCTTGTGATTATATCTGACTGTGCAACATGTATTAAAAATGGAGTTAGAAATGTCTTTCAGCTTGCTCATCATGGTAATTGCACATATCACTTGCAAAAGAACTTGGAGACAAATTTTCCATGGAGCGGTCTTGGAACTTTATTTAGGGCAGCATCAGAGGCTTATACTGAAACAGAATTTGAGTCCAACATGGCAGCTCCATGTTGTAAAAAGAAGGGCATCAAAGAGTACCTATTGGAAGAATATTTCCATTATTGGGCTACAACACATTTTACTGGGATACGTTACAATATCGTGACTATGAATAATGCGAAATCTCTAAATAGTTTGTTGAAGAATGCCCAAGAATTTCCCATAGTTGGTTTGATTGAATATATCCGAGAGGCACATCAAATTTGGTTTTATGAAAGACATGTTTAAGCTGAAAAATGTGTGACCCACCTCACGCCACTTTTAGAGAAAAAGATGTGCATGAAATATAATGAGTCAAATAGGTTGGAGGTCATTCAAGTATCTCCGAACATTTATCAAGTTGGCGACAATCTAGAACACCACTTTGTGGACTTAGATGACAAGACATGCACGTGTAGAAAATTTGATTTGGACAAGTTCCCATGTGCACGTGCAATTGCTGCTGTAAGGTTTAAAGGAGGTGACGACTATAACCTATGTAGCCCTTTTTATACTACTAGTTGTTGGAAGCAAGCATATTCCGCATTCGTATACCCTTTACCAAATGAGGTCCAATGGAGAATTTCCAAACAAGTGATGGCTCGAGAAGTATTTCGCCCATGGCACGAATACAGAGTGGGTGACTAGCCAAAAAGAAGAAAAGATCAACCAAAGAGACATGCACGCCTCGTAAGTGCAGTAGGTGCAAGAAAACTGGCCATGTCTGATCCACTTGCACGGGCCAAGCAGCTGGTATTGAAACCTAAGTATGGAACTTTGAGCATTAGATTGTGTTTTGATATGTGTATTGATATTTTGAAAACATTTTGTGACTGAACCTTTTTCTTTTTGCTGGAGTAGTTGCTATTTTTATAAATATCGATATTTCTAGGATGTTGCCTAACCATTAGTTAGTACATTTTGATAATTGTAATGATTATGGATATTGAATATAATTGAAATTTACATATCTTTCAAGTTTACATATTATACACGTCCAAAGTGTTGATATATTGCATATTCACGTAACGTCGTTCAAGTAAAAAAATGCATTCATTCGAAAGATGGTATTGAAAGCGTTCCTGAAACACAAAACGATTTCGATATCGTTTTAGCACACACTGCTTCTCTAAAAAACTACAACGACATTGATATCGTTCCTATGTTACAAAATGATATCGATGTCGTTTCGATACAAAAATTGCACTCAGTAGCATAATGATATTGAAATCATTTATGAAATAAAAAACGATTTGGATATCGTTTCAGCATAAAATACACATTGCTTCCTTGAACAAACTACAATGACATTGATATTTTTCCTGTGTCGCAAAATGACATCGATGTCGTGTATATTAAAAAATTGTACGGATTATTGAAACGATATTAAAATCATTCTTGAAATAAAAAAACGGTTTGGATATCGTTTCATCGTAAAATACACACTACTTCCCTGATTTTCATAACGACATTGATGTCATTCCCGTGTCGCAAAACGATATATATATATATATATATATATATATCGTTTTAATATCAAAATTTCATTGGTTAACATAATGATATTGAAATCGTTCTAGAAAAAAGAAAACGATTTCCATATCGTTTCAGTATTAAATTCATACTAATTTACTGACATTTTCTTTGTAATGTCAAAGTCACAAAATAGCTTAACGACATACATACCGTTTCAGTGCAAACTTGATGATTTTGAGATCGTTACACTTCAAATAACTAAAATGAATTTGATATCATTTCCTTTCATTAAAACTGATATACATATCGTTTCATCTAAAATCATAACTAAAATGACACTTATATCGTTGTCTTTCATATCAAATGACAATAATATCGTTGTAGCGTTACACTTCAAATAACAACTCAAACGAATTTGATATCGTGTCCTTTCATTAAAAACGATATCTATATCGTTTCATTGATATCGTTGTAGTGTTAAACCCAAGAAATAACGTAACTGCATTCTTGTCGTTTGAGAACAAATTTGATGAGTTTGAACTCGTTTCAAATGAAATCATGACTAAAACGTATTCGATCTCGTTTCTTTGCACTAAAACGACAATGGTATCGTTGTAGTGTTAACTCAAAGAAATAACGTAACATCTAAAATCATAACTAAAACGATACTTATATCGTTTCCTTTCATATCAAACGACAATGATATCATTATAGCATTACACTTCAAATAACAACTCAAACGAATTTGATAGTGTCTTTTCGTTAAAAACAATATACATATTGTTTCATCTAAAATTATAACTAAAACGCTTTCGATGTCGTTTCCTTTCATATAAAAAGATAATGATATTGTTGTAGTGTTAAACCTAAGAAATAATGTAACGACATCCATATCGTTTGAGAACAAATTTGACGAGTTTGAACTTCTTTTAGATGAAATCATGACTAAAACGCCTTCGATCTCGTTTATCTGCACTAAAACGACAATTGTATCATTGTAGTGTTAAATCAAAGAAATAACGTAATAACATCTATGTCTTTTCAGAACAAATTTGATGAGTTTGAACTTGTTTCAGATGAAATCGTAACTAAAACGCTTTCGATGTTGTTTCTCTGCACTAACACGACAATGATATCGTTGTAGTGTACAACACAGGAAATAACATAATGATATCAATATCGTTTTAGTGCAAATTTGATGAGTTAGAAATCCTTACAGTTCAAATAATGACAATAATGACATTTGTATCGTAATCACGATAACATACTCGTTTCAGTGAAAATCGTAACTAAAACGACACCGAAGTCGTTTATTTTCATACCAAACGATTCGACCGTCCACGATCATTCGACATAACTTCGATATATATATATATATATATATATATATATATATATATATATATAATGATCGAAAGATGGCATCAAGTGGTTTGATAACACTCAAATGGTTCAGAAAGTGCGAATGGAGACACTTTCATTCTATTTTATGCCCTCAAAGGTTATAGACACTTTATTTCTATTGAAACAACTCAAAGGTGATACACAACTATGGAACACAAATGATCCAATTAATTCTATTAAGTGAGATCGAATTCGCTTAATGACATATTTTTATCGTCTTATGTACGATAGATGTATGTCGGGAGACCGTGGATGATTGCATTGTCGTGCCTAATTGAAACGATATGGATTGAAGGCGTTTTAGTCATGATTTCATCTGAAACGAGTTCAAACTCGTCAAATTTGTTCTCAAACGACATGGATGTCGTTAGTTATTTCTTGGGTTTAACACCAAAATGATATCGTTTGATGTGAAAGGAAACGATATAAGTGTCGTTTTAATTATGATTTTAGATGAAACGATATGAATATCGTTTGTAATGATAGGAAACGATATCAAATTCGTTTAAGTTATTATTTGAAGTGTAACATTACAACGATATCATTGTCGTTTGATATGAAATGAAACGATATAAGTCTCATTTTAGTTATGATTTTAGATGAAACGATATGGATATCGTTTTTAATGAAAGGAAACGATATCAAATTCATTTGAGTTGTTATTTGTAGTGTAACACTATAACGATATCATTGTCGTTTGATATGAAAGGAAACGAGATAAGTGTTGTTTTAGTTATGATTTTAGATGAAACGATATGAATATCGTTTTTAATGAAAGGAAACGATATCAAATTTGTTTGGGTTGTTATTTGAAGTGTAACACTACAACAATATCATTGTCGTTTGATATGAAAGGAAATGATATAAGTGTTGTTTTAGTTATGATTTTAGACGAAACACTATGGATATCATTTTTAATGAAAGGAAATGATATCAAATTCGTTTGAGTTGTTATTTGAAGTATAATACTACAACGATATCATTGTCGTTTGATATGAAAGGAAACGATATAAGTGTCGTTTTAGTTATGATTTTAGATGAAATAATATGAATATCGTTTTAAATGAAAGAAACGATATCAAATTTGTTTTAGTTATTATTTGAAGTGCAACGATCTCAAAATCGTCAAGTTTGCACTGAAACGGTATGTATGTCGTGACTTTGACATTACAAAGAAAATGTCAGTGAAGCAGTGTGAATTTAATACTGAAATGATATGAAAATTGTTTTACTTTTTTAGGAATGATTTCAATATCACTGTGTTAACCAGTGAAATTTTGGTATTAAAACTATATATATCGTTTTGCGACACATGAACGATATCAATGTCGTTATGAAAATCAGGGAAGCAGTGTGTATTTTACACTGAAACGATATCCAAATAATTTTTTTATTTCAAGAACGATTTCAATATCGTTTCAATAATCTGTACAATTATTGAATGGAAACGACATCGATATTGTTTTGTAACACATGAACGATATCAATGTCGTTGTAGTTTGTCCAGGGAAGTAGTGTGTATTTTACGCTGAAACGATATCCAAATCATTTTTTTTTGTTTTAGGAATGATTTCAATATTGTTATGCTACTGAGTGCAATTTTTGTATCGAAACGACGTCGATATTGTTTTGTAACATAGGAACGATATCAATATCGTTGTAGTTTTTCAGGGAAGCAGTGTGTACAGAAACGATATCGAAATTGTTTTGTGTTTCAGGAACGCTTTCAATATCGTTTGCCGAATGAATGCATTTTTATACTTGAACGATATGAAATACTCTGTACCACATGAATGAAGGTCATGTCGTTTTGTGAATATGCAATATATCAACACCCTGGATGCGTACAATATGTAAATTCCAATTATATTCAATATCTATAATCATTACAATCATCAAAATGCACTATATAATGGTTAGACAACATCATAGACATTTATAGGAATAACAACTACTCCAGCAAAAAGAACATGGTCTAGCCACAAAATATTTTCAAAATATCAATACATATATTAAAACACAGTCTAAGGCTCGAAGTTCCAAGATAATAACTCTGCAGCCAATTTCTTTCGCCATATTGGTACATAATCCACTCGAATTACATTTACGTCCATATTCGCTTGCAGAAATTCCATGTATTTCAGTGTGAATATATCTCAATCAGATCTACAAAATAGTTGTGCAATTATTGTATCCATTTTAAACAATATAAATAATATAGTACTATCAATTATGAAATTAGTCAATCTTACACATTCAATTGTTGGGGAACGTCTCACTTTCACAATTCGAACTTTTTCGTACTATATTTGTCATCACTTGTGATATGAAATTTGATCAGAACGGAATAACCTCTTGGAGATGCTGAATATAAGATTCCAACGCTGCCTTACGAATTTGACCCTCCAAGTTGGGATCAAGTGAACCTACAAATTTTTTTATTTTGGTTTTTTTTCTTTTCAAAAATTTCATAGTTGGTGACTACTCATGTTTACAGATTACAATTTACTCTATTCTTCAATAAACATAAAAACCCCTCCTCCAGTCTCCAATTTAAATCTCTATTCTTCAATCAAGCATGAAATTGTTATGTTTGAAATTAAATGTTTTAATATTTACGTTTGATTTTCTCTCTCTCTCTCTCTCTCTTTTTTTTTTTTTTTTTACTTTTTCTCTCATTCTTCATTTAATTTTTTCTCTCATAATTGGGGTTTGTGTTGTAATTGTCGACTTGTAATTGGATTTGGGGCTTGTGTTGCCTGATGTTGAGTGATAGTATGTAATGTGTGGCATGTACTGCAATGTTGTAAACCGTAATTGGGAGACCAGGCAAGGTCAGAAGAAGATGTTTGAGCGTGAATTATTGAAGCCTGCCACCCTTGTAGTGTCTAAGTTTTGCTCGAGTGTCCTTAAGGTGCATGTATCAAGGCTAATTCTACTCAAGTGGTATTCTGGGCGAAAAAGCTATAACTTCCATCAATTAGGATAAAAAAACCTTCATGAATGCTAGAATAGTGCAGAAATTGCTGGCTACAATTATAGTAGTGTATTGACTTATTTTCATTAATATTATGTTGTTTAAAAAAAATTGCATTTCAAAAAATTTCAATATACATTTGACTATGAGTTATAATTGAAAATATTACTAGTACTAAAGAATGTCTCCTGCAAATAAAAAATTTCAATTAGAACCCACCTTGTCCATAAAATTATTCTAACTAGAGTTGTCGACTTCAAAAAATGTACCACCAAGTGGCCAATAGATCTCGAACCCACTTGCGTTCACGTAAGCTCCTTTCTTACATGCTTGGACAAATAGTTAGTCGCCCATGACCTTTTTTGACTGTTGTGAGTACTCTGATGGATAAGTTAATTGACGGAAAGAAATATATATTATGTGTGAGACTAGCTTTAGGGAGCAAACGACAAAAGCGTGCTAACACCATGAATAGATATATGAATATATAGAGCTAACTTATAATTTTAGAGTGAAAGTTACACTATTCTTGAGATAGCATGAGCCTTAGGTTTATATAGTAGTTTTGTTGAAGTGGTGGCCGTTGGATGAAGAAGTACGTGGTTTCATCATCACGTGTAAAGTGTCTCTTCATAAGTGATCATATCAAGTGTCATAGACCCTGTAGCATTTAATATTGTCTGAAAATGTAGCCTCTATGGTTTAGGTCTACATACCTATATAGTAGGCCGACATGACTTGACATTTGTTGTGCTGTATGAGGTAATATTAATTACTTCCATAGGATCTTGGATGTAGATGATCTCTTGGGAGAAATGATAAAGATGTCCTTCAAAATAGGAGGCTTCCACTTTGCTTATGTGAGCTTTGACCTCGTCAGGCACTTCAGCTATTGTACATGGACAACTTTTCTATGGTTTGAATGTAACATCAGACACCTTGCTTTAGTTGCTTTACTTTAGCTGCTAGTTGACTTTGGTTGAGGTACCATTGCACCTCATCTTGAGCATCGATTGAACTTCCATGCGGGCTTTGGTGGCGCTACCACGTATGCTTCTTCTAGAGTCTTGGCAAGGTGTAATAAGACCCATGAGGAGTTAAAATATTTTTCCCAATGTTTGGGCTAACAAGTAAATATACACATAGTTTTGCACCAAGAGTTACAAGTATTTTTAACTCTTGGATGATCAAAATTGAGCTTATTAGTTTACAAGTATAATCAAATTCAAATCTTATGTGAATAAGGAAAAAGTTTGTCATGATTTTCCTAATAAAAATATTAATAAAACAATTCCAAATGATATGCATTTGTATATAAGCATGTCTTATTGTCTTTTCATGATAATCGAAAATTATTATTATATTGTCTTTACGAATAGTATAATATCAAGCCATGCATTGCCCTTCCTGAATGGGGGCAGCAATTCATCGAGTAATCAGGACATGGGTAGTACATGATTCTTGCCATTTTTTTATGGTTTCCAATTTTAATCTTATCGAAAAATTGATTCTCATTTCCAATACTACATATTTCATGAATTTTATGAAATTTTCATATAAGTAGACACTACATGTTCATGAAGTTTCATTAGCAATTACTTGCCCTTGTTTGTGCCCCATTTTATCAAAAAACTCGTTTTCAACCACACATTTTTCAATAAAATAATTTTATACGTAAATTGATTTTATTTATTTATTTTTGACACATTTAAAAAAAATACTATTCCAAAATACATTCTCTCAAAATAGGGGTCAAACAAGGGCTGAAAGTTTAGGGGTTGTTCTTTTCGCTGTTTTCGGACCGTTTTTCATTTTCAACTTTTCCAAATAGTGAAAACGCATTCTCTTTCCTGTTTTGAAAATGAACTTTTGAAAAAAAAAAAATCAATTTCAATATTTTGGGCGTTTCCTTCTTAAAAAATCAAAAACGCGGAAAACAACCCTCTCCATTTCCCCCAAAACGTCTTCCTCAGCTATAGATCCACCACCTCCTTCCATCAATAACTTTATGTTTCACAATCTGTCTTCATATTTTCTTTGGTATGAGAGATATAGGAAACACTTCTTTGGTCAATGAGGGTCTTCTCAGCACCCTTTCCATTTATGATCTCCAGAGGGAGTTCTTGATGTAAAACAATGGCTTGTTGAGAGTGCTTCTTTGACCATTTGCCTATCATTGCAGCGATGCATTTAGGAAGGTGACGAAGGCCAATTTACCCTTTTTCTATAGTAGTTGATAGAAGAACAATGATAACCTGCTTCCAACTTGGCTTATAGAACATTTGTATTTTGTATCTTTTGGTTTGTAAAAAATATTTGATAATGAAAGATTTTATTTGAACGTACTTCGCTCTTATTTCATTCGAACATAATCATCTAACTCACTTTACTTGTTTTAATAACATGGTGTGTGCCCAACATCTTGATTTTACTTATGCATAGAATTTTCTTCTATCTGTTCACTTTTCCATATGGAAGGAACATATTTCTTTAAATATTTACCATTAATAAACCTCATATGCTTCGTGCCATCTAAATCTTTCAAATGGTAAGCTCCATTAGGTAATACACTTTTCACTTTATATGGTCCTTCTCAATTGGGTGACCATTTACCATACTCTGGATCTTTACTATTCAAATGGAGTATCATCTAGCCATTTTTTGTTTTTGAACCTGCAATCTATCTAGGACGTCCAACTTTAACTCGTCCAATTCCAATAAATTTTGGGCTAGTGATTTTTCATACTCACCATCACTAAAATTATTTTGCAAGCCTACTCTAATCGACTGTACATTGATTTCCATAGGTAACACAGCCTCTTGTCAATAAGTAAGTTGAAAATGAGTTACTTTGGTACTTGAATGTGGTGACGTCCTGTAAGCCCATAAAGCTTTATTAAACATTTATGCCGATTTCTGACATTTTCATTTATCATTTTCCTTATGATATTTTTTAGAGTCTTATTAGAATATTCTGCTTGTCCATTAGATTGAGCGTAATAAGGTGTAGAGTTTACTAGCTTAACATCAAATTTGCTCACTAATTCCTTCACTTGATCTCCATTTAAAAAAGTCTCGTGATCCATCATTAGAGTTTGTGGTATCCCAAATCTATAATAATGTGGTCACGAATAAAGATTTTTTGAGAAATCTTTTTTAAATGTATTGCTTCTACCCATTTAGTGAATAAATATGTCGCAACTATTATAAATGTATGCTGCTTGGACGACGGGGGATAAATCTTCCTTATAAAATCTATCGCCAACCTTTAAATGACCAATGTTTAATAATGGGAGCCATTTCTCTTACTGTCACTCTTTATATGCATCTCCATCTTGTATACAATAAACATCAATCCTTCTCGTCCTCTATTGTACTACGGGCAATATTACTCTATATTCACAAATGGATTCCAAATTTAGCACATTTGAATAACCTGAAGCCATTTGGACTAATTCATTTGCTAAATCGTTATACATCCTGTTAACGTATTGAAGCTCCACTTGATCAAATCCTTCCAATAATTCTTGGGCGACTTCATATTGACCTATGACAGAATCACTTTGGCATTTAAAATCACCAATCAATTGGTAAATTACTAATTGGGAATCGCCCCTAATAATTGCATTCTTTATTCCCAACTCTATTAACAGCTCTAAGCCTACAATCAATGCTTCGTATTCAGCTTGATTATTGGTACGCATTCTATCCAAAGTGAAAACAAACTTTTAATAAATCTCTACATGATTTATTAAAACTATTTCTACCCCTACACCTCCAAAAGTTTTTGATCCGTCAAAGTATAAAACCCAAATTTTTAATTCAAATAAATCAACTTCCAATTCAATTTCTTTAGGCATGTCAAGACATGGATGATCGGCCAAAAAGTCAGCAAATGCTTAATTTTTAACTGTCTTTTAGGGTATATATTGTATTTCAAACTTCGATAATGTCAAAGTTTAAAGGCCTATCATTTGGTGTAAAATAGGGCGAGAAAACATATATTTAACTAAATTTACTTGAGAAACTAAGTAAACAATTATAGACCGTAAATAACCTCTTAGTTTTATACATGTGAAATATAAAGCAAGACATAACTTTTCAATAACAGAGTAATTGCATTCACATTTCGTTAACCGTCTACTCCAATAATAAATCGTCATTTCTTTACCAAATTGGTCTTCTTGCGTGACAATTCCGACGATCGATTCTTGTTCAGCCGATATGTATACTTTCATTAGCCGACCTTGAATATGTGATACTAACACTGGCGGACTTGACAAATATGTCTTCAGGCTATCAAAAGCCTTTTGATGTTCTTCCTCCAGATGAATTCCTTCTGATTTTCTAGCTTTAAAAGAGACGAAAAAACTTTCGTTCGCTCTGCACAATTAGAGATAAAACGTCTCTAAAGTTTTACTAGGCCTAAAAACCTTTGCAATTCTTTCTTGTTATTAGGTGGTTTGGCCTTTGAAATGGCATTCGCTTTATTTTTATCAAGTTCAATTCCTCTTTTGTGCACTAAAAAACAAAGGAAATTCCTACATTAACACCAAATGCACATTTCAAACGATTCAATTTTAGTTTTTATTGCTTCATTCGCTTAAATAAATATTTTAATTGTTCAAAATGGTCTTTCTCTTTAATAGATTTTACCACTATGCATGCACTTCAACAAATTTGCTTATCATGTCGTGAAAAATTAAGTTCATGCCCTATATTTTTCAGGCCGAAAGGTATAACTACCCATTCAAAGCATCCTAAAGCCTCAGGGCACCTAAAGACAGTTTTATGTATATATTCTTCAGCTATGTAAATGTGGTTATATCCTGAATATCCGTTCATAAAAGAATACATTACATGTCTGGTAGTTGAATCTACTAAAGAATCCACCATAGACATTGAATATTCATCTTTAGGCGTTGTTAAATTTAAATTTCTAAAATCTATGCACACTCTAATACTACCATTCTTTTTTAACACCACCACGATAATAGATAACCACTCAACATATCTGACTGTTCTAATAAAACCCGCCTTTAACAATCGCTCTATTTCTTTCTTTACCTCAGGTAATACATTAAGGGCAAAACGCCTATGAGGTTATTTATGAGGTTTAAAATTTGGCTTAGTTGGTAATCTATGTTCTACCAAACTTTTATCTAAATCATGCATGTGTTCATATTCCCAAGCAAAACAATCATTGTATTCCTTTCATAAAGTGATTAATTTATTACTTACCTCTTGACTAAGCATCTGGCTGACAAATGTTGGGCGATCTTCCCCTTCGTCGCCAATATTCATCTTTATCAAATGGTCTTGTGCTTGAGCATGCCTAAGCTTTGTGACCCTCATTACTTCATCGTCTAGGTTCCTTGTAGGCACTTCCTCTTATAAGCAATCCACTTTGTTGACTAATCGACCAATATTCTGCTCCAATTCGAACACTGCTAATTTGTTTCTCAACGCCTTTAATGTTGCTTTTTCTTTTGTCTTCTCTTTATATTTCTTATTGAAAGTCATTAATTTGGCTTTGAAAGCCTGAATATCGGCCATATTTTCTTGCCGCTGACAACTCATTAGAGTTCTTTGATTATCTTTTTGCCAATTATGGCTCTTCAAGGGCCACTATGTTTGGCCTCATTTGACTGAACATTTCAGTAAGTGCATCTACTGAAAATGACTCTTCGCTCTGCGTGACAATTTGAGTCTTTTCCCCAACTTGAACTACCATGACATGTTCATAATTTCCTTCGTACATGAATCTTTCTACTGAGTTTGCTTTTGCGACAAAGGGTTTATGATCTGCTTGCACCACTTCTGCTTCGCCTTTGTCGTTCGAGAAAATCAAGCATTGGTGGAGCGATGAAGGTATACAATGACACCCGTGAATCCAATCTCTTCCTAGTTGCACATTGTAACTAGTAGGACCATCTATCACAAAGAAAACCGTGGTCCTAGTAGTTGTTCCTACAGTTATGTCCAGTGGCATCACCTCTTTATCTGAAGTTGCTCCCCAATTGAAACTTGTAAGAATAACTTTTGTTGGGATCATATCACTTTCTATCTTTGCAAATTTTCTTGTCATTCTAGAAGGGATGATATTTATGGCTGCTCCATTATCGATGAGCACTTTTGTCACGGGTATACCATTGACTAAGGCATTCACATACAATGGCCTCAAGTGTTTGATTAATTTCATTGTTGGTCTCTTAAAGACGACCTTTTCAGCTGTGTCTATTTCCACTTCGTGTTTATCCTCCGTTGAATTATTTCCCTGTGACAAATCCACATGCAATATTTTAAATTGATTTTTTGCTTCTTGGACTTCATCCTTACTTTCTTCTAATGCTTCTTCTTCGATTATCCAACCTGTAGGGAGAGGTGATATTCTTGGAGGTGACCCATATTTCTTAGAGTGAGGCACTTTCACCTTTCTCTTAGGCGTCCCATATAATACATAATAGTCAAAAGAACGCCTAAATGGTTCACCCAATAAATCCACCTCACGGACACCTTCATGATACAGTTGCTTCAATAAATTGTTGTGCGACACTCTTCTTCTTTCTCTCTCTGCTTCGACGTCAATTTCCTCTTCAATATCAGTCATGCCGTTGTCCTCTTCTTTATCATATACCTCCTGAGATGTTTGGCCTTCTTCACAGTCCAGCACACACGCTTCTTCCTCATTATCTTCCATTTCATCATCTTCATTTTCCTTACTTTCGAATTAATTGGCCAGTAAATAATTATTAGCCATAACAGGAGGTAGTGTACCAAATTGGATAGTGAGAGGTCGCCCTGGTTCTTCTTCTTCTTCATATTCATCTTTCTTTCCACGCTTAAATTTTGATTTCCCAGAAGAACTTTCTGGTAACTCATCCATTGATTCACCCATATTAGCCTCTTTATGATCTTTAAGAACATTTTTGTTGGCCACCTCAAGCAATTTAGGTGCCTTAGGACGTGACGATCCCTGCTGTTACCTCATCATTCGTCCATAGTTCCGTTGAAAACGCATTTGTTGGGTTCTGGTCATTTCGTTAAAGGGTACAAATCTTCCTGCATTATATTGGAATGAATGCCATACATTTGGTTGGTATGGTTGCGGCCTGAATGTTCTCCCATTGTTTATCGGTCTGAACTGTCTCTCAAAAGACAGTTTCCCATAACATGACATACTTTGTCCTCCATCGGGCTGAAAATTTGGAATAATATTAGGACGATGGTGATATCGCCATGTTCCTGGTCTTTCCATATTTTCATTAACTTCTCTCTTGCATCTAGCACATAAGATACCTTCGTCTTTTCTAGACTTCTTTCCTTGGATACGTTAAAAAACACTGGGATGTGACTCAGAATCTTCTTCTCTATCATCTACGACCAACTTGAATTTTGGAAACTTATTTTTGGAACCAGTTGTCACCATATTCACCCCAAGTGGTTGTGGGAAAGGATTTTCATCCACTGCCATTTTCTTCTTAGCTTCGAATGTGATTCGCCTTGACTCAATGACATTCTGTAATACATGACAAAAAATCAGACAATTACTACTCATATGTGACCATGCATTGTGCCATTTATAATATTTTTTACCCTTAATTTGTTCAGGGTCTGACAATTTATGATTGTCGCTCAATTTTATCTGCTTATCCTTATACAGTTTATCGAATATAACGTTAGCTTTGGTCACATCAAATGAGAATATCATAGCCTTTTTATTTTCGTCTTTTATAGGCTCATTATTGTCCGATGTTCTAATTTGCCCATTATGGGACAAGCATATGCATTTCCCTTAATCAATTCGGCCAATATTTCCGTCTGATCGTAATATTCGTCATTAACAGCACGAACACCAAAATTTGGGTCTCTATAATAATTCCATTTACAAGAGTTTTTCATTTGTTCTTCTTCTCTTATTAAACGTTCATATTTAATCACATTAGCACACAACTGAAAAATGTCAGGAAATTCTCTTTTCTGGAATTTCTTTTTTAAATCAAAACTCAAACAATTTTGAGCGATTTTAACAAATTCTTTTTCAGGCAAAAGTACAAAACATTTGCTTATAGTTGTCTTAAACCTCTGAAGGAAATATTCTGCTTATTCGTTTGACATTTGACGTAAATTCGCCAAGTCGGTTAAGGTAACTTCAGATTTAGTTTTGTAAAACTAAGCATTGACCAATTGTTTTAGTTGTTGCCATATTTGGACAAAATTTGCAGGCAAATTAATGAACCATGAGAAAGCTACTCCTATTAACGAACTAGGGAACAATCTCATTTTGTGATAATCAGTTACTTCATCACATTGCATGTGAATCGCCCTATATGTTCCAGAGTATAAACTTTTCCCAGACCTATAAATAATGAAAACTCTAGTACTTTGTACTCTCATGGCCCCTGATATGCTTGATCTATCGAACTGGGATATAACTTTGTGTAAGTCAGCCTAATAAAAGGACGCATCCCAAAAGTCATTTGATCATGTACTATCTCCATAATTTGATTCCTAAATACAACGTTGGGATCATATGGAACTCCTATAGGTTGATTTATTGGTGGAATTACTTGATGCCTAATGTTTGGTCCTTGGTTTGTAGCAATAATGTTGTTATTTAAACCATTATTACCGTTAGCTTGAGTATTTCCACCATCATTAACACACGGGGTGTCCTGTCCATTGGTTTGGACATCGTCTCTTGCATTTGGGTTACCCTCATGTTTGATACTCCATTACCACTATTTAAATTTTTTATTCCACTACCCCCTTGGTTTGAAGTAGATGGTCCAAAACATGGTTCTATTCCTTGATTCGGACCCAATACTAGGGAATTATGTCCCACAATCGTCCTGGCCTGAAAGTGATTCCCTACACTTGGCATAATTGGTTGACAAATTTGGCCCACTAACTTATTCATGATTTCATTCAAAGTGTTTAGTTGTTTGGTCATGTTGTCATAGTGTACATTTCCATTTTGAGTAAACCTTTTCATATTATGAACAATTTGTAAATTTACCTGTTCAACGACATCTTGTGTGAGTTTACCAAGTAATGCACGCATGGATCGAGGACTCAATCCTGTCATTGGCTCGTAACGACTTTGACTTTGTCCCTCTATTCGTGGAATACTTTGCTGCTCCTCATATTGCTCGATCACAGATTGGACTATTCGTTGGCTTGCTGGTTCCTTATCAGAGTTTTTATGAGGTATATTGCTTCACTTTTCGTATCTTCAAACACCAAAATATCCCACTGGGCGTGCCAAATTGTTTCGCGTGGAAATCGAGTCTCGCTAACAATTAAAAAAAGGTTCAGATGATTGTGTAAGAAATAACAACCTCTCGAAACACAAAACTTCATTTGATTGCTCATGAGATACATTGGAAACATTACGTTATGGATCAAATTGCTAAACACATGTGGAATAACTACTCAAAATGTCATACTTGACTCTTTGGATTTATTTTATATTTTGTTCAGTATCTGCTTGTTTTGTCATGACACGTAAACTTCTAATCGTATCGATTAAATTGTTTTGCCAAATTTAAATTTAGGTTGTGTTTTTATATCTGAAAAATATATTTTAAGATTCACTAACTTCAAAATTTATATATTATATAATACTATATTAACATTAAACTATTAAAATTTATTGAATAATTAGATTTCTTGAATAAAATATTGTAAAAAAATATTTTCAAAATTTCAAAGTAAGTGCGTTTTCCATTTTTATGTTTTGAGAAATAGTTTTTCAGAATGAAAAAGAGAATACATTTTCAGCAATTTCAAAATAGACACTCAAAACATAAAACACAAAATGAATTCAAAATTTAAAACTGAAACACGAAGAGAACAACATCTGAGAGAATTCAACAATAGCCACATCCTCCACTGAGGCCAAGTATTGTGCTATTATTCTACATGTCAAGAAGAGCTTTATTAAGGAACTTGGTGTAATTCCAACTCTCCTACCATTTTTTCTTTTTGGTGATAACTTCACCTTTCCAAAGGGTTCCATTGCACCAATTAGTGAATAAATTCAGATAATTTAAAACTTATAGATGCCAAAAAAAAAAAAAACAAATCCGGCAAACCTAATACTCGCGGGGCTCAACCTTGAACGAGACATAGATTATCCGCTTAATTGAGAATTCGGGTCGAGGACGGGTAACATGTGCCCCGTTTAATTTTTTTTTAGAACTAAACACTTTAAATAAAAAATTTCACGAAATTTCATTAGTTCTAATAGACAATGGCAACTAAAATCATCTAAAAAAAATATGACAAACAATAAAAACCTTAGTTTACCAAATATATTTGAATAATTTACCTTTTAAAAATAAGTAAAGATAAAAAAATATATTATTGTCTCAGTCTAATGAATGAGAGCAATAAAATGAATTATAAAAAATTTAAAAAAAAATTAAATGTCCCGCCCCGCCTTAAATGGGTAACAGGGCGGGGCGGGGCGGGATGGGAGTGGGGGGTGGGGGAGGTTGCCCCTACCCCGCTCCATCCCGTTGCCATCCCTAATAAAACTTATGATCGAGATCAGTTCAAGTCTTCATGATTACCACTTTGTTTACAAAACTCATCACTTTCTTGACAAAATTACTATTCATTTATGAGTGTGTTTTTACTCACGAGTTTTATACAATTTTAACTTAATTGTTGGCAAAATCTTATGAGTATAAAACGCTTTTGATGTGTTTGTTAGTGTTATTTTATAAGTTGGTGGGGTGGTGAAAAATGGTGCTAAATTGAAGAAACTATTGACCCCGGAAAATGGCTTCGACACGTTGCCAACACGATAAGTCTTCACGTCAGCTCCTTTCCTGTACATGGTAGCACACCGTTAGTCACTCGTGGCCTTTTCTCGGTGGGGCTAGAAGCGGTCGTGAGCACTCTGACAGTCAAGTCAGTTTTTAGATCAAGTGGTCGCCGGCAGTTAAACAATCGCTGGGACGTGGTTGAGAAAGAGAATAAATGATAGGCCTATATTTCTGATGGTGGGATAAGATTATAAAGCCTAAAGTCACCAATTTGGCAGAATGGGGTCCAATCCTTCTTGCATAGAGTGAGGGTATTTATACTAAGAATGAAAGATGAGAACCGTTGGATGAGACACATGGCGTCAGATCCTCAAGTGGGTCATCCCATCCTAAACGTCAACTGTCAATTCTACAGAAGCGGGGCGAGGCAGGTTCGCTAGGTAGACGATGTAGAGTGCTGGCCTTTGCATTCGTTGCGATTTGTGGATGAGTTCGGTTCTTCTATTAGCATGTGCTTCGGTTCGGTATAAGGTGATTAGATCGCTGCCATACACTTTGTCACATGCAAATTCACCCCGTCTGCCATGTGGCATTGATGTGAATCAATTCTCCGACACGTGGCGGGTCTCTATAGACTCGAAACAGAAACAAGCAAAAAACTAAGGAAAATAAGCAGAAAATCAGCACTTATGCACGATATTTAGAGCGCCTAAGCATTTTAAAACGAAATTCCAATCAGCAACACAACGTCCAGACACCAAGATCCAATCACCTAGGCGTTGTAGTTGCCCAGAAGCAACAGAGATGTAGCGCTGCTACCCAGATTTATATCGTAGTGCTTAGGCACTGCATCTCCTATTTTAGGGTTATGCTATTTTGGTCCGCAAAAAGCTCAGAAAGACTCCAATTTTTGGAAAAACATGTAGGAGAGTATAAATACAAGTTTTTGATCCTTTTGATGGAGTTCAACAATTGAGAAAAAAATACAACTAGAGATTGAATAGAGTAATTGGAGGGAGAAAAATATTAAGAAATTTAAGTTCTAATGCATCGATTGAAAGATGAAGAAGATCTTAGCACAATATTACTTTCTTTTTCTACATCGTTATTCAAAACCCGGTGATATATTCAATAACAACTTCTTGTTTTTCTTCTTGCATTATTATGAGTAGCTAAATTTTATATTATGGCAAACAATGTAATCTACTTGAAACCCTTTATTTATTTTATTCAAGATTCTTATTATTTTATCATATATGTGTTGATTTTGCTATGAGTATAATGCGTTGAATTACTTGATCACTAGTTTAATGATTTTGTAAATTTTTTACGAATCGAAAGGTGAGTTTGAGATTTAAACCATATAGTAAAATTCGATATATTAATATAACTTGTAGAGATACTTATACTAAATATTGCGATCATCATATGAATTTTTAAAACTAATATTTTGTTTAACGAAGGTAGATTCGTATAGAGATATGTAATTGAATTAGTTAAATAAATTCAATGAGAACTCGAAAGGGATAAATTGAACACCATAAAATAATTTGATCGAACACTACATTGACTATTTACCACTTCATGATTACCACTTTGTTTACAAAACTCATCACTTTCTTTGACAAAATTACAGTTTACCATTTCCAATCTCATCCTACAATATCTTCAACAATATAGATTCAAGTTAATGAATTATCAATTGCACTATTATGTAGAATCGTAGACTGCTGCACAAAAGTTTTCAAGATAGGTAATTCCCCGGCCCTGAGGGCATTGTGAGATTCATTGTTCAGCTTGAGAGACAAGTAATCACTTGTTGTGCTCACAAAGATTTTCAAGCGGATTTCATATGAAGCCAGTTAAGGTTTATATCTTCTTTTACCACAACAATCTCCAACTTATCCAGATAATCCTTGTAGAAATTCCATATATAGGCTGTTTCATCGTCACATATCACACGTTCTAACTGCACAAGATCCATTACTGAAGGCGGCAGCTCAGATAAAGCAGTGCATCCCATCATTCGTATTCTTCGCAGCCCACATAAGTCGCCTAGCCGCTCTGGCAAGTGGTCCATTTCCACACAGTCCGACAGATCAAGAAACCTCAATTCCTGGAGTCCAAAAATTGATTCCGGCAACTCTAGAAGTTGAGTACAAGATTGAAGACTCAGCACTTCTAAATTTGTCAGATTTCCCAGTTCTGCCGGAAGAGTAACCAACTCTTGACAGTATCTCAAGTTGATCTTTTTAAGATGGATAAGGCTACAAACCCATGCTGGTATTTCAACTAAGTCGTCACAATACTCAATATTTATCTCGTTAAGATTGGGCCATGTATTGGAGATTGAAATTGTGCATTCTTCGAATGCCTTCCTCATCTCACACATGATCATGGATATTTTCTGCAAATTTTTTAGCTGAAGTATGGAAGTAGCAATAGAGGGGATGGAAATATTCTCCAACCTAAGTCTCTTTAGATTGTTTAACTGACTAGGCAGTGGAAAGTTTTTAAGGAATGCTCGGGTACAACCATAATTCGTCACTAATAGAACTGTCAGGCGGCTCATTCTCTCCATAAATACAGGTAAGGTATAGAACTTGATTTGAAAGTTCAGTATTAAAACCTTAACATCAGGTATTTGCACGTTAGACCAGTTTGAGCAGAATGCATTATCTGCTGAAAAGAGGGTAACGGCATTAGATATCTATAACTGGAAAGGGAGAATAAAAAAAGATTACTAACCTGTAGTGATAGACAAAATGCGGGCATTGATGGGTTGCTGCTTTTGATCAGTTAGCCACTCGGGGAAGGCATTTCCATTTATTTCCACAATGAGTCGCTCCCTCTCTTCTATGGAACCTTGTCTACTTTGGTGGATAGCCAACTCCCTCAGAAGATCATGTTGCATTACAAAATGCTCTTCGCAGTAGTCAATGGCATCCTGATCATCTTTTCTGTATACGAGAAACAGATAAGTCGATCAATGGAAATTTTGATAAAGAAACCTATATTAACAATGGTATCCTATAATTGCCAATACAACGATTTGCATTTGGACATAATCAAAGGCAATGGTATTAATATAACTGTAGTTGCTGTAGCATTCGTAATTTAAAGATACATCCCTCTTATCCAATTCTCCATAAATATTTGACCTTCAGCAACGTTTTAGAGTGAAAAAGGAAGTGAAAGGAAAAAAGAATATTCAGTCCGACATTATGGGAACTGGACAGAAACATCATTATATTATCAACAAAAAATATTAAACAGAGAAGCAATACCACTGAAATACTAGTGCCCTGCTGGATAATTCATACAATTTTCATTCATCTCTACCAAGAAGCAAATTCACTTGAACACTAAATCTTCTAGTTTATTGTAGTTCTGTTTTTAAATTTTTCCTTTTTCTATACTCGAAAAGGGTCGGGATGAGGGCAAAGGAGGAATCAAATTAACTGCCTAAGAGTTATATAGGTAGCCTTGCAGCCACATTATCTAAGTTCAGTCCACATGCTTCTTGCATCTCTCTTGTTTTTATGACATATTAACATGGATAATGTTCCACTTTCCAATTGTCTCATATTGTCTTCATCTCTAGAGACTAAACATCTTGCATAACTCTAGATCTCGCATTTGTGCTCAATTGCCGTGACTTCCACTTTTGCATAACTGCACTCACTTTTTGCTTGTCTTAAAGACAATCAAATGTGCAGATGAACATCGACTCTACAGATGTAGCATAATCTTCTAAAGACGAAAAGTAAGGTACAAACCTCACAAGAGTAAGATTAACCAGATTTCTGTTTGAGAGTTCATGGAGATATATGAGGGTATACATGCCACCTTCATCTAGGTTGTACAGTTCCACCCACATATCCATAAGAGCTGCAGCAGGGATCCTCTGATCTTCAGGAAATAAACCTAGATCCAAGAAACAATTCTTGAGGACTGCCATTCCATCCAAGGCATCTAAGCTGGTCTTGAGACGACTAAGCAAAACCATGTTGGTGTCATAAATGGAATGCCCTTGGGACCAATTTTGAACTGTACTAATCCAATTCACCTCAGGCTGCCTGTAGAGTGACCTACCAACAACTGTGAGAGCCAATGGAGATCCTGAGCAACCTCTGACCACCTGCCATGCGATTCCACAAGCAACATCAGTTAAGATTTAGTGTAGAGTACATAAATTTCTAAAAAATCCGTTCAAAATCTTTGTACATCTTAACCTAACAAAATGAGTTTTTACATGAAAAACTGTCATTCTAGGTGTAGTTTAATATTTCGGGTAGAGTAAAAATACTATAATAACAAGATAGAAATTGAGCTCCACACAGAAAATGAACTAAGTTCAATATTTATGTTACTGGTATTCTGCTCTAAAGATCCATTTTAGCAGATATTATGGTTTTACCTCTTCTACAAGATGTTTTTGCAATGTGCAGATCCCATCTTTAAAGGCACAATGATGAAACAGAGTCATTGCATCTTGATGATTCAACACATTCAATTTATAAGTCCATTCAAATTGTGGAAACACAAATCTTGATGTGACCAAAATTTTATATCCACTTATTGGAAGAAGGAACTGCTCAATGAGTGACTCGGATCCTGACCACATATCGTCCAGGACTAATAGTATGGGAGAGGGTCCTATTTGCCGCAGGAAAAACTGTTCTAGTTGGTATATTGCATCTTCATCACTTTGGAAGATAGGCACCTGCTGGTTTTTGTTACTCTGAAATACTTTTTGAACCATTAGCTGGAGGTTAGGTGCTCTTGAGACTGTCTGAAAGAAGATGTTATTCCCATATATACCTATGCAAAACATGAGACAATCAAGATACAAAATCGTAAAGGTAAAGTATTATCAAAATTTTAAGGTATAAGATTCTGTCAACAATCATGTATATCTTTACAATTGATGCATTATTCAAAGATGAGCAAGAGTAGTTCGATGGAGGTAGCCCAAACAAAGAAGCATTATAGACTACTCTAAAGATTGACCTGAACAATTTTTATTCCTTCTGCAAACATGACTAATTCGTTTTGGTTCTTGTTCAAACAATCTTCTCGTGGTTTCTTATTCTTGTAAAGTGTTGGTTTTTTTTGATACCCAATAAATTTCAGGACGATGTGTAACGGTTAATTTTCTGGCTTTGGCCAATGATTGAAATATGAAATCAACACTACAATTTGTAGCTCAACCAAAGAACTAAGTGGACCATTTGAAGCAACATCTTAAGTAATGGTTGTTCATGGCCAATTCACTCGATGGATGGTCCATGTATACAGATTAACCCATTTCTCTCTTTGTCCCACTTTGTGGCTGCCCTAATTATATAAATTTATCCTTACCTTTGTGGTATTAACATGTGTGTGTGGCACAATTGAGAGAAACCGATAGAGGCAGCCGTTTTTTCTTTGTTAAATTGAGCAAAGCCGTGAGTTTTCTCTTCTTCATTTTTGTGAGTGTGCAATCACCATCTTCCTCTCTTTGTGAGATAGAATCCTTTGTGGGTTATTCATATACTTGGGCAACCAGTAGTGTGTGATTTGTGGGTCGAGCAATTGTGTTGGTGTTTGATGTTGGTTTGAGAAACTGAGTTCCAATTTTTGTACATAACATATTGGTATCAGAGCATAGGAGTGTGCAAGAACATTTGAAAATCAGTGCAGAAAATGGTGGAAAACTGTTGAAATCAATTTAACCGAACCTACAAATCCATTTTTAATTTTTTGGGTAATCCAGAGTCACCAGAGTCCCGGTGGACGAACATACACTATATTTCGACTCCAGACGAAGAGGTGAAGGTGTCTGATCAGCGCGTGCCGCTCGTGCAGGTGTCAGTGCGGCACTTTGAAGTCCACGCGCAGAGATGTTAGTGGTGCGTGAAGTTTTTTGGCCACGGTTCTTGAAGATAGCTTGCTCCTGGCCAGAGGTGTAAAGATGGCCGAGTCGGCCACATCCGTGAAAATCGGCCCAGATTGATTCGGGATCGCGAGTCGATTCGTGACTTGAGCGAACGGTTCATGGGTCAAGAAGGTGTAATCCGCGGGCTTCGCGGGTTGTACCTTCACGGGCCACGGTTAACCGCGGCCCATGACAAAAAATAAAATTAAATATTATAGTTATTAACCGCAGTCCGTGCAAAAAATAATTAAATATTATAATTAAATAGATGCCAACCTAATTGGAATGTACTTAAACTATAAATTATAGTTAAAGTAGATACCAACCTAATTGGTATGTACTTATTCTATAAATATTTGATAATAATAATTAGAAACGCATTTAGTTGTTATTTGTTTAAATTAAATTTAATTTTGTAAAGTTATAAATAATTCATGTAACATTAAATTTGAATTCTATGTAAACATTTCTTGGTATAAATATGAGTTTATGATTTTGTTCAATTCTTAGTTTACATTTAACAAATTTTTTTTTTTTTTTTTTTTTGCTATAAATACGAAAAAATCTATATTTTTAAAATTTTATTTATACAATCATAGGGGTCAAACCGGAACAAATCGCGACTCATGACCTGCATGAGCTCAACCTGGATGGGTCAGCGGGCGGGCCTGGATTGTAGTCCAAAATTGTAGGTCGATCCGGAACCCGTAGTGGGCGGGCTTTTTTTTCAAGCGGGCCATTACCGAACTCATATGTTGGCGGGCCGACCGGGTTCGGACCACCCAAATTGACACCTCTATTCTTGGCTGTACTACATACCTGATAGTGGTGTTATTTTTCTGTTTCGGGCAATAAGCTTATTTTGGATAGTTTTGCCTTTAGTCATTTGGTTGACGAGTGTTGTTGTGTTGTTGAAAGATTTAGAGAGAATAGTCGTGATCCTAAAGTTGTAAAGATCACATTTATTGGATTTTTTGATGCCTAATAAATTTTGCATTGTGGGTAAAACGTCGAAATATAATGTCACATGCGTCGGACAATGGTGAATGGATTACCAACAACTGAGTCCAAATGCTTGACCCAAAAATAATATAGGCCATTGGAAGCAGTTTAACAAATCAATATTACTCATGGTCCATAAATATTTACATATTGGATGATTTTGAATCTTGACCCATTTAACCATATTATTGGTTCAACTGGAGCTTAATCTACTTCTATAAATTGGTTGCCTTTATCCTAGTCGCTAGTGTGTGATATGTGTTTGAAAAAGAGAGCAAAATACGTGCCATTAGAGAAGAAAAATCGGCTGCCTTTGTGTTTCAAAATTGGTGATTAACTTTCTGTTATTGGTCTCCTATTGTGCTTTCTTTTTGTTGTATTTTTTGCTTTTGTGGCCTACAAATCAACACTATAATCATATCTTTGTGGGCGAGATTGAGAAGCAACTGAGGTAAATATTGGTTCTGGGTTGGAGCCGTTGAATTGCTTGTTTGGTAGAGAAAGGTAACGAGGAATTGAGCCAGAAAAACACCGTTTTAAAGATTATTGGAATGAAATTTCATGACAATTGGTATTAGAGCTTCAAGGTGGTAGATTTGACAAAAAAATTTGATAAAAAATGGACTAGAAAATCGGCTGAATCGAAACAGAAAACCAATCGAAAAATTGTCCAGAAAACTTTGAAAAAAATCAAGGCAATTTTCTCGATTTTCGGCCAACCACTCACCGGTGGACAAACGGAGACCACATCATGACGTGTAGGCGGAGGCGATCAGACCGTCAGGCACGTGACGGCCGGCGGCACGTGAGGGAGCATCGGAGAGTATCTCGAGGAGGTTTCTCGAGTCAATTTGTTCCTGACATTTTCTCTGATATTTTGGTGTTAGTTTTCTGTTTCAGGTTATACAGTAAAATCTATATGATTTTGTCCTTTGCGCGTTTGGGATTTGATCGTGGTTGATTGATTTTTGCAATTGCTGGATACTTTATGGCGAACAGTGGTTGCCTTAAAGTGGTAACTACATATCTCTCATTATTTACGAACTCAGATTGGTTAGCTTTGGTTTATTGACTTATCTTAATTATAAATTTCATCATAAGTGCGTCATTGTATAGGACCGACTTTAGGATTGGGGTTACTGTGTGGGGGTAACTATCGCTTGTATTAAAAATTTAGGAATTATTTACTCTATTAGAAGTGTTGAATTTGATTGCAAGTTGGTAATTTCTTTTGTGATTTAATTGTTGTTTCGTCACCGTGTGATACTAAATTGCATGAGAATTCGAATTTTTGTTAACTTACATTCATGTTGCATTCATTATTCTATTAGAACACTTAGACTTGACCCGCTTGAACATTCTATTGATATTGAGAAATTGGGTCTCACGAAAGCTTGTGAATCAAAATATCATTAATTGTAATGAGAACGTGTCTGAAATTTATAATATCTTTATTTTGCTTAATTCTATACCTAATTCATATAGAGAGCTTAAGAATGCGATTTAGTGTGGTAAAAACACCTTAATATCTGAGATTGTTATTGATTCTCTTAGAAGTAAAGAGATGGAGATTAAGACTGAAAAATAGGATAATAAGAGTGGTGAGCTATACATGATGAAGAGTTAAATGAATTTTAAACATATGAATTTAGGTAGAGCTCAAGATAGTAGTGATTCGAGCAATGACTCGAATTATGAAAGAGATAAGAAGAAGGACAATGGTTGGGACAAGTCCGACGGTAAGCACTATTACAACTGTGGTAAGTTTATACACTTTGTGAAGGATTGTCCTAAGAAGAATGATAAACAAAATGATAAGATGAGAGATGAGGCAAATGTGACTATAGGGTTCGAGTGATGACCCTAGTGATGTTTATTGAGAGTAAACTTAGTTACTGCATCTGCATCCTTATTTAATCATTTTCTATATGTGTGTGATTGCTTAATTATGTAGCATGGTTATATGTTTGCATTTCAATGTGTTTAATGTGTGCATTTACATGAATTTGATAGCAATATAATTACTTGGTGTAATGTGTTTTGTATGCATAGTAGGTCGAGATACATTATCGGTAAGTATGTTGAGTGTCTTTTGGTAATGTAGAGTATAGATGCCTAAGAGAACATTGGTGGTTTGTATCGAGAATGTGGAGTGTGATATTTGGATCGCGAGTGAAGAAATGATTAAATGTTGGAATCTTTTATCTGTGAAGACCTTGACAGGTGGAGTGTGAGAGAGACAATTCTAACACTTTTGGTAGGTGGATACTCATTATCCACTTAAGTTGAGAGGAGTGATGTGGTGATAGAGAATCATCCTACACATTTAGGATATATTGTGGTTTACCAATTAGACATGTGTTGAGTAATCAGTTCAGTGAGCATGGTGGATGATGAGAGAAGATATGTATTCTCGAGGTATGAGCAACAAGGAATGAGATACGATAAGTGTGGTGAGATTTTCTCGTGGGATCATTTATGTATTTGTTGCATGTGTTTTGATTGTTTTGATTGATTAACATATTGTTAATATGTTGTTTTGTGTGAACGTATTTTTTTCTGAAAGATCTATAGGTTATCCCATGTTATATCTTATCACATGATTATTTGCTCTTGATTGTTCACCTTAATTGTCTGCTTCTACTTGGGTATTTGTTTGTGACCTTATCCCTAATGATTATACGGAGTATGTATGATATGTGTTTTAGGTCCAAAATACAAGGTAAGGTTTATGACACTACTTTTATTGGTTGCCTTAATTATACAAGTATTAACTTTATGTTTTGATTGATTGCATGTTGATTGAGTATCAAGGTGGAGATTTGTTAGATTTTTTGATACCCAATAAATTTCGGCCTATGATGTAAAACATTGGAATATAATTTCATAGGCATTGGCCAATGGTGAATGATTGCCAACAACCAAGTTTAAAGGCTCGACCTGAAAACAATATGGATCGTCGGAAGTAGTTTAAGAAACTAATATCACTCACGACTTGTAAATATTTACCTAATGGATGATTTTAAATCTCGGCCCATTTAATCTTATTATTGGTCCTACTAAATCCTAACATACTCCTATAAACTGGTCGCCTTTACTCTAGCTGTTAGTGTGTGATTTGTGTTTGAAAAAGAGAGAAAAACGTGTGCTATTAGAGAAGAAAAATCGGCTGCCTTTATGTTCCAAAATCGGTGATTAACTTTTTGTAATTGGTCTCATCTCGTGCCTTCTTTTTATTGTTTTTCTTCTTGAATTTGTGGCCTACTGATCAACACAATAATCATGTCCTTTGTGTGTGAGATTATGAGCAATCGAGGTAAATATTAGTTGTGGGTTTGAACAGTTTGAATTTGTTGTTTGGTAAAGAAAGGTAATGTGAAATTGAGCTCGAAAAAACACCGTTTTAAAGATTCTTGGAGCGAGCTTCCTCGATAGCATCTCTTGTAAATTTACGGAAAAGAAGATTAGTCCCCTCGGTATCGTGTTTTTATTTTTTATTATTGTAGTTAAAGCTATTGTGTAGGGTACCCATTTATTTTTCACAATAGAGGTAATTGTGTGGGGTGTGATCATTAGCCTTGGGTTTATCGTATGTGGGGTAATCATTGCCTGTTACTAGACCTAGGTTATTATTTTCTAATTTGTGCCTTGAACTCTTCTTAACTTTTATATATTAATTTCTATATGAATTTGATTTATTGTACTTTAGTTTTTTTGGTTGATATCGTTGCCATATTTTTGTCATTAGTATTGTATGTGACCTTAGGAACATTTGTTTGGATATTGTGTGTTTTGTGTCTCTACTTTGCACGTGGTCGTTGTTTGATTGCATTTTGTGTATTTTTTGGTAATATAACAACACATTTTGAGTTAAGTATTTTAATGGAAAATGTGATTTTTCAATTTGACAACAAAAAGTAAAAAACATTCTTATTGAACAAAAATTTCTAAAGCTATTGATAACTATTTTTCTGCAACTTTAACTAAAGATGAGATAAAGGAAAACGATGAATTGGCTTTTACTTCTACAATTTTACGCATTTTTGATGTTTTAAGAAAAAGTTGGTAAACACGATTCTACGTATAAGCTTTGGAAAAAATTGGAGGATCTTTATTTGTTAAAATTCGCTCCAAATTTACTTCCCTACTTAAAAGTTTTTTACAGTTTCAAAATTGTCTCCTCTAAAAATTTGGATGACAATCTGGATGTATTTAAAAAAGTTGGTTCAAGATATTACTAATAGTGATGATAAAGTGCCTGTGTAGATCTATTATCTTGTTGAATGCTATTCCTGATGCTTTTAAAGTGAAAATGCTATTAAATACGGGAGAGACGCTTTAAAGTTAATATTATCATAAACTTAACAAGGATATGAAGTTGAGAGCTAAAAAACATGAGAGAAGTAGTGGTGTGGTTTACATGATGAGAGGTAGACCTTAGGCTTAGCATGGTGGGAATTGGGGGCAATCAAGGCAGTGGTGACTCGAGTGATGGGGGTGGTAAAATAGGGTAGAAGTTGGGTAGGTCTGAGTTGGAAGTGAATGGTAAATGATGTTATAGCTGAGATAAATCTGGACACTTTATAAGAGACTGTCCTAAAAAAAATAAAGAGGAGGAAAAAGTGCAAGGTTAGATGAAGGTTGTCACTAGGTCTAGTTATGCCCCAGTGAGGTTTATTGATAATAAAATCTCCTCGCATCCTTGTGTCAAATCCTATTTGCATGAATGATCGCTTGATTCTGGTGCATTGTTTATGTTATATCTAATTATATTTGGTGTGTGCATTTACATGAATTTAAGAGTGATCATGTTACTGTATGTAACGTACTACATGCATAGTGGTTGGGGTTGTTATTTTGAGGTTTGACACTGGGTGTGTTTTCACTTTAGTATGTGCATTAGTAATAAATGTGGTAATATTGAGAATAGATGCCTGAGGGTGGCTTTGTGACATGTGCGAGGGTGTGTAGAAATGCCAATTAGATCACGATAGGCGAGGTAACGTGAAATGATGTGATTAAATGTTTTGGAATCCTATATCTGTTAGAATTCTGATCGGGTAGAGTGAGTGAATGAAACTCCCATCACGATCTATTAGGTGGACTCATTATCTACTCAGTTTGAGATAAGGTGGGGTAGTGATAGAGGAGCATCCCATTGACTCATGATTATTGGTGGTTTACCAGTTAGTCATGAGGAGTGAGCAATCCAGTGAACATTGTTGGCGGTGAGAGCAGAGATCCGTTCTTTATTTATGAGCTACACGGAATGGGTTAGGGTAATTTTGGTGAGATCCTTTCTTGGGGTCATGTATACGTTGGTTTCATATGTTGACCACTTATTTAATTAACTTGGTGTTAGTTTTTGTTCTTTTGTGTTGAACATGTTGAAAAGATCTATATGTATTATCCTAGTGTGTTTTCATCGCATATGTATAACTGTGTGCTATTACGTACTCTTGATTGATCATTATGTATTTCAAATTGTACTAGGGTTTGACCTTAGCCCCTGGCGGGTACACTTAGTAGGTATGATATATATTTCGAGTCCGAGACATTGATAAGGTCTATGACTTCAAATTTATTTACGATACCTTGATTGGGTAAGTATTAACTTGGAATTTTTGACTTGTAAGTTTATTAGGTATCAACGTGAAGATTTGTTGGATTTTTTGTTGATATTGAATAAATCTTGGGACGATGATGTTTGAAGATCTTGGTGAGTACTTTTGATTAAAGAGACTTCGCAAGAAGTACCGGACATCTTAATAGACCACTCTCTTCTACTAAGCAGATAGAAAGTTTTCGAAAAAATGCCAAATAGGAAAAGAAAAAGTAAAAAAATCAAGGATCCTTAAAAATAAACTCACTGATTACCTTTAATTTCTTCATCATTACAAAGCAATTTCGCCAATGTAGTCTTGCCGCAGCCACCAGGAGCCGTAAGTACAACAATTGGCATTCCATCGTTTAGCAGCATCGCCTTCAGTTCCTGAAGCTGCACGTCTGATCCAACAACAAAATCCGGAACTCCCGGAACACCACACCAACCTGAAAACCCTTTCTTTGTTAGTCAAACCACTGTTTAAGTGAAGTTTTTATTCATACTCACAAACTAAGTACAATTTATGAGGGGAGAATACGACCTGAAAACCCATTTGAGTTAACACTACGATCATTATGTTGGTTATAAATTATTTTATCTATTTTCTCCTCAATAACTTTTACTCCCACAGCAACACTTTTGCCATCTCTACTCGACTCAGCCTGCATAGTTATCTGAAAATACCACAACAACGATTTTTCAAATTCTTCCAATTGCTTCGCGTAGGAATACTTCTGGATTAGATTCCACGGCTTGATTTTCACGCACTTGCGAACGAGTTTTTCCCCTTCTTTGAACCGATTATTGAGCGTCTCTGCTCCTTCTTGTTGGCAGTTTAACACTCTGTTCAGCTTCTCTATGTCCTCGACAAATGGCTTGATTGAAATCAGAGTTGAGTTCAAGTGGTTAAGTTCGGACCTGAAACTGGCTACTGTCGAGGCTACGTCTAAAACAGCTTGCATTAGAAGATCAAAAGCTAGCCCTGTAGCACCCCCTCCGATCAAATCCGCCATTTTTGCGTAGAAGGGAGCCCTAATCGAAATCTGTTATGAGAAGTGAAAGGAAGGAAATGCTTATCAAAGAGACACTGTAATCAAGAAGAATAAATATACTTAAAACATGTAGCAGCATGCAGGGGTGGACCCAGCTAAGGCCCAGTGCATCTGCCTACACTGGGCTTTGGGCCGTCCCTAATTTTTTTTTGAGGAAATTACACCTACCCCTAGTATTAGATTTCCATTTTCATAATTCCAATATTAACTTTAATAATTCAATAATCAGGGTTTAAAAAATTAAAAAAATAATATTTTATTTATTATAATCAATCCGTTTTATATGTGTAGATTGGAGAGAGAATTTTTAAATAAGCAATTCCTAAATATATCCCAACCCTAAGAATTCATTTCTCTCCCATCTCTCCACTCTACCTCCACTCTCCACGACAGCGCTGCCTCCTGATCCCCTTCTCCACTCTACCACCAGTCACAATTTCCTCTGATACGAAAATATTTTTACGGTAATGAAACTAGAACAATTATTTAGGGATGTGACTTTGTAAGAAGATATCTCACCTCCATAAGCTCCACTTTTGCAGCATCAACACCATCCACGTCATCAAAGCAAACCAACTGGTTGCTGGGTTTTCGTTTTCTGGCTGGACTATTGGCAGCAGAAAGTTGACGGTATAGAAGCCACATTAAAGGAGTCAAAGGGATCCATAAAGAGAACACCGTAATCAACATATTCCTCATAGACATTAAAACTGATTGAGGTGCATAGCCATATGCAGTCCCCTTTTCCCTCATCAGACTAAGAAGATAGCTCTCATCGTGATCAATCTTTCTTGTTGAGAACTCCCAAGAAGGGGCTGAAGTTTTAGATTTTTTCAATTTTCTTCCCTCTTGGTTTTGGTGAGCAATGCCATTGTTTGCATCACACTCCGATCCAGTCTCACTGGGGTCACAAGTCACATTTCGAATTTTGTTTTATAGGGCTGGGTCATAGGTTTTTGATTTATGGTCAGAGGTCACAATTCATCGATTCATGGGTTTGGGTCACATGATTTTTTATTTTTGGATGACTGGGTCACAAGTCACATTTCGAATTCTGTTTTATAGGGCTGGGTCACAAGTTTTTGATTTATGGTCAGAGGTCACAATTCATCGATTCATGGGTTTGGGTCACAGGATTTTTTATTTTTGGATGACTGTGTCACAAGTCACATTTTGATTTACAGGATTTTAATTTTTGAAGGATTGGGTCACATGATTTTTGATTTACAGGTCACAGGTCACATTTTGTGACCGTCGGAAACAACAATTTTTCCGATTGTAATTTCAGCAAGTCAAAATCGGAGAAGATGAAGGCCTGTTTCCAGTGAGATATGATTGTTTTTGGAAAATTCTGTTTGAATGTAACAGATTCCTAAATTAAAGGCATCAGTTAATCATTCATTAATTATATATATTCTATATATAATTAAATTAGAAATAATATTCCAAATTAGAACCTGATTTTTGAAACTAAAAAACATATACAGTAGTTTTGAAATGTTGTAAAGTAACTACAGGACTTAAGTATTGTTCCCTTTTTTTTTTTTTTTTTTTTGCAGCAGCCCCATATTTTAAAAAAATTTAAAAAAGTTGGGCCAATTATTTGGCCCATTCCACCTCATGATAAAAGCCCTTGCAGGGTACAATTGCAATCCAACCAAAATTACGAATTGAGAAGCCTGCCTGCACCGTCGCTGCTCGCCTGCTTACACGCCCCTGACGACAACCAAGTCGGCATGTCGGTGAGTTAGTTCTCTAAAATTTCTATTGCCTATTGATATTCAATATTCATCTGATCTGCTATTGCCTATTGGGATTTGGCCTTTGGGCGTGCCGCATTGGCTCACTGGTTGTGCCTGTACTGCTCAGTATATGCAAATATGGAATGGGTTATGGGTATAAGGGTATTCATATAATTTTGAGTTTGGCTACAAATGTTATTGATTAGGATTTAGGAATTTTTGAGGAAATAGGAATAACCCTAGGTAAATTTTGAGTTTGGTTGCAAATGCTATTGATTAGGATTTAGAATGCAATTGATTAGGATTTAGGAATTTTTAAGGAAATAAGAATAACCACATGTAAATTTTAAGTTTGGCTGCAAATGCTATTGATTAGGATTTAAGAATTTTTGAGGAAATATGAATAACCACAGGTAAGTTTTTAAGTTTGGCTGCTGTTGAATTTCCTGTTGGTAAATGGTAACTAGTAACCACGTCCACTAACTAACTAAAGTCTAATCAGTCGTATGAGTAATGCTATTCATGATAGAACATCGGTCATATTTTTTTTTTTGTTTATTTACATTCCAATTCCTATTTATTATCGTTAGTTATGGAAAGATTTTATTAAAAAAAAGCTCTTGAGGTTGTGAAAAATGTTAATGTTTGTGTTATAATTTTTTTTTTAATACTGCCTGCACTGAAAAAATATCCCGAGTCTGCCCTTGGCAACATGGACATTTTCATATATTCTTACGCCTAGTTTGATACGGATTAAAATCAAATTTTAATCTAAGTCAAAGTCAAACAATCAATGTTAATCACATCTTTAATTGGTCCCACAATTTTTCAACCACACATTTCAAAAACTTCTATCTATCTACTAAAAATCTAATTTTAATTTCCACCAAATATCCTTTTAATTTTGTAGTAGGTTTGCCCAAGCTTAGAGCATGTCCAAAATACTTTATGTTTATATGCATTACAGAGAACATCTTTAGAATAAATTTTTGGTTGATTGGCGCATTAACCCCACCTATTACACATGTTGGGCAAAACTCCCACCTATTATTGGCGGAAAACGTCATTGTTTGAAACTTGAAGTACGGAATACAACCTTTGAGGTGCAAAAACCCCATGTATAAACTTTGAAGTGTGATTCACCTCCTACCATCCAATTTCGTTAATTCAATTGTTAAAAATAGTAAAAATAGTCGGTTAAAAAGGAATAATTGCAGTTGAAGTACTAAACTTTAATTTTTTTGGGGTTGTGGGTGACATATATTAAAGATTTGGGTATAATTTGTAAATAAAAAAAGTTTGGGATCGCAAGTGCAATTATTTGTTTTTAATTTTGGCAATTTTTACTGTTTTTAACGATTAAACTATTGAAATTGGATGGTAAAGGGGTAAATCACACTTCAAAGTTTATATAGGGGCTTTTTGCACCTCAAATGTTATATTCCACATTTCAAGTTTCAAATAGGGATGTTTTTCATCAATTTCAAGAGGTGGAACGTTTTGCACATGTCTGATAGGTGGGGGTAATGCACCAATTAACCTAAATATTTTTATGCACTCTAACAATACTCTCTATTTTGACTCTTTATTTTTTCAAGGAACATTTATTGATTTCTCTTCATAGCTTATTTAACAATTTTTTAGTATGTTAATGACTAATCAATTCAAATGTGATTTGAATAATTTAAATTATAGAGTATTGATATCTTTAACATGTTAAATGCAATTATTGTTAATTTTAACGTGTTAAATGCAATTATTGTTAATTAAAATAAAAAGTCTATTGAAACTTATTTTTAAACATTGAATTTTTAAAATATATAGTATATTTCTGTTTTTAGAGTCACTTGGAGATGCTCTTAAAAGTTGATCAAAATTAATAAATACTTTTTATGCTTAGTCAAACATGCTTAGTACACTTACTAGGTATTCAAATGTCATTAAATAAATAAATAGTAAATGATATTTGAGTCATATTGATAATTTATTCTACATCACTAGTTAAGCCCTGTTTATTTGAAAAATTCTTTAAAATTAATTTTTTCAACCTTATTTTTAATTACATATTATTTCAATAAAATAATTTTACATGTGAATTCATAACTTTTTCCTCCATTTTAATTACCTTCTAAAATTTTTCTTTTTTCATGAAACTCTTAAAGTACTTGACTATCTTTGTGACCATTGTCCAAAATGTTGCCAAGTTTTTAGTTCATGCTTATCTTGTATTTGATGTATAGAATTATAAGAATATTTGTCAAACCCTTCAAAAAGGATCTCAAGACATCTTAGCCGATTTGAGGTTTGTGTCTATTACAAAACAATTTCTTCAAATGGTGAGAGAAGATAATTAAGAAGAATTTCTTCATAAAGTGACTTTTTTTCTTAAGAAATAATATTGAACTACCTTATCTAGAACGTTTGTAAAATACCGGTCATTCTAATGATCAAACTATAGTTGAGCATTATTGTTACTTTTATGTTTTCAATGAAGCAATAGATTTCATGATGATGAAGTTAAATGCAAGATTTAGTATATGCTCGATTTTAATGTAAGTCAAAATCAATAATTAGTTTTAATCACACATTTCATGAGACTCGTGATTTTTCAACTATTTATTTTATCAACTTTTATCTAAATCTATTAAAAATATGAGTTTAATCTCCATCAAATAGGGGTTTAATGACATATTAGTGAACTCCTATCTTTGGTGTGAATTTGGACTCTAAAATAGGGGTGTCCGTGGGTCGGTTCGGTTCTGCTCGGTTCTAGAATTTTCGGGTATTTAATAAATGGACCCGTCGGGTCCAAATATAATTATGGAACCGTTCGGGTTCGGTTCCGTTCTGTTCGGTTCGGTTCCGTTCGGTTCTGTACCATAATTAAATTTTTTAACATTTACAACAATACGTAGATAAATATAACTAATAACATTTCATTTGTAACTTTTACAAATTAACGTAACCAGATTCAAAAATATAAAAATAACTAGCTGTCGAATAACATTAATTCAATGCATACAAATACCAAAAAGTAGATATTAATACTTACCAACTATTTGATTTAATCATCAACTGCTACTGCTTGACTTGTCATGGCAAAAAACTCTACAAGAATTGAAAAAGCACAATTAACAAACAAATAAACTAAAAAATATTCAACTAATAAGATTTGATAAAAAAAAAAATAATATATATCTATTACATGTCTCAATGCCATCATAGAACTCTATTTTTTTAATACAAATTCCATCTTAGGAAACTTTCAAGAGTTTAGAATATTTTCTTAGCCAGTTTTGTGTACAAATTTAAGGTTTCAACTGTTTTAGGAGTTAAAGAACTCCTAAATGAATCAAGAATGCGCCTTCCAGTACTAAATGTTTACTTAGAAGCAACTATAGATACATGAATGACAAGAATATCCCTTGTAACCTCAGATAAAAATTCAAATCTTGATTTATTAATCTTCCACCAATGTAAAATGTTAGAAAAAATAAAATAATTTAATTAATTCAATAAAAAAATATAAAAAAATAATTTAGTTTCGGGTCTCATTCAGTTCTTTGGTTCTTGGTCGAGACCCAAGACCTGACCCAAACCTTTCGGTTCTCGATTCGGGTACCCGTTTGGGTCTTTAACTTATGAAGAACCGCTCGGTTCGGTTCGAGTTCGGTTTGGTTCGGATATTTTGGACACCCCTACCCTGAAAGCTATTTAGATAATTTGATAGTCGTGATTTTTTCTCACTTGTAGAGAAGTTCTACCATCAAGATTTTCAAAGCAAGACATTATCATAGTGTAATATGAGTTACCATATTATGAGATAGATATGAAACGCGAGCTTCCGTTTCACGTATCTATACTTATTGCATTATGTAGACAGTTGATTGAGAGTGGAAGGTCGGAAATTTACATTATGTTGACTAGATTGATTCATCTTCCATTGATATTATTTGTTTCTATTTCAAGTACTAAGCTCTCATTTTCGGTAATGAAACATGTGAAGATAGTATTTTGCAACAAAAAGGAGATGACTTTCTTATTGATTTTATATACTTTTTATCAAATTAAAACTTGTTGAAAAAATATATTCAAATTCTAGTATAGATGAACATAGCCCCGACACCATTAAAATTAATTTTAAAATAGTGATTTTTTTGAAAAATGTGTGGTTAAAAAGTATATATATTTTTTAATTTACGTGCAAAGTATCTCATTGTGAGAATTTACGGTTGAAAATAAGTTTTAATTAGCTTCAATGATGGTCAAAAGGGCATATGTTTCAAATCATTGTTGGGAACAACTTAAATAATTTCCTTTAGCAAATTTTTTTATTATATATAAATTTTATTACAATGACACTTATCCATTAGATGAAATTTTTTTACTTCAAAACTTTTTAAGTACATCCGATCTAAGATCCGAAATCCTCGGTGGGCACGATCCATGCAAGTTGACTTGGCTTGCCCTTTTTTTCTCTATAATAATGTTCCTTATTTCTAGGAGGACCATTTTTCTATGTGTTAAGGACAAAATACATAGCTATTGCCCCGCAAAAGGAATAAATATAAAGAAAAAAATTCAGTTTCGATCCATTTTTCTATGTGTTAAGGACAAAATACATAGCTATTGCCCCGCGAAACGAATAAATATAAAGAAAAAAAAATTCAGTTTCGATAGTGAATCATTATCACTTGTCACAGCTCATTTTTCAACATTTTAATTTTGTTGCACATTTGAAAAGATTGGGAATCTAAGTTGGATATGTTGGAATTAATTGATTTATTTGGGTCATTAAATATGCTATTTAATGATGTGGGCCATTGTAATTAATTTGGGTGAATTGGAAAAGTCTCCAATATAGGCCCATATGTTATAAGCCCATTTTAAGTGTCTTATATATGGTAAGGAATCCCACATCGAAAGTTTACAAGAAAAGATACTTGTTTATATAGTGGGATGTGTGTATAATTTATAATTTAATAAGTGTCCTACACCTTGGCTACCTTTAGTTAGCCAAAGGCTAGCAAACTAGCTACCACTAGAGTGGTGCTTCGAACCACTCGCGCCGCGCCGCGTCCCGAACCCGAACCCGACCCGACCCGACCCGCGCACGTCGCAAAGTACGCATTGGGCGCTTTAGAGGCGCACTTTGCACTTCGCACGTACGCATCGTCGCGAGGAGCTGGGGAGCCTTATAGTTTTCAGAAATGGATTCATGGTTCGATGACATGGCGACAGGAGGCTCATTGAGTTGGCATCCTAGGTGGCACACACGTAGCAGGTTGCGTCACTTCGTCCCGCGTGGCGTTGGTACAGTTAGACGTACGCGTGGCATCTGCATGGTGGTGACTGTTCGAAATTGGTGAATAGACACTACACTTCATGGTTTAATTTGGTTCGTCAGATTATGAAATAATGTGATTCAATGGCTAAAATAAATCAGACCAAGTGATGCACTAGTTCATGAAATGTCACACATCCATTCAAGGAGACACTTCAATCTCTATAAATAGAGACCTCCAAATTCGTTTTGGATACACCAAATCAATTACAATTCTATTGATTTATAAATTCTCTTTTCTCCATATTCTGTTTACAAAACTCTCTAAAATATTTGTCGTTATTCCGTTCGAGTAGTACGTTCATTCTTTGGTTCGACGGACAAGGTTGGCAGTGTGCAGTATCGACTTTGAAAGAAGCGTTGTATCTTAGGAGACAGACGTCCATAATCCCGTTTGCACTTTGTTGGGGGCGAAATCTGTCTTAAGGAGATTTGCTTTGGCATACCTCGCTTCATCTTCTACTTTTATTTTTGTTATTTTGTTCTTTCGATTGCGTTAGTCGAATTTCCGACAACAATCTTAAGACATATATATATACTTTCTTTCTTCTACATTTCTCCTATTGATTATTTTCTGTAATTGTGGTTTTACAAAAAATGACTAGTACTATTGAAAATACTATTAGTACTGTGATTGCGCCAAATTCTGGTTCCAATCAATTTGTCATGCCGCCGGCTTCACAACACGAGAAACCGGAAAAATTCAATGGCACAGACTTCAAGCGTTGGCAATAGAAGATGCTATTCTATTTGACAACGTTGAACTTGGTAAAGTTTCTGCGTGAAGAATGTCCCGCACAAACATCGGAGAATGCTATTGATAAAAATACTCAGTTAGCCATTGATGCATGGAAACATGCAGATTTCTTATGCCGCAACTACATTCTCAATGGACTGGATAACACTTTATATAGTGTGTATTGTGACTTCAAGACGGCTAAAGAATTATGGGAATCTCTTGACAAAAAATATAAGACAGAAGATGCTGGAACGAAGAAATTCATTGTCGCCAAATTTCTGGATTATAAGATGACTGATTCAAAGACATTAATGATTCAGGTTCAGGAGATGCAAGTTATACTTCATGATATTGAAGCTGAAGGCATGATTTTAAGTGAATCTTTCCAGATTGCTGCTATGATCGAGAAACTACCTCCACTATGGAAAGATTTCAAAAACTATCTTAAGCATAAACGTAAAGAGATGACGATGGAGGATTTAATTGTTCGACTTCGCATTGAAGAAGACAACCGGACTGCAGAAAAGAAGACTAATGTGCGCAACATGGAAGCAAAGGCTAACATGGTAGAAGACTCGGTGTCTAAGAATAAGAAAAGGAAGCGTTCTGGCTCATCCATGGACAAAGAAAAATTCAACAATGCAAAACGGTTCGAGGGAAACTGTTATAATTGTGAGAAGCCGGGACATCGGGCAAAAGACTGTCGAAGCAAAAAGAAGGATATACCAAAAAAGAAAATGCCCCAAGCCAATATAACCGAAGTGGATAATATTTCTGTAGATGTTGGAGACATCAACCTATCTGCTGTTGTTTCTGAAGTTAATTTGGTATCTAATGTCAAAGATTGGTGGTTGGACACAGGAGCCACTCGTCACATCTGTGCCGATAAGGGTCTATTTTCTGAATATAAGACCCTGAATAATAATGAGTGCCTTTACATGGGCAATTCTACAACTTCCAAGATTGAAGGAATTGGAAAGATTATTCTGAAATTCACATCGGGGAAGGAATTGACGCTGAATGAAGTTGTACACGTCCCAGATATCAGAAAGAATTTGATTTCAGGAGCTATACTTAGTAAGAAATGATTTAAAATTGTGTTTGAATCTGATAGGTTTGTACTTACTAAGGGGGGCATGTATGTTGGGAAGGGTTATTTACTTGATGGTCTATTTAAGGCCAATGCTGTTGTAGTGGACAAAAAATCCACATATTTGTATCCGCAAGTTATTAATAAAACTAATGATTCTGTTTACTTGCTCGACTCTCCAAATTTATGGCATAGCAGATTATGGCATGTAAATCGTGCTTCCTTAAGAAAACTTGTTGGTTTAGGTCTTATACCTAAACTTGAATCCGAAGACAAACATAAATGTGAAATTTGTGTTGAAGCAAAATTTGCTAAAAAATCTTTAAACTCAATTGAAAGGAGTAGTGAACCGTTATGTTTAATACATAGTGACATTTGTGATCTAAAATTTGTTCAAACTCGAGGTGGTAAAAAATATTTTATCACGTTTATTGATGATCACAGTAGGTATTGCCATGTTTATTTATTAAGTAGCAAAGATGAGGCATTGAATGCGTTTGTTACTTATAAAACCGAAGTTGAAAATCAACTTGGAAAAACGATTAAGGCATTAAGATCCGATAGAGGTGGTGAATATGATTCATCCATGTTTAATGAATTATGTGTAAAGTTTGGTATTATTCACCAAACAACAGCCCCTTATACTCCGCAGCAAAATGGGATTGCTGAGAGGAAAAATAGAACTTTAAAAGACATGGTTAATGCTATGCTTATAAGTTCTGGATTACCACATAACTTGTGGGGGGAAGCAGTGCTAACTGCTAATTTTATTCTGAATAGAGTTCCCCACAAGAAAACTGGTTCGATACCTTATGAAATGTGGAAAGGTAGAATGCCTTCTTATAAATACTTAAAAGTGTGGGGGTGTCTAGCTAAAGTGGCTATTCCACCTCCTAAAAGGATTAAGTTAGGTCCTAAAACTATTGATTGCATTTTTATTGGATATGCGATAAATAGTAGTGCGTACAGATTTCTTGTGCATAAATCTGATATAAGTGACATTCATGTCAATACAATTACTGAATCCAGAGATGCTGAATTCTTTGAAGATCTGTTCCCTAATAAAAGAGATATTGTTGAGAATACTCAAAAGAGAACACGAGATAATGCATTTGAAAACAATATAGAACCTGAACCAAGAAGGAGTAAAAGAGCGAAGGTTGCTAAATCATTTGGTCCAGATTTTATATCTTTTATGATTGAGAAAGAGCCTCAAACATTTAAAGAAGCTATGACTAGTCCAGAATCTATATTCTGGAAGGAAGCTATAAATAGCGAAATTGAATCCATTATGAGTAATAATACTTGGCAATTGGTTGATCTTCCTAAGGGAACTAAACCAATAGGGTACAAATGGATCTTTAAAAAGAAGTTAAAAGCTGATGGTTCAATAGACAAATACAAAGCTCGACTGGTTGCAAAGGGATATCGTCAAAAAGAAGGAATTGATTTCTTTGACACATATTCTCCGGTAACTAGAATTACTTCTATTCGAGTTTTAATTGCTATAGCAGCCTTGTATGATTTGCAAATACATCAAATGGATGTAAAGACCGCATTCTTGAATGGTGAATTAAACGAAGAAATATATATGGAACAACCAGAAGGTTTCATAGTAAAACGATAAGAGAACAAAGTATGCAAACTTGTTAAGTCCTTATACGGTTTGAAGCAAGCTCCTAAACAATGGCACGAAAAGTTTGACAGTACCATGATTAGGAATGGATTCATCATAAATGCATGTGACAAATGCGTATATTCGAAAAGATTCGAAAAGGCATACGTACTTGTCTGTCTATATGTTGATGACATGCTTATATTAGGGACTAATATAGACGTTATCAATAAAACAAAAAATATGCTTACCAATAACTTTGACATGAAAGATATGGGTGAAGCAGACGTGATTCTAGGAATGAAGATATCTAGAACATCAGATGGAATATTCTTGTCTCAAACTCATTATGTTGATAAAATAATTGAGAGGTTTAAGACTCATAATATTAAAGAGACGAGTAACCCATTTCTTCTTCATATAGTTCTTCACAAGAATAGTGGAAATGAGAAACAACAGTTAGAATATTCTCAAATTATTGGTAGTGTAATGTACTTAATGAATTGTACAAGACCTGATATAGCTTACTCGGTAAGTAAGCTCAGTCGTTACACAAGTAATCCAAGTAATCAACATTGGGATGCATTACTTAGAGTTTTGGGATACTTGAAACGAACCAGAGAGTATTCAATATGTTATAAAAAATATCCTCCAGTAATTGAAGGATATAGTGATGCCAATTGGATATCGGATACAGACGAGTCAAAGTCTACTAGTGGCTATGTATTTACTCTTGATGGTGGCGCTATATCATGAAAATCTTCTAAGCAAACGTGTATAGCTCGATCTACGATGGAATCTGAGTTTGTTGCTTTAGATAAAGCAGGAGAAGAAGCAGAATGGTTAAGACATTTCGTAGAAGACATTCCTATATGGCCAAAGCCTGTACCGGCTATTTGTATTCATTGCGATAACCAAGCAACAATAGCCAGGGCTGAAAATTTTGTGTATAACGGTAAGTCGAGACATATACGTCGTAGACATAACACCGTTCGACAGTTGCTCTCAAATGGAACAATATCAATTGATTTTGTTAAGTCAAAAGAAAACCTAGCGGATCCATTTACTAAAGGGTTATCTAGAGAGCATATAGACTGCGCATCGAGGGAAATGGGTTTAAAGCCTAAAACCCAATGAGTCATCTTAAGTGGAAACCTAACCTAGCAACTGGAGATCCCACGGACTGGTTCAATAGGAAAACTAATTATGAATGACTCGATAAGAGCACTTAGGAGTTTAACTCCTTCCCATTTCTATGATGCAAAAAGTGCAGATTATAAAGTTTATGAAGGATAAGCTTTTGCTTTTAATGTTGACTATAAATAGTACAAGTAGAGTATTTTTTGTAGAACATCACCTATGTAAGTGCGAACTTGGCCGGTTCTATGAGAATTTACTTAGACGAATTCTCTAAAGCACTCGCAGAACCCAAGCAGTTCAGGGCCGAAATAATGAACACAATAGAGAACCAAGTTTGATATGAGAGACAATGTGTTTGGTCTATTGTCTGAGCTTGCAATAACGGCTGACAGTTCAAAACGTTGCGTTCACTGATTAGCCAAGTGAGTTCGATAGACTCTTACTAAAGAAGGTTCAAAGCGAAAGCTACCTATCTTGATGCGTTATCTTTCAAATAGTACTCTTCTTTTATCTTCCTTGATTTGAGTCGACTTCTTCCATTCATGTGGGGGATTGTTGGAATTAATTGATTTATTTGGGTCATTAAATATGCTATTTAATGATGTGGGCCATTGTAATTAATTTGGGTGAATTGGAAAAGTCTCCAATATAGGCCCATATGTTATAAGCCCATTTTAAGTGTCTTATATATGGTAAGGAATCCCACATCGAAAGTTTACAAGAAAAGATACTTGTTTATATAGTAGGATGTGTGTATAATTTATAATTTAATAAGTGTCCTACACCTTGGCTACCTTTAGCTAGCCAAAGGCTAGCAAACTAGCTACCACTAGAGTGGTGCTTCGCACCACTCGCGCCGCGCCGCGTCCCGAACCCGGACCCGGACCCGACCCGACCCGACCCGCGCACGTCGCAAAGTATGCATTGGGCGCTTTAGAGGCGCACTTTGCACTTCGCACGTACGCATCGTCGCGAGGAGCTGGGGAGACTTGTAGTTTTCAGAAATGGATTTATGGTTCGATGACATGGCGACAGGAGGCTCATTGAGTTGGCATCCTAGGTGGCACACACGTAGCAGGTTGCGTCACTTCGTCCCACGTGGCAGATGGTACAGTTGGACGTACGCATGACATCTGCATGGCTGGTGACTGTTCGAAATTGGTGAATGGGCATGATTAATGGACACTACATTTCATGGTTTAATCTGGTCCGTCAGATTATGAAGGAGTGCGATCCAATGGCTAAAACAGATCAGACCAAGTGGTGGCACCAATTCATGAAATGTCACACACCCATTCAATGAGACACTTCAATCTCTATATATAGCCTCCAAATTCGTTTTGGAGACACCAAATAAAATACAATTCCATTGATTTCTAAATTCTCTCTTCTCCATATTCTGTTTCCAAATCTCTCTAAAATATTCGTCGTTATTCCGTTCGAGTACATTCATTCTTTGGTTCGACCGACAAGGTTGGTAGTGTGCAGTATCGACTTTGGAAGAAGCGTTGTATCTTGGGAGACAGACGTCCATAATCCCGTTTGCACTTTGTTGGGGGGCGAAATCTGTCTTAAGGAGATTTGCTTTGGCATACCTCGCTTCATCTTCTAATTTTATTTTTGTTATTTTGTTCTTTCGATTGCGTTAGTCGAATTTCCGACAACAGGATAAGCACTAAAGACTAATTCTACATATTTCTTTAAAAACATGTGAATATGAAATTCGTGCAAGTACGAATAAATGGTCATAGTTTAAAGCCATTCACGTGGCAACACCTAGATTAAAGTAAAATAAAAAAAAACTATGGTTCAATTTTATAATTTGAGGCGGGTTTAGAGATCCGGAGCACGTACAAGAGGGTACAATTTGGCACAAGGTCAATTCTATTTACAAAATATCATATTTATTATATATTTGAGATACAATTTACAAAAATAAAAAATGAATTATTTTTTACCATTTTTCAAAGTTATCTATTCGATATACTAAGGGTCCGTTTGATTGGCGGAGTTTTTCATGGAAGTAGGGAAATATTTTCATACTTTTACTTTTTTGACTGTTTGATATGCGAAATTTTCCACGGAAAATGTTTTCCTTCCTTTTTCTAGGTACAACTCTTTGATGCACAAATGAGGAAAATGTTTTTTCACCTAATACGTGGGAAAACATTTTTCACTTTTTTTTTTTTTTTTTTTTTTTTTTTTTTGTAATGGGAACAAATTCTAGACAATGGTAAAAAAAAAAAATTCACTTTTATCGACAACTTTCATGTAAAATAAAGTCAAACGAATGATATTCGGTATGGTAAATTTTTTTTTTTTCAATTTTTTTTTTGTCAATGAGAACAAAATTTAGACTCAATAGTAGAAAAAATTATCACTTTAATGGACAAATTCCATAAAAACGAAGTCAAATGGACACCAAATTTTCAATATTTTCCATGGAAAATTATACCAGTCAAACACAATTAATTACAATTTTCAGTAAAACATTTTTTAAGAAAATTAATTTCCTGTAAAATATTTTCTTTCCGCCCATTTTTCACCCTTGTAATCAAACGGACCATAAAAGTAAAAAAAAAATGAAATATACTCAGCGGATTCAGGAAAAATAAACGGAAGAAGACATTTGATGGAAAGAAGTAGATCTAAACATGCATTGATATGGATATGGTAAGAACTAGGCAGTGCATGGTGCATCTATATTCTTTGTTTAGCTAAGCTAAAAAATTACTCAGAAGCTTGCTTTTCTTTTCCGCTAAAATCGAGCGTTAATTTCAATCAACATTTTTATAAGTTATCTACGCATATTGTCGGATCCAATACTATTCCTCTAAAAAGTTCGTAATAATTTTACAAACTTGTACATAATCTCTAGCGAAGTCGTTAAAGACGAAACCCAGAAAATTAGTTATATATTAAGCAACTTGCTTGAATTTTATGTATGGGACAGTATCGACACACCCCTGAAACATCCCATTACGTATTTAAAACTAAACTAACCTTCTTAATTTATTTGTTGTTTTGAGTATTATATTCACCATTTATTTTCATTAATAGATTTTCGCTTATTAAGCAAATTAACTATGACTAATTATATCGATCAACCATGATACCAAGATTTTGAACACGAGATTGTGTCGAAGGTGATAAGTGTGATGTGTTACACTTATTCGGGCTGTCAAAAGTGAATATATGAGAGTTAATTTAATAGAATTACTACTTAATTTGGTTAAATGTAACTTGTTGTAGGATAAACTCAAGTTTGGATGGTTATTAATGAAAATAAGTGAAAATGTATTAGAATATGGTGACCCGAATTTTGTTTGGCCCGATATGAAAACCTCGTGGGTATGTAATAAAACTAAAATTATGAGGATTTTTTGGACACGTTTTATGATGCATTTTTTGATATAATATTTGGAGTAGTCTAACGATCTTAATGTAACTCGTACTTGTGGGGTATTTTTTTTAAAAGCACACGTGGGTTCATGGCAGAATGTTGAGATTTTAGGTTTGTTTTATTGTCAGTGCGTTTGATTGACATGAAAAATATTTTAAAAAAAAAATATTTTCCTTGTTTTGAGAAAAACATAAGCCTACCCTCCTCAAAGAAAATGTTTTCCTTGAAAACAAGGAAAATGAGGCATATTTTTAAAATTTGAAAAATATTTTCAATGAAAAAAATAGCAATCAAATACTTCAAAGTAGAAATTTGAATGAAAACTTGACATTTTTCATGAAAAATAAATGCAATCAAACGATAAGACGTAGATTTTTTTATCGACTTTCTTCGGTTTATTGCTACTTGTACGTGAAGATAGGTCAGTCGGATTCTTCACAACCACCCAGTTGGGTAGTTTAACTTAATAAAACTGTGCCTTGTCACCACCATCCAGCAAAACTGCCTTGTCCTGCTTCTCTCTCCGCAATAATAACTCAGCATTGCTTTCTAACCGATGCCACACATTCACTTCGGTGTATTCAATTTACCCTTGGCAGGACTGCAGTCTGCCATTGCCAGCATACCAAGTGGACGCTATCAAGTCACATTGACATGCCAAGTTGAACTGGACCATTCCATAGTACATTTAACAAAATTTAAGATTTTTTTTTTTTTTTTTTCTTTACACCATTCAGCATAGTTGGTATCCAAAACATTTGTCTTATCTCAAACATTGAGAGACGAGACGGAAATTAAAGAAGAATTTCATCTTCCCGTAGGAAAGTCCTAGATGTAAACCTAGCAACGAATCGAACTGAAAGTCTTAGTCTTAATCATTCAGGGTAAATATTACATATTGAAAGTGATATTGGTGTATTGAATTTCATGATGTTTAGGAAAAAAAATAATGAGGAATAGGATGCTTTACCATGAGAAAGACGGACAAAACAAGCTGGTTTGATTCCCCTTTAATTCTTATCCGTTCTTGCTTCCATCATGAGGGCCCCATTATTAAAAATTATTATTTTTATTGATTTATCATTGTATATACTTATAGAATCGACTTCTCTATAAATTTATTTTTAGAGAGAAAATAAAGTTGTTATTTCTATTATACTCGTGTCATTCATTTTAGGTGAAGACTGAAATCATATTTTGTCAAAATTTAAGCTCCCGTCTGACAATTATTATTTTCTAGCTCTTTTTTTTACATACTCATTTTCAACTACTCACACACGATAAAATATTTTGCATATAGATCCAAACATTTTTCATACTTTTTAACTACATATTCTTCTAAAAATCACTATTTAGAACTCTCTTCCTACCTATTCTCGTGTTTTTTATGTAACAAATTGGTGTTGGAGTAAGATTTGATTTTCTGCGATGGTAATTATGAAGTACGATATTTCACTTTTAAATCGCAACACCAAATTTTCACTATGGATTCAATTGGTACCATGATTCAATTTAAGTTTCTTTTAAGGGAAATGTCATGTGTTCGAATTTTGAGGATGTGATAGAAATCCGTGCGGGATAAGATGTGTTGAGGCTCTCCCATAACAGTTAGTGCGTAAGATAATAGCATGAGTATAAAGGCTGGGTCGTTACATGTAGGCTATGCTTGCACTGATCGATTTAGATGATGCTCTATTAGGGTTTGATAAGATGTCTTCATCGTGGACATATGAGAAAAAACCGTAAGGATGGAAAGACCATATTTGAAATATATCTTCATCTATCAAGCAAATACTACATGTCATTCTAAAATAGACAACCACCTCTTTGTTATGCTTAAAAATTGAAGTAGTTACGCATGACAAAAATCCTATCGAGTAAGTTTTATACGAAGAAACGACTGTATTCACATCGTATGATAAAACGTACGTCTATAGAAGATCACTTAACCGTCTTTAAGGAAATTGTCTCTAATCTAGAAACCATTGAGGCTAGTACGATGAAGAAGATCTAGGGTTGATTTTATTGTATTCGCTGCCTACTTCATATATGACTTTTCAGAGCAACTATTTTGTATAGTCGTGACATTCCTACCTTGGATAAAGTATATTCCGCTTTGTTCTCTAAGGAGAAGATGAAGCAACTTGTGATTGGATTTGAGACTCATGCAAGGACACAGAAAAGGAATTCAAGTAGTGATGTGAGGGATAAATCGAAATCTAAAAATAGAGACAAAACTTTCAATTACTGCAAGAAAGATGGGCACATCAAATATAAATGCTTCAAATTGCAGAAAAATAATAAGAGAGTTGTTTCTAATCAAATGGGAAATAAACCAAAAAATTCAGGTGAAGCCAATATTGCATAAGATGGTCATAGTGATGGAGAATGTTTAGTTATTTTTTATGGCAACTCTAAAATCTTGAGAGGATTGAGTTCTTGATTTTTAGTTGTACGTTTCATATTGTGTCTCATTTGGGACTTCTTTTTTATCGTATGAAATTTTAAAGTGTACGATATCGTAGACAAATAATAAAGTGATAAATAAAGTATCGTACCCATGAGGACTATATATTTAATCTAGTGTCAATTAATATTAATTTTAATCGAATACCCAAATTTGAATATCAATTCTAAGCTAATTTATCTAACTAAACTAATGTTTCTAATGAGCAACTTATGAGAGCTTTTTGTAAAACTAGGTGAGATGAATATTAAGACTTCAATTTTTTTTATTATTCCATTTTAATACAATTCAATATCATGACAATATGTATGTATTCTTGTCAATCAATGTTTTTAAATTATATTATAATCTCTCTAGTAGAATTAAATATATCCTGCGACCTTTATATATATTTATGAAAGTACGAATATGAAAGAATGCATTAAAAACCCTAGAACATTTATTGAAATCATGCAAAGCTTAGAGATGCATTTATATCCTCTATAAGACCTCATAAATATTGTTAATAGTGCTATTTATCTCATTGTTTCTCTCGATAACAATAAGATTTACAATTCCACCCAATTAGTCATCAAGTAATTAAAAGGAATTAAATTTTATAACAACCATCCAAAAATAAACACATATTGAGCTTCAAAATAATGAGAATTATATTAAATTTCATGATAAGTGTTCATTTATGTCTTTGTAAATAGAATAATAGCATAGTATTATAAAATTACAAGAAATCATGTTTAATTTATAGAATATCACTCGGGTTATTGATAAGTGAGGAAGAAGACGATGAATTTTGAAATATTGAATATTTTCAATGGTTTTTTTGATTAATCTCCATTCGCGCCTTCTCTTTTTTACCTAAAAATCAAGGTTGGATCTTCAAATAATTTAATTCTTGTAACTTGCCACTTAATTCTCCCAAAAGAATGATGATTTGTCTCTATTTGATTTTAGTAAAGGATGAAAATTATGATAGGTGAGGTATATTCAAGTCTTGCCCACGTTCTAATTTTATATAGGTGAAATTAGGACAAAATTCGTGTTGAAATTGGTTTTCATAAGGTAGCTGACTCAAAATAGGAAACAACCCTGTCTGCTAATATTTTTCATCGTACACGAGCAAGGAAAGAAGCACCTTGCATGTCACTTGAGTGATATAGCCATGGGTTTGATGGAAATGGATCTCACGCATGCGACACATGCATTTTTTAGAAGTTTGTGTTTCGTCCTTGATTTTGATCATTTATTCCCTTAAGTTCTTTTCTTGTGTAATTTTCATCATTTATCTGTCATTTTTGTCCAATTAAGTCCATATGATCCTCAATCGACGTTCTATGGTTCAAATCAACAATGGGAAACTCGGATTTCGTCATTTTTCGTTCCTCTCTTTTAATTTCACTTTTAATCATTGAGTTTTACCTTCCAAACAAAATATATAGGAGTTTAGGCCTTAATTGATCATAATAACTCCTAAATATAAGTTTCTTCATATGAAATATTGTCTAACAGTGTTGTGATAATAAGAAATAATGCACATTATAAGAGAACTGGAATTAGAATAGTCGTAATTAAAATATTTGACGGGGCTGTCAAGACACTTGGTAATGTGAGATGTGTTCCAGATTTGAAGGGAAATCTTATCTTTTTTGTTACTCTTGATTCAAAAGAGTATAAATATGCTAGTGAAGGTGGAGTCTTGAAAATTAGCAAATGTGTCCTCGTTGTGATGTAAGGGTAGAGAAAGTCTGCTAGTTATATGTCTTGGAGGGTTCTACGATCACAAGTGATGTAGCTGTTACTCCTTCCTTGTCAGATGCTGATGTTACTAAACTATGACATATGCGTCTTGAGAATATGAGTGAGAATGAGATAACTAAACATAGCAGGAGAGGACTTCATGATAGACATAGTACTAGTAAAGGTTGAGTGAGCACTATGTTTTTGGAAAGTATAGAGAGTTAAATTCGCCAAAGGCATTCACAACATGAAGGGAACACTTGATTACATACATTATGATCTCTAGGGACATCTAGGGTGCCTTCCAAAGGAGATGCTTACAATATGCTAATTATTATTGATGATTTTTCTAGAAAAAATTGGGTTTTCTTCTTAAAGTAGATGAATGATGTTTAACAATATTCAAGGATTGGAAGACCATGATTGAGAAGTAGATAAAGAAGCATGTAAAACATCTTCACACTAATAACTACTTGGATAATTGTTTTAATGAGTTTAATGTTTTCCATAAGTCATGAGGAATTTTGAGGCACTTAACAATTCATACGACTTAATAGCAAAACGGTGTGGCAGAACAGATAAATAGGAATTTAAAAAAGAAAGTACATTATATTCTCTCCAATGTTGGTCTAAGTCATTTTAGGCCAAAGTTGTTTCGACTGCCTATTTTCTTGTTAATCGCTCACCTTAACTGCCATTGATAAAAAAAAAAAAAGGACTCCAGAAAAGGTTTGGTCTAGTACTCCTACTGATAAGTGTATTTTGTGCACTAATTTAGACCAATAAATGAGATTAATTGTTGTGTGTTTTGATGAATATGGATTAATTATGTATATATTTCATTTGTTAGGTAAAACTCAATGCAAATTGATGAAACTGGACAAAAGGAGAAAAAATGGGCAAAATGAATAAATTCAAAGTTGGGAGACTAAATTCCAAGTTTCTAATAGTTGATTTGGATCACGAAATGATGATTGAAGATTATACAGGTTCAATTGGATGCAAATAAAAAGATAAATTACATAAATTGCAAGAGAAAAGGACTTAAGGAATCAATGATCAAATTTTGGGGACCAAAATGCTCAACCTTAATAGTTGTAGGTAGCCAGTGTGCGCCACCGATAATGTCGCGTGCGCCAAGAGCAAACTTGGCTGGCAACGTGTGCATGACCAAGTATACATGAGCATGCATGGCTTCATCGGGCAAACAGATCGACAATTTCTTTTCCTTATTCAAACTTTATTTGAAACTCAATTTGAACGCAATTTTGACCTAAATTCTGGCTTCTATAAATACTAAACTGGGGCCAAACATTTAACATCTCTCTCTAGCCTCTTAATACACATTCATATCACAAATTCATCTAGAATAACAGGTGAATTCACATTTTTTGGGAGAGAAGATCAACCTAGCATGGATTTAAAAGCCAATTACATTAAGGGTCCGTTTGATAGCCTAGAAAATGGGTGGAAAAAGAAAATATTTTCTAACTTTAGTCAATTAAGGGCGTTTGATAGCACAAATTTTTCTGACAAAATGTTTTCTACTTTTTTCTAGGTACAATCCTTTGATACACAAAAGCTTGATTTTGTTTTCCCACCTATTTGGTGGGAAAATATTTTCTACCTTTTTTTTCTTTTGTAATGAAAACAAATTCTAGATACAATGGTAAAAAATATTTTCACTTTTATTGACAACTTCCATATAAAACAAAGTCAAACGAATGACATTCTGTATGGTAAATTTTTTTTTTCAATTTATTTATTTTTACAATTGGAACAAATTTTAGACTCAATGATAGAAGAAATTATCACTTTAATGGACAAATTTCATAAAAAACGAAGTCAAATGGACACCAGACTTTTAATATTATTTTATTGAAGAATGTGTTGTTGAAAATGAATAGAAGAATGAGAATGAAAATTTTAATATGTACCAAGCAGGGGCTTAAAACATCTAATTTTCAGATAACTAGTAATTTGTTAGCACTTTGCTAACACCTCTAAGTTCATTTGGAAGAATATTATCTACCTATTCAATATTCTCTACTCCCTTATCTTCGACAATGGCACATAATTTGACCATAGAAAAAATAGGTTGTGGTCGATGTCGTCAACGAAACAAAGCCAACAACTTGGTCGATGTCGTCAACGAAATCGCTAAGTATACTGTTAAGCGCAAACTTGACTCTTCCAAATGTGTGTGCGTTAACGAGCTCCCTCATATATTGTGGTCCTTCAAGACCACTAGCAAAACTGCTTCATGGGAGGCTCCCTTCGCAATGACTTATGGGACGAAAGCCATAAGCCTAGTGGAGGTGAGACTTCCTTCACCTCGCTGACTTCGCAATTCGAATTGGTTGCATGCTAAATGAAAATGACATGATACTACAATTCAAAAATAAAGACTAGTTCATTCCATATCAGAGATCTGGTCCCGAGATAGGTCTTTCATCTTTGAGATAGGTCTTTCATCTTTGAAGTATCTGGCATGAGAACCCTGGGTCTCAATCGGAGAGGATCTATCTTGTCATCAAACAAGTGCGTCGAGAGGAGTGAATTGCCTATTTGGTCACTGAACTTTCAGCCATGCTTTCAAGGGGTCGCTGAACTTTCAAAATCGCCTAAATAATCACTAAACTTCACAAAATGTTTCCATGAGGTCACTGAACTTTAAAAATTACCTCATTCATCACTGAACTTTGCCAAATGTTTCCACGGGATCACTAAACTTTACAAAAGATTTCTTAGGAGATCATTGAATTAGTGACCACTAGGAAATATTTTGCAAAATTCAGTGATGAATGAGGTGATTTTTAAAGTTCAGTGACCTTGTGGAAATCTTTTGTAAAGTTCAGTGATAATTTGGGTGATTTTAAAAGTTCAGTGACTCCATGGAAGCATGGCTGAAAGTTCAGTGACCAAATAGGCAATTCACTCGCGTCGGGAGCATATAGAATGAAGACATTACTAGTAAGGAGCAACACCATCATCATTGGATTGTGGAGAACCAACATAAATACTATCAGTAGGTCATATTTTTTTCAGTTTAATTTTGATCAAATTCTCTTTCGCGATGTAGAGATATCCATTATAAATTTTGAACCTATGGACCGTAAATCTGAGTTATTGTACATTTCAAAATCCTTCTAGGAGAACCCATGAGGTTAAGACTTCTGAACTCTCTCTTCGACATATGGGAGCTACTTAACTATAAAAAAGGGAATATCGTCCTTAATTACATATTCTGTAGGATTCACAATTACTATTGTGGAGATACTTGATTATATCTACAATTATGACTCACCTATTATTCATATGTTCGGTAAGATTCATAACTTACAATCACTTCCCAAACATGCACTAGATGTGATATTATTTAGCACCATTGATATTACAACACTAGTTTAGGTGGCATTAAGTGTCATTAATGAAATATACAATAGACCGAATCACATAATTTGAACATATCATATAATGATACATACACTGATACTTTAGCACTACTAATACTATATAACATTATTGAATAGAAATACTACAATTGGGTCATTGGGTCAGTTTCTGCCTTTAATGTTTCTTGTTCCTAGAAGGAACATTGGGGACAAAATTATAAATGGCTATCATCTCGGAAGTAATAAAAAAAAAAATAAGAGAATTGCATTGTCGGTCACCAACCTTAATAAATTATTGCTACTGGGTCCGCAAGATTTTCAAGAAGTTCAAGTTGATTCTAAACATTTAATTTTATTATATTGTTTAAAAAGTTGGGAACAAAGTTGTGTCAAATGGTAATGGTTGGGGACCATTTCTACAATATTCCTAAATAAAAATATAAAGACAGATTGCTCTATGCCAAATGCACGTGATTATGAATTTTTTCAATAAAAACGGAACCAAAATGGTCAATGTACAACGTCTTTCACATGCCAATACCTAGATTTATGTAATAATATCATAAATATTTCATTTTTCAATTAAAGGTGTGGTTTCGAGATTGGAGCACACGTGACAATATAATAGAGGTAAGAAAAAAATGAATTATACCGAAGAATCCAAATTATGGTCGTCCTCATCATGTCGGTGATCATTGGTGGAGTGAGTCCGCTACTTCAAGTGATCCAACTGGGTAGATTGATCTATTTCCTACTTTTTGAGTACCAAAAATTCAATTTTTTTTTTGTAGGATTTTCAAAAAATTATTCGATTTCTTTCGGTAACAGATCTCACGTTCTGCGAATAGTTAGGACATTAAGAAATATTCATAAAGGCAAATTATTGTCATCCTCATCCAGCTGGTGATCATTGGTGGAGCCAGAACAGATGGGGTGGTCCCAATTGATTTTGAGAATGAGATGGCACTTATTTTATTTAATTTTCCTTCTTCCTAGGAACAATCTGATAATAATAATAAAATATAGGTAGGAGTAGGTCACAATTAAATAATTACGTAATCGACAAATTTCACGTGCGACCAGTCATTGTTGGCGTGCGACTGCATTTCCAAGCCATTCACGTTCAGATAAAACAAAGAGCATATAATTATTCTTAAAAGGAATAATAAGCTTTATATATATTATATATATATATTATATATATATATATATATATATATATATATATATATATATATATATATATATTTATTTATTTATTTATTTTTAAGTTCTGAAGTTGCTTTCTCGAGGCATGTCATTCTTCAGATTCAAATTTTGAAGAAAACTTAATTATTCAAACAAAAAGGATATCAAGGTAATATTGAGTAATATTAAATAAAATGTTTTATGACATTTTTAATATTCACATTATTTTGATTCATGAATATCGTCCATTTAATGTTCACGCAATTAAATTGTCGAGTGTTTATCATATCGTTATCATGTAAATAATTTGTTTTACTACGTGGATTATTACGCTAGTTTTGATTAATGATGAAATTAATCTAAATATATCGAAAACCATCTCCAATGAATCATTCTATACGATCTACAATTACTATTGTGGAGATACTTGATAATACCTACAATTATCTACATATTCGATGAAATCCATAACTTATAATCACTCCCCAAACGTGCACGAGATGTGATTTTGATTAGACAAGTCTTGCCTTCCCGGGCTGTTGGGCATACTGTGGACTCGTTAAGAGGATTAGATAGCCCATTTATAATGGAGGAATCGGCTTTAGCTCTAAAAGATGTCGAGATTTTCTTGGTCAAAACTAGGAATGGGCCTCTGTCCCCGGGCCCAAAGAATTATTCGTTTGGACAAAATGAAATAATAGATTTTGTAGGGCCTTGTCTACATTTTTGAAGATCATCCCTTTTTAAGTAGGAACTAAAAGAAACTTTTTTAAAGAAATCTTTACAATTTGCAAAGTAGTTTCTGAAAAAATTAATTTTTTATTCATATAAAACAAGAAATATTATTCTCATAATATATTTAATCTTAATGTGCAAAAAATTAATTCCATAAAACGAGAAAAATGAAAATCATTCACGTGGTACTTAATAGAAATAGGAATAAAAAAACTACAATTGGATCATTGTGTCAGATGTTTTCTTTAATGTTTCTCGTTCCTATATTGGGGACAAAAAGATAAATGTCCATAGTCTTGGAAAGCAATAAAAAAATAAGAAAAATTCAGTGTTGGTCACCAACATTAATAAACTGTTGCTACTGGGTCCCCAAAATTTCCAAAAAGTTCAAGTGGGTTCTCATATTTTAGTTTTATTGCATTGTTTAAAGGGTGAGTGATAAAGGTTGAGGACTATCTCTGCAATTTTTCTAAAAAAAGAAAGATGTAAAGATAGATTGCTTTATGCCAATGCATCTTATTATGAAATCTTTCGGGTAGAAAGAAATTAAAACAGTCAACGTTTGAAGTCTTTCACATGTCAAGATCTAGATTCAAATAATAAAAAATTAAAATGATTTCATTTTTCGATTAAAGACGTATTTTTGAGATTCGGAGTACATATAACAGTATAATAAAAGTAAAAAAAAATGAATAGTACTTGAGAATCTAAGGGTCTGTCTGGGAGTGATTTCCACTCCCAGAAAATCGATTTTCCTGCCGTTACCTGGAGGTCATGTGAGAGCAGATTTTGGTCAAATTGTTTGAATTTATACCGTTGAAGCCCATAACGGTAAAAAAGTTGCTGTTAATCAAAATTATAATCTCTCTCAGACAGCTTCTAAATTATGGTCATCCTCGTGATCATTGGTGGAGCTAGTATAGGCCGAGCAGAGGACAAAAAATGGTGCCAATTTGATTTTGAGAATAGAAAAATAAAGTAATAAGCAAATGGGATGACTCATATTTCATTTAGTCTTTGATTGAACCTCATTTTGTTGGTAACAGTGTTTTTTTTTTTTTGGAGAATGTGTGGTTAAAAAGTTAAAAAAAGTTTTTGAGTTTACGTAAAATAAATTTTTTTTAATAAAAGAATGTGTAATTAAAAATAAATTTGAAATATTTTTTTTTTTTGAAATAACGTGGCTCAAACCGGTGTTAATTTTCCTTCTCCCGGATCAATCTTTATTTTATTTTATTTTTTATTAAAATGTTAATTAGGTAGGAGCCAATTAAATAATTATGTAATCTGCAAATTTAACAGAATTCATTCATGGGGATACGAAATTCACGTGCGCTCAGTCATTGTTTGCGTGCGACTGCATTTTCGAAGCCATTCAAGTTTAATATTCAAAAGGTAATATTATTAAATAGGTACTCTGTTTTATTACGTGAATTAATTCTTGTATGGATAATGGATGCATACAAGTTTATAATTCACGTAAAATACTTGAAAAATGGGGATTCGTGATGTATTAGTTGCATTAAACAATTAATAAAGATACTTTGAATAATGCATTAGGTTGATATATCGTCATCTAAATTGGTCATGATCATGTCTACTCATAAAATTATTCCGACTAAATTGTAAATAATCTAAGTGCATATCCAATGTTTCTACCAAAGTTTTGTAAGTTGCCACTCAATTTTATGTAGATCCCTAATTTTGAGAAGGCTTTTGTTGTTTATAGTCTTCTAAAAATAAAGTATGATAAAACTATCACCATATTGAAATAACATGAACAAATGACTTTAATTTCTTTGTATAACTAAAATTGGAAAACAAATATAATTTCAGTTATCAATGAAGGAAAGTAATTTTCGATAGCTTGACGAGGAATAGAAAAATAACCATAAGTCTTGGTATCAGAAAGATTGAAAGTTTTACAAAATGTGTAGTATGTGTTTGTCTTTGTTGAAGTGTTATAGATGCCTTATCTATTCTAACATATGCAGATTGGTGAGCAATAAGAAACTTCTTATCTGAGTTTTAGATTTCTCTTGTATACATATCAGCACAAATAACTTGTTTTTTCTTTTTCGATTTTTTCATTACTTCACCAGAAAAATGTTCATTTGTATGAAGAGTTATTTCTGAAACAAGAATCAAGAAATAAATGAAAAAAAAAAACTCACAAAGAGATAAATTCGTTCAAGTTAAAGTGATAATATATCAACCTCATCAGCAATCAAATCGCCATATTTGGGACGTATTTTCTTCTTAGCATTGAGCTCACCATTAAATTATATTTTCCCATCTATTAATATCTTTGTCAATAATATTTTCGAGACGGCAGTGGGGGCAATGCCCTGAAAGACGGGGATCGACCTGGTAAGTCAGATTGCGGGGTCAAGGGGGCCAGAGGCAACGCCCCTGAAAGTAATTTTGATTTTTCAGGTATGTATGTAATCAAATGTTTTCTAATGTTTTTGAATTAAATTATTAATAAGTGAAATTGTATTTATAGTTTATGTAAAATGTAAATAAGTAGAATTCTTGATAAAAAATAAGAAATAAAAAAAAAAGAAAAAAATAGGGACCGAGCGCGGAGACACGAGTGCCCGTGTCTCGATACTGTGCGGAGACACCACTCCGTGTCCGAGTGGTGTCTCTGCACAGCGCGGAGACACGATCTTTTTTTTTTTCCTATTAAATAAGATGTTCCAATTCATTGGCTTTTCTCTACTCATGAATTGTCAGATTCACTCTCTAATTATTTTACAGCAAACATAAATGAGAAGAAAAATATGACTAATATCTCTGCACTGTGCGAAATTTCACTCTGCACACAGTGCGGAGTAATCCACCGCACCTTGTGAAGTTCATGCGGAGTTGAACTCTGCATAGTGCAGAGTTTTGCTAGTTGATTCCATCATGTGATTTTTCAAAAAAAAATCATTTTACATTTTTAAAATTACTGATTTAAAAAAATGAAATAAATAAATAAATAAAAGAGACAACATCTACAAGTAATATTCAACTCTGAAATCCAACAATCAAGCTTCGGCAAAAATACTGACATAGGAAACTCTTCCTAGTTGTTCAAATTCTGGTTAAACAACACTGAAGAGAATTCTAGAATCAAACCTTTAAAGACGAATAGAGCAGATTTGTTAATATTTGAAGCCCAAATAGTGTACAATTAAACTAAAGAAACATAAAAAAGTAGTGGAAACACATTATACTTCAAATTTACTTCATTCACTGCCCAAATACCTCTTTACCAATTCCTGTCAATTTTATTACTTTATCATTGCATGTATAATTTCATCGAACATTAGTTAACTCCAACCTATAGTTCACTTTTTACCACAGTCCTATTTTCGTCATAAGAGAATTGAAAGATATACCATGAAGAATTCTATATATTTTAAATCTATATAAAGATGGACAAGCAGCAATACCCAGACAATTTTGGGAATGTTGTTCTAGAAAACTTAACTTGTGTCAGAACTTTCAAATAAATAAAAGTTAAGCTGAAGACGCTGAACAATGGAGGAGTGTGACAGCACGAAATTGGTTGTCACAATTTGTCAGAGAGTCTACTACTTTTACAGCACTATGGTCTCGAAGTGAAATAAAGATTTTAGTTCCTCTCTTGTTGGTTTGCTTCTCCAATACGTACATGGAGAAAATATTTTACAAAATATCATCTGCAATACACTTGCTTCTCCAATACAAAAGACTCATGGAGAAAGAATATATTTATATTTATAAAATTTCAAGTGCAGACTATCTTAGTAAAGTCAATAAATATGGCTATGATTTTTATTTTTTTATTTGGTCCACACATGGAACCGTGATATGTGAGGATAATTCACAATGAATAGTAATCATCAAAGTCTCTCTTTTAAGAGAGAGTAGATTTGATCTAAGAAAGTAGATCCTAAAAAAACCTCATAGCATCTTTTATTCAATCAAAATTCAACTTGCCCATGGATGCAAGCCATGAAAGTTGAGTTGCCGCACTATTGCCATGACTATATTTTTATTTTTTATTTTCCCTTGGAGGACCATTCTTCTTATGCATTGAGAACAAAATACAAATGGCTATTGCCTGAAATGAATAAAAATAACGAAAATTTAATTTTGACCGTGAACCTTTACCACTTGTCACAATTAGCCTTCAACATTCTACTTTTGTTGTACATTTTGAAAGGTTGCGAACTATGTAGCGATACGTACTGAAAGTCGAGGACTAATTTGTCAATATGTCTTAAAAAGCACGTGATTATGAAGTTTGTGCAAGTACGAAACAAAAAATGGTAACCATTGTTTAATACCATTCACATGTAAACGCCTAGATTCAAGTAAAAGTGGACTATGATTCAATTTTATATTTTAAGGCATGTTGAAAGACTCGAAGCACCTACAACATGGTCAAGAATAATGTTATTTAGTATCAGTGGTGTTGAACATCAATCTAGTTAGTCTCATTTTATAGATTTAATTAAATAAATTATGTGATATTGTATTTAAGTGAATCAATCATTTAATATCATATAATTGATATATAAATTGTTGTTCAACATTAATAGTATCGAATAACATTACTAGTTGATCAATCTATTTACAAAATATCATATCTAATGATACTTTTTTATTATCCACTCATATCGTGGAACAAATACTATCTTTCCTACAATATTCCTCACAAGCTTACCCGACCACTTGCATAATTTCCTGAGAATCATTGAAAGATTAGACATGGCACTTAACCGGAACTCCAAAAAATTAGGGTCCGTTTGATTGCACCATGGAAAATAGGGTGGAAAGAAAACGAATTCCAGGGAAAACATTTGCCTAGAACTTGTTTTACGGGGAATTGTAATTAAATGTGTTTGATTGGTATAATTTTCCATGGAAAATGTTGAAAGTTTGAAATCCGTTTGACTTTCTTTTTTATGGAAATTGTCCATTAAAGTGATAATATTTTCTACTATTGGGTTAAGAATTTGTTCCAATTACCAAAAAGTAAAAAAAAAAAAATTTAAAACAATTAGAAAAAATTACCATATTCGTTTGACTTTGTTTTGCATAGAAATTGTCAACAAAAAATGAAAATCTTTTTTACAATGGTTGATAGAATTGGTTGTCATTGCTAAAAAAAAAAAAAAAGTTGGAAAATGTTTTCCCACCTAAAAGGTTGGAAAACATTTTCCACCATTCGTGCATTAAAGGGTTGTACCTAAAAAAAGGGAGGAAAACATTTTCCGTGGAAAATTTAACATATCAAACAGTCAAAAAGTGGAAGTAGGAAAATATTTTCCTACTTCCAGGGAAAATATCGCCAATCAAACGGAGCCTTAGTTATTTATTGGCAACTTGCTTGTATTTTATGTAGGGCTGGACAAAAGTCTCGAACTGAACCCGAACCGAATTGAACCGAATCAAATCGGACCGAATCGAGCTGTTCTTCATAAGTTAAATACCTAAACGGGTACCCGAATTGAGAACCGACTTGTTTGAATCGGTTCTAGATTTTAGACCAAGAATTGAAGAACTAAATTTTTTTTATATTGAATTAATTTAATTTTTTTAAACAAATTGATAAATTAATACAATCAAATTAATTTTTTGTAACTTTGTTAGCCCAACATTTGGGCTTTATTATTAAATCTTTTTAGTTGAACGATTTTTAGTTTATTTGTGTTTGTTAATTGTGTTTTTTCAATTATGCTTGTAGATTTTCTTACTATGACAAGTCAAACAATTGATAATTAAATCAAATAGTTGGTAAGTATTACCAATACTTAAAAAGTATTTTATTTTGATAACTTTTAATTTATATTTCGTTTTCTTTATACAAGTTGCTTGAAGTAAATGAATTATTGATAGGGATTATCAATGTTTTAATATTAATATCTACTTTTTGGTATTTGTGTTAATTGAATTAATCTTATTAGACAGCTTATTATTTATGTGTTTTTAAACTGTGATACGTTAATTTGTAAAAGTTACGAATGAAAATGTCATTAGTTGTATTTATGTAGTGTTGTTGTAAATGTTAAAAAATTTAATTATGGTACGAAACCGAATAGAATCGAACTGGGCCGAACGGAACCGAACTCGAACAGTTCCATAATTATATTTAAATCCGATTTCATTTATTAAATACCCGAAAAGTTTGGATCGATTCGATTCTCTTCATAAACGAACCGAACCGACCCATGTCCAACCTTAATTTATGTAAGGAACAATATGAGGCACACCCCTAAGATTCATAACCATACAAGAGCCATCTCTTTACTCCTCACGTTAGAATACTAGCCTTCTTTATTTGTTTTTTAAGTATTAAATTCACCATTTAACCACTTTTTAGCCGTCTCATTTAAAATGCATTTGTCAGTTAAAGATTAATTTTATATGATTAGTTATAGTTCATTCGCTCAAAGTAAAATATAGGAATATAAATTAACATGTTGCAACTGATAAGTTTATTAATGAATGAAAATTGTACATCTGCACCCATAGAAATTATTGCCATTGTATTCCTATTATTTCACTATAAATATGGGATTTTGATTTTAATAAAATACACACAAGCCTATTGACTTCTCTTATTCTTCTTTCTAGTTTATAACACATTATGAGGATGAAATTATAACCAATTGAGTTAGCAAAATTTATCTCTTTTTCTGCTTTCAAATTTTTAGCCAGTTGAGATACAATTTTTTTTTCTTCAATCAAAGAAAGACAAATAATTTGCCGTTGATCCCGAAGTAGTATAACATTGGTAATATTCTAAAAGAATATTAATTTTTCCAAAAGAGAATGATATTAAAATTTCAATATTTTAGAAAAATATTGATCGATTGCTCGTTAAAATTACGAATTAAATTACTCTATTTCTTTACTTGTCCATTCTTCTGCATACATATTTATATATTGATATTATAGTTTAGATTTTACATGCTCCCAAAAGTAGAACTAATTAAAATCTAACATAAATTATATTACTCGCTCTTGAAGAACACAAATTATAATTTTCAATATTTCAGAAGAATATTAATATATTGTTTTTGAAAAAGCGATAATAAAATACAACGTGCTCTCAAATTAACATGAGTCTTGAAAAATATATCATGTATAATTTATGAATTTGTGTTTATCCCTGAAGGAAAACACACGACTTATGTTGAATTTTGATTATTGTATGATTATATAATGTTTAATCATATTTTTCAAAATTAAATAATTGAATTATATTTTACATTGACCCAAAAGTTCAATTTGATTGGTATGACCAGATAGATCATCGCTGAATCAACAATCATACGAAATTAAAATTCAAATGGACATTCAACGAAAAATAAAAATAAATTCTTCAATCCAACGAATTCTTATATGTCATTTGTTCTTTTTATCGAAAACTCATCATTAAACATTAATAGCTAAAATAGAGATTGAATTTCCTATATTTTTTTAAAATTAATTAGGTGATAAATGGGGCTCCATCATCCTCCACGTTGACCATCTAAATATCATTTGTTTCTAATAGATTTTGAAAATTACGGATTACTAAATTAAGGGCTACTAAGTTGTCGAATGATTATAATTGTCCGTTTTTAGTTTTGACTATACGAGCGGAATTATTCTATTAAAAGCAACTAGTCATTTTTAATAGTTTCTAAATGATTAAACATATACGTCCAATTTCCCTATATTTGAATATCACGGTTTGTAATAGGGAAAGCAATAAATAACACCAATAATTGTTGACAGAGAAACCCAGTGTGGGAAAACTCTGGGATCAAATCGGTTGCCTCCACTATAGACAATATGGATTACAGTTCGTTTCCAGCCTAGCAAATTCCACTAGTTCCCGTTGTTGTAATTCCTATAATCTCCAAGATCGACTATACCCACTAGCTTCCCGATTTTCTACAATTGTCTCTTCCAAGTAGAATTTCAAGAATCTTCAATTCTTGTACTTTTCCTATGCTTGCAATCCACATCTCCCAATTCCCGATCGAGAGAGTACCTTCCTCAAAGTGTTAAGGAAGTCAGGTGTTTCGGATTCATGAACTTTGATATTTTTCCAAAACTTGGTTGCCGAATCTCAAGAATGATATGAATGATTCCACCAATGAATTGTGTTCTTGGATCTCTCAAAAGATGATATGAATATATTATACCAATATGCACAATAAGACAATCACTCTTTTTCGTGCAAGAGTACCTGTATTTATAGTTGGAGGTGTATAAGTAGTATGGGTCATGTAAAAGTCTTCAAAGTCGCGAACTAGGGTTAGCCGCGTAACATTGTCGCTCAAGTGAGGGGGACTTGTCACTCAAGACAAGAGTATGTCGCTCGAGTGACGTCTGGGTGAGAAGCAAGTGACAATGGTTCTGTTTCTGCCGCTCGAGTGATGGTCAGGCGCGAGGTTAGCGAAATTCCGACGCCACTTCTTCTTTGTTTCCAAACTCGAACTCAAACCCTAGGCTACCTAACTCAACTATATAACATTGCACTTCACTCCTAGACTTTACGCATGTTCAATTAAGTCTGTTTTGTTCACATAATTGCCAATTACAATATTGAACCTAACAATCTCCCCTTTTGACATTCCGTGACAAAACTATACAAATAAAGTCAAAGTAGTAAAATAAATGAAACTATCGCATTCAACTACCCAAGTTACTCAAGCAATGTTTCTTGCATTCCTTATCAAATCTGTTTCTTAAAATCCAAACCTAAAATACCAAGTGTAAAAACACGTGATACAGGAAATGTAAAAATTGAAGTTCATAATTATAAATAAGCATGCTAGTTTGAGACGTGACATTAATGTCAATCAAAACACCAACCGAAATATTAACATCACAAAACATCAAAACTCAAACAGTTTATGCATTATGATATAGAATGCAATGCAATGTTAATTCTCCCCCTTATTGTAAACTCTCAACATCATTATGCAGTATGCAAAATCTATCTATGTCTCTCTCCAATGACCTCTAGATATATAATGCAAATCTCAATTTCATTCAATGTAGTATATTCTCTCTAATCTCCCCCTTTTTTCACAAATGACTAAGGGTCTAATTTCAAATCAGTTTTAACCATGAATATACAACAGTCTAGAAAAAGTTGATAGTATGCACAAGCATAATTAACAAGTAGTAAACCTCTCCACAAACTCAGTTTAGGTCAAAATGGAGTAAATTATATAAGTGACTCATATACGTAAAGTGTCACTAATACAATGCAAACATGACTCCAGACCTTAATTTTGTGAGAAGAGACATACTAAACATCACTGCCAATAAGTATATTCTCATACTAATGAAAGTCAAATCATAAAACACAGTAGGACCTATAAATTATTGTTTTTTTTTAATTTGAGCATATATAATTTTTCACATATTTCAAGCTCATCAATTTTTCATCTTAAGTACAAATCATTTTTCATTAAGCAACTAATATGACCCATGTAGCGAGCTTTATGTCGGTTAACCCAAGTCAGTTGATCATAGGCACTAGGTCTTAAGATACCACGCAGACTTAATTGCTCGAGTCAAATAGTCTCGAAGAAGAACATTAAGATATTGAGTTTATTAGGGGATATACTTAGGCTTAGGTCTATTAAAAGTGGTCAATTCATTTTCAAATTCAACTTACAAACAAGTGACTGTTATCCCAGATCTCATACATGCGGTTAAATCCCATTTACAATATCATAGTGTGTGCAGTGTAGATGGTACATGAAAACACATATACTAATTACTCCATATCAACCCAAGCAAGTAATGAAAACTACGCTACAACTTATGAATTATGTCCATACATGATCACAACATGCAAGTTTAAGAATGTCATATATTATGCTGTAATAAAGTTATCATTCCCATTTTTTTGTTTTTCAATTTTTTTTTTAATTTTTTGTGTTTTTCTTTTTTAAAAAAATGAACGTGCTACACACTAAATAAAAACAAAATGTGCATGTGCCAGTGCAAATACGACTAAAAATGCACATGCATGAAACTAAATAAAAAAACAAACAAATAAATGTGATGCATGCACAAGCCAATAACCCATAACAATTAAGCACACACAGCACCAAAAATACCTAATCAGCTTAGTATATGAGTGCTCCTACCTTTAAGAGCACAGTGATCTATATCAAAATTTTAAGATCACCATTTTTCACCTACACCTGCCTAGTACAAGAACGATTCCTAGATAATTGTGTCACCAACTTGATCTAACGACTTTCTTGATTAGTAAGGAATCCAATCTGACCAACGAACTCCTAATTTTTATTCCTATTAAACCTCTTGATTCTTTGTCTATTTAGGAATTGATGACATCTAGGGCGTATGTGTCCTAACTCACTGTAATGAAAGCATGTCGGGACAAACCTAAGATCAATGTTATGTGGACGCTGACGTTTATTCATAGGTCGATGGGTCCTACGCTGTCTAGTAGGCATTTGTCTAAAATATCCCTTATCCTTAATATTGATGTTAGGTACATGTTTGGGCTGGTCAGTGGCAGTGACAAACACAGTCTTAGAAGTACTAGCACTATTTTCCTTTAAACCCAGACCTCTCTCATTTCCAGCCGGCTTGTCCATTTCTAAAATGTTATCTAACTTTTCAGAACCATTAGAGAAGACAAGCAGATGAGACTTGCAATATTCTAGATCGCTCAGAAGGTTCTTAACCTGGATTTCTAAGGTCTCTTTCATAGTGGTCAACCCACTGACTCTCCTAGAAAACTTCTCAAGCCGACTGGTGATGTTCTTAACCTGTGTCTCTAAAGTTACATTCATGGATTCCACTTTACTCAGGATCAAGGTATATGCCTTAATGTGCGCTACTAACTTTTCATTCTCCAATTCAAGTTCCTTATTATTCGTACTTAAGGCTTTTTTTAAGTAAGAATGTTAAGACTCTCCTCATACATCTTATTATAAGCCTCTTGGATCTTCCTTACTCATAGAATATTCATCAAAATCATCATCACTATCAGAACCTTATTTTGAATACTCAATGCTACTTACCTTCTCAGCCTTCTCACTTCCCTTATTAGATTCATTCCTAATTCTAGTAGTAAATGCAATATATTTTCCACTTTCCTCACGAGTGGATTTCTCACTCTGATTGTCCGAGTTAGACTCGTCATTAGTGAGAGTATCATTCATAGCTTTATCTGAATTTTTCCTACTATTAGGGCACTCACTCCTAACATGACCAAAATCTCGATAATTATGGCATCTCACAGATTTAGAACTCCCCCTAAACTCACTTGGACCACTTATATGCTCCTTTTGAGGTTTTTGTTTATTTCTAAACATTTTTTGAATTTTTTTAGCAAAGTATGCTAACTCATCTTCATTATGAGAATCTGAATTCGAGGACTCTTTATGACTATTCCTCACAGTTTTTAAGGCCAATGACTTATTGTTTGTAGGTTTATCGAATGTCAGCTCAGAAGTCTGGAGAGATCTAACCAACTCTTCAATCTTAATTGAGTCTAAGTCCTTGCTCTTCGTTATAACCATGATTTAGGCCTAAAACTTTCAGGTAATGATTTAAGATTTTTTCTTATAATTTTAGGTTCCGGAATTCTCTCACCTAGGTTGAAACTAGAATTCACTATGTCGTTAAGCTCGCATAAAACTCATCAAAAGTTTCATTCTATTTCATCCTAATCTCTTCAAATCTAGTGGTCAGTATTTGCAATTTCGAGTTCTTAACAGCTTGAGTTCCCTCATGTGTAGTTTGTAGAATATCCCACACCTCTTTGGCTACCCCACATATAAACACTCTCCTAAACTCTTCCGGGGATACCCCCACAAATAAGGTATGTAAGGCTTTACTGTTCCAGTTATATTCATCTAAGTTCGTCCTAGTCCAATTAGCAATGTGAATGGGGATTACTTCACTATTAATCGTAGAACTGGTGCAACCCAACCATTCACAACACTCAGCCATATATGCTCATCCATAGATTTAAAAAATACTCTCATCCTAACCTTCCAGTAGGCATAATTATTGCACTCATCTAGATAATATGGGTCAAGGAATGAATTTGAGCTCTAATATCAATTGAAAATTACGAATTACCAAATTAATGGCTACTAAATTACCGAATGGTTATAATTACTCGTTTTAGTTTTGACCCTACGTGGAGAATTATTCTATTAAAAGTAACAAATAACTTTTTAATAGTTTCTAAATGATTAAACATACACATCCAATTTTCCTATATTTGAATACAGCAGTCTGTAATATGGAAAGCAATAAAGAACACCAATAATTGTTGACGGAGAAACCCAATGTGGGAAAAACTCTGGGACCAAGATAATTACCTCCACTATAGATAATATAGATTACAGTCTGTTTCCAACCTAGCAAATTCCACTAGTTCTCGCTATTGTAATTCCTGTAATCTCTGAGATCTGCGTACCCACCAACTTCCCGATCTTCTATAATTGTCTCTTCCGAGTGGAATTCCATGAATCTCCAATTCTTGTGCTTTTCCTGTCCTTGCAGCTCATCTCTCCCAATTCTCGACTGAGAGAGTACATTCCTCAAAGTGTTAAGGAAGTCGAGTGTTTTGGATTCATGAACCTTGACGTTTTTCCAAAACTTGGTTATCATATCCCAAGAATGATATGAATGATTCCACCAATGAATTGTGTTCTTGGATATCTCAAAAGATGATATGAATATATTATACCAATGAGGCACAATGAGACAACCACTCTTTTCCGTGTAAAACTCTCTAAAATCGCGAACTAGGGATAACCCCGTAACACTGCCGCTCGAGCGACGTCTGGGCGAGAAGCAAGCGACAATGGTTCTATTTCTGTCGCTCGAGCGATGTCCAAGCATGAGGCTAGTGAAATTCTGGCGCTGCTTCTTCCTTATTTCCAAACTCGAACTCAAACCCTAGGCTATCTAACTGAATTATACAAAATTGCTCTTCACTCCTTGCCTTTTACACATGTTCAATTAAGTCATTTTTATTCACAGAATTGTCTATTAAAATATTGAACTTAATAGATTTGATACAAATATTAAATGATTGCATGATGTTTATAATCTAAAGTTGAGAAATTACTACTTAAATTATGAGTATAATTTTAAGATTATATAATCAGGGCTATGTCTTGTTAATGCTAGTGGGCATTAATGTCAACATTTTAATAAGCGTTAGTTGGAATGTTGATAAATTGTTTAACATTATTGCTTGTTAAACGCCTCAATTAATTTAATTGAGAACAAAGTACTTTTCATTTTTGTTTAGGGAATGCTATACGCATTATGCCAATAATTTGGATCCTTATATAATATCTCAAGTCATAACGGGTGATATTTTATAAAGTGGTTTGCTAATTGTCAATTGGCTAGATAATTTTCTCAGCATTAAGGGGGAGGAATTAAGAAGATAAAAATAATGTACAAATATATCATTACCTAAATTCTCGCAAAAGATAATTCGAACCAGAAGTCTGAAAAATAATTTATTTAGATCCATTTACTGACCAAGAGATCAATAATATTTCACACACTGCTTTATATGCTTCCATTCGAATTAACTTCTTGGAGGATAATTAGTTAATATTATATTTGATGGCACATCTGAAGCGTGATGATATTTGATTCTAATATAAAATCCTCAAAAGAGAAATGGAGCATATAAGAAAGATGGTTCCACTTTGAAGGCGTATACTTTTGGAAAGTATATAAACATAACAAATTATAAAATTCCATAAGAGATTCATGTACCTAAAATAATTAAAGTTGAGATATCTCAATAAGTTATGTCATTATGAGAAAAGAAATAGAATTGAAGAAGAAAAAGTTATCAACAATATTTTTGCACATGATGTATTGTATTATATTATGAATAACGTGGAATTGAAATAAAATTGTTGAAACATATCGATCGAAGTAATGATTAACCAAATAAAAAGATGTGATTATACTAAAATTGAATTCACTAGAGAAACTTGACGTTTGTGAATACGATCCTAATAAAATTAAACTTATTAGAGAAAATCTAAAGTTTCTGAATCTACAGTCTGAACACATAAATGTATATACTCCTACGAAATGAAAATGAAAAAAAAAAGTTATAATATGAAATGTATGACTCTTTACATAAAGAATTTCACGAAAACTTGTATAAATAAATAAATTATCATCTGGTGAATGTACTCACAAGTCCCTATTTCATTAACGTGGCATTAATGCATGAAATTTGATATGCATGTAACAAATGGGATTGTAGATAATTTATCTTGTATGATTTTTGATACTATCCTGGAAGAATTTAATATGCTTGAAGTATAATTCAAGTGATATTATCATGTGGGAGAGTAAATACACATTGCATTCTTTTTCCCTCTTTCGAGGTTTTGTCCCATTGGTTTTCTTGACAATGTTTAATTATACAACATTTGTAATGTATTCAAAATAATAAATTTACTCTTTTTCCTTCACTATAATTTTTCTCACTTTCCTAGTAAGGCTTTAATGATGCATTTTTTTTTGTCCATGACCTAAAAGACAATTTACCTTCAAAATAATATTTTGATACGATGAAACTCCTGAAGAGATAACAAAAGCTATTTCTTAAATCATCATGTTACTATTGCCATCAAGTTTTGTCCCACTAGATTTTCTTGAAGACATTGACGTACAAGACAACAATATTGAATACATTAACATATAAGACATGATCACTTGATACAAAAATTGAAATCAGGGAATTAGCTGTACTCTTTTTCTTTCAATCAAGTTTTGTCACGTTGAATTTTTCTTGACACGGTTTTAACGAGGCAGCCGTTTATTATTCCAAATTATTTGTACTCTTTTTTTATTTGCTTGCATTTTGGTCCCATCAGGTTTTGTTAAACGATGTTTCAACAAGTCACATATTTTGTTAAATGCTATGTTTATTAATAAATTACAATTGTACCCCTACAATCCTAAAAAATTATTACAAATGTATCCTTATTCATTCTCTATAACTATAGGACTTTAGTTCTCAATAAAATACATACAAGTCCACTTACTTCTCTTATTATTCTCTATGTTTTTCTCTAATTTATAATAACAGGTCATATATAGTGCTCATTCAACATGGATTAAAGTTTAATTTTATAAAATTTGCTAATTTTATTTATATGTAGTAGTACTCTTTTGAATATGCATGTTTAGATAAATTATATACATAATGTTTAATTTAATAAAATAATTATTTATAGAGACGATACCAGAGATATCCTTTTAACTTTATAACTACATCATATACACCGTCACACATTTAAAAGATCACACTAACCTCTTTTATTTATAGTTTTGAGCATAACATTCATTATATAATCACTTTTTTTAGTTTCATTTCATCTAAAATGGGGCCGGTATACCTAAAAGACCATGATCAACAAAAGAACAAGTTTTTTAACCATGAGACCACAAATTTTTTTAACCATGAGACCTAAAAGACCCTGTATTGCTCAACCATGAGACCACAAATTTGTCCAGGCCCTTGAATTGTTTGAGTCGCCTCTTGATGGAATAAAATGAACTCGTCTACATGGGTTTGTTGCAAGAAAAGTAAAAATAGTATACATTTGGTCATCTTTAACAAATTAAACTTTAAAAATATTGCTAACATTTGTTTATTAAATAATTACTTATTTATTTATTTATTTATTTATTTATTTATACATTTATATAGTTACTTCAAAAGAAATGTATCAATGTTCTGTCATTAATCTATTTTATCCATTTGTCCTATTTCTGATATTTTTTTAATCTCATTTGTTTTATTTCTGATATGTTATTTATATTTTGTTTCATCTATTACTTTTCTGTTCAATTATTTCTAAATATATAATTATTATAAACAATTACCGTTGTATAAAAATTTCGGGTTTTATTTCCTAATTATTTTTATTTATATACTATTCACTTTTCCCAATATTTCCTTGAATATCCTTATAAGATGTTATTTAATTTTGGTATGTTATTTTTTTAAATTAATTATTATTTTTGAATGACCATTGTACCCCTACAACCTTAATTATAACATATAAATATGATGCATTAGTTCAATAAAATATACACAAGAGTTTTGATTCTCTCCATTCACTTCTATTTTTCTATCAAGTTATACTTTGTTATAAAATATCACCATGTGTTCATTCAATATATATGAACTACATATTTGAAGTTATCTATATATGTCAAATATGAAGTCCCTTTAATATTTGAGAATTCATTGAAGTTATATATAGATTGTTGAACCTAAAATTCAAGTCAGTTTGTGTTTACAAATATTATTTTTATTTTACTTTGTAAGATATTGAATGTATCATGATCGATAAAGAGTATATTTAATATTGAACATTGTTTTGTTATTTTTGAAAAATTACAACTTTTTACAAGTTAATATCTAGTTGAGTAGAACTTTATAGATTAATAGTGTATGAGAATATTATATCATCTCTCGAAGAAGCATAATTTTATATACTAATATTCCTCAAAAAATATTATATTATTTCTCTTGGACGAGTAAAAATTTAAATGAATATTTCAGAAAAAAATATTTAATTATTTTTATTTAACAATATTTCAGATGAATTTTGTTTTATTGCTCCTATAAAATCCAAATTTACACAAATAAATATTCTAAAAGAATATTGTATTGTTGTTCCTCTTGAATAATGACTTTATAAATATAAGAAAATTTGAAAAAAAATAATTTTAATGTTCACGAAGAAGCAAATATTTATATTATAATAATATTTTTGAAATATTATGTTATTGTTCTCGAAGACGCATAAAATTATACACATAAGTAATCTTTAAGACTATCATGTGTTTTCACTTTAGATATGAATTTACATCTTATTAGATATCTGAAATTGTCATGAGGATATGCGAAGAATTATTTTTAAAATAATAATAAAAAAAAGACACTTTATATTTATCTTCCCATATATGAAAAAAAAAATGATTTTATTTCTTATATACTGATTATGATTATACTGTGGGATTTGATTTTTGGATTCGTTGCTTGTTTTTCATAATTTGATTAATTGTATTATTAGATTATCAAATTTAGTGAGATCCATTGATAGTAATGTGTGATTATTCTCTAAAATTGGTGTTTTGTACTGTTTCCATGTTTGATTAAATTATGAGCTGTAAAATTGTTACTATGTTAGAAATAAATAATTAATTGTTTTGGAAATTGTTTTGAGTTATTCTTCTTGTGGATCCCACATGAAATTATATTTAGTACACATTACAATTAGTAATTAAATTGATCATTGCATATTTGCGTTACATCCATAAAATTATATTTTGTCAATGTGTAAATATCTAGTTGAGTTTTTCACGACAATGAGGAAAAAGAAAAAAGAACGATAGAGATTAATGTACAAATAATATCTAGTTCTGCAAATTTGATTGAAGGCTCTTGAAGAGCCAATATTTTGTTACGTGGGTGAACAAAATTTAATACCATAATTATTTTCCCCCCCATATATTACAAAAGAAACTTGCATTGTTTCAAATATTTACATCACAATTTGTAATATTCAAGAATAATTGCTATATATAATTATAATTTCAATATTGAAAAAAAATTATCATTTGAGGGTTTAGGGTTTAGGACAATTTTGTCTTGATGATGATAGTGAGTTTACTTTTCAAATATTTTAATAATTACTAGTTGAAATAATCTTTGAACATTCTATTGCTCACAATTTAACAAATCATTTAAATTCTTCCAATTAATGGCTAAATCATATTATTGACAACAAAATGCTTCATATTTCTGATTAGAGAAGACTATTTTAAATGTAGCAACATTGTATGCATTATGACAATATCGAAATTCTCCTACCATTGTGCACAAAAGTGGACCTTAAAGAATAAATGAAATGTATTATATTTTGTTACCTATATTTCACAAATGTTTTTGGAATTCTATTCAAAATATATTTGGCAAATTCTAATTAGAAGCTCAATTGGAAGTTGAAATTTGTGTTAGATTTAAAGAGATCAAGATATGGACCAGGGAGGACTTTTCCGCGCAATTATACTCGCCTAGCGCTCGAGCGCCCAAAGCACTAAAGTTGGCGCTTGCTTGGTGCCGTCGAACGCCATGTTCATCCAACCCCTGCCCCGTTTTCTCGTTTTGACTCGTTATGAGTATTTCTTTCCATCTATAACTCCACTTTTAGGGTATAAAACATTCTTTACATATATTTAGCTCTTTATTATATTTTAGATTAAATTAGACAAATCAAAAACACAAAATCATTATTCTTTCTTCATATTACAGTGAAATCTCCATTCCTTTACTAATTATTTTGTTCTTAAGTTTGTGATTAATTACTTCATATTATGTCATTATTTTCTCGCATATTATCACAACAAATTGATATTAGGATTATCTGGTATTTTCATCGTCGTTTAAAACATACTGGTATCAGAGCCAATGATTTATTCATAAGGAGATTTTTTGTTTTTATTGGGATGGTAACTATGAAGGACGATATTTCGCTTTTAGATCGTAGTACAAGATTTTCTTTGTGTCAAGTAAAGATATGAACAATACTCGCTTAGATGGATTTGGATGATGCATTGTTGATATTTGATAAGATGTCTACAACTTGGAATTAGAAGGAAAAACAAAGTAGGGATCGGAAGGTCCTATCATAAATTCATGTTCATCTTTTAAATAACAATGTTCAAGATGTCTTGAAGGAGAAATTCGCCACTGCGTTATAGTTAAAATTGGAGCAACTTTGTATGACAAGAGTCTTACTAGCAAATTGCACTTGAAGCGCCTTCATTCTCATCATATCACAGAAGGTACATCTCTTGAAGATCACCAAAATGTGTTTAAAAAAATCATTACTGATCTTGAAACTTGAAGGTTAAATATGATAAAGAAGATTAGGGTTTGATTTTATTGTGTTTGTTTCTCATTTCATATATGTTTTTTAGAGACACAATCCTGTATATTATGATACTCTTTATTTGAAAGAGAAGATGAAGCATGTTCGAACTGAGACTCGTGGAGATGACTTTATTGTTGATGGTGGTTCTGGAAAGAGTAAATTAAAGTCTAACATCACAAATAAAATTTGTAATTATTGTAAGAAGAATGTGCATTTGGTTAAGAATTGGTATAAGTTGCAAAATAAAGAAAATTTGGCCGTAGCTAATCATTGTAATTATTTCTCCATATTTTAGTGAAATCTCCATTCATTTGTCAATTATTTTAATCTTGAGTACTTGTGATCAATTACTTTATATTGTGTCATTATTTTTTTTGCCTATTATCATAACAAATTTGTATCGTAATTATCCGATATTTTCGTCGTTATTTATAACAGTGACATTACAAGATAAATTGAAAGCCTCGGACATAGACATTATTTTAGTGACAATTTGTGACACCATTAACATAATTGTGGATACCGTAAAACAAGGCGTACACATAATGAATTGCATGACAAATGTCACTAAAATACAGTGAAAATATTTGAGCTTGGATTTAATCGTGACTTTCAACATAATGATGAGAAAATGCCAACTTATGAAAATGAACATAAAGCCCCCTAAACTTGTCTATAAATAGTCATTTACATAACTAAATATTAGAATCCCACATTATTTGAGAAAATATAAATGATCCACTTAATAAGGTGATGTCAATCCTCCCCTAATAAGCCGGTTTTATTAGGTGGAGTTATGCTCAATATTCCTAACATGGTATCAGAGTTAGGCCCAATTTATGCAATGTTGGGTGCCATCCAATATCAATTTGTTCACAGTTATTTGGCATGGTCCACGTTGTGCGTGAAGGGGCGTATTAGAATCCCACATTGTTTGAGAAAATATAAATGATCCACTTAATAAGGTGATGGCAATCCTCCCCTAATAAGCCGGTTTTATTAGGTGGAGTTATGCCCAATATACCTAACACTAAAAATGGTTAAAAGAAGAGAAAAGAGTTTACTTGAGAGAAGTCATAAACATTTAAACAGTTAAGATCCATTTTTCACTCTAAAAAATTGTCTCGAATCAAGGCAAAACTAGGGTTAATACTCTTTGAAAATCTTAGCATTCTTTAATGCATTTTTCGACCAACATTACACTATAAAACCCATCATCTTTTTTTTTTTCTCCCCAAAAAGTTAACCAAAAAACGCCTAAAATCCCCAAAAGGGCAAACCCTGCCAAAATTCTAGCAGAAACCCTTGCTGCTGGCATTAGAAAATGATTTCCCTTTTTTTGAGGTCAACAATTACTCCAAATTCTTTGTACTCTTTTTTTTTTTTTTCTTCTATCATTCTATGTTTTTGTCCATGGCCTTTACCAAAAAACATTTTTAATGAAACAATTGTTATGAAAGTGTAATTCAAGAATGGGCATTTTAAGCTAATTATGTAAATGATCATTGTTATGAAATGGTCATTCAAGATTCTTTTTTTTTCTATGATTCTCTCTACTCTCTTCTCTTTCTCTCTTTAGAGTATAACAAGTCTATATATTATTTATAAAGTTTATTTTCTTCATTTAAGCTTAAAGAATTATGCCTCATTTCTGTCATATGAATTTCTTCTAGTTTTTCTAGCTATAATTTTTTCCCATTGTTAGGAATGTACTGGATCGGCCACAAATTTTTATTTATTAGTTTTTTAACAGCTTTACTATTGTGTATGTTCATCCTTTTTCCCAATGTTCGCTGCATCCTTATTAGTTTTGGTGATTCTTCTGTTAGTAGTTTTTATAATCCGCATATTAATTCACATAATTCTTGATTTCTTTAACGCGTAGTGTGGTCTGAGCAAAATAGTTTTTCAAGATTATTAAACAAATCATTCACGATATGTTTCAAGTAAAAAAATAAATATTTTCACTCTTCTAATTAAACAAACCTTCAGAGATAATTACTGTTGAAGTTAACTAATTGTATCCACTTTAACCAGTTAATTAATTTTTTTTTTTTTTTTTTTTTTGATAAATTGGTCTAACAATTTTGTTAAATCGAACATAGTTATGCACCGCTAATGTAGCGGCTTGTCGAGCATTTGACTCGACAGATTGGGGAGAGAAGAGGGCGATGAAGTTACAAGAACATTGATACAATAATGCATTACAACTCACTCAAAATAAGAGAAATAGGCAGGAGATAAAAGGAAAATAGCACACCACACACACTAACACGAACACGGACGCACATGAAGACATGACTAGGCCATCATTCTACACGGTCATAGGGTTAAGCTCTGGTCCCTGAGGTTTACTTCTTGCTGGCTTCTTCATCAGGTCCGGCAATTCTTCCAGCAAAGCACTTTGGTTTGAATTGCTCCGTTCGAAGTCGAGCACCTTTGCTAAAATTGATAAGAGACTTGGGAGTCTTAAAAGCTGTATCGATGGCATTCTTGTACGCCTCCTTTCCAGCAGTTAACATATCATCCTTAGTTTTATGCAGCGTTCGTACTGCTTCACAGGCACTATCTCCGACGTCAGCAAACCTATTTACCCATGCCGGAAGCTTCGGCACTCCCAGCCTCTGCAACAACTCATTACAGAAATGGTTACAGTTTCTCGCCAGGAGGTCGTACTTACTTCCCGTCCACTCCTGGCTAAGTTCTTTAAGGATCTGACCAACCTTGGTAGCGGACAAATTTGTTCTTCCGAGAACTATACGTTCACGGTATGTATACGTCAGGTTTTTGCCGGCGGGACAGCTGTAAACACCGGATCCCTCGTCGCACTGCCAGTATCCCCATTCCTCGTCGCCGTAAATCTGAACGGCGGTGTGAAAGACGCCGCCCATAGGAATGACATCTTTACAGACGTTGTTGAGTTGAACGAGGGCGTAATTCAGGGTTTCATAGCCGGAACTACTATTAATTGTAACGTCATATACGTGAAGGGTCACTTCTGCCATTTTAATTGAGTTCAAAACTCTCAGGCTCTCTCGCTCTCTGCGTGTAACAACTAGCCTTTCAAACGACGCACAAAGCTTGAAGCACTAGCTGGTCCTGTGTAGGGGTATTTATGGTACATGATTATCAAGGGCAAAAAGGAGAAGTGAAGTGTGAAAGCGAAAGCAACGAAATAACACGACATTTTCTCTCGTCTTTCGTGGGTCTTGCAGACTTGCACGTTGAAAATGCATAAATATAATTATTTGTTGTAAATAGTAAGTTTATTAGTGAATAACAATTGTATCCCTAGAAATTATTATCATTTCATCCCTAATCATTCCCTATAAATATCGGGATTTGTTTCTTATTATAATACACACAAGTTTATTAACTTTTATTATCTCTCCTTTTTTTCTTTCTTTTCGTAACACGTTATCAACACGAAGTTCTAACCAATTGACGCCAGCCAGAATAACGATTATTCTACAGGTGGGGATCAATAGACAAGAACAAGGAATAAAACAAGAGAAAAACCAAAGGAAACGATAAGAATTTTTTATTATTCAACAACTGAATGAAAATTAATCCACAAGCCGGGTTATATAGCCGAATATGCGAAATTAATGAAAATTTACCAAAAATGGTAAATTCTAATTTTCCTACCAAAATAAAAGATTTAATAAAAGAAACAATATCACCAAAATCCGGCTCAAATTGAGCTCTTATTCTATTTCAAAAAGGTAATTGAAATATTACCATAAACGGCAAAAAATAACTTAAATTGATGATTCGGAAAGGAAAACAACTGAATTTGACTTCGAAATCGATGCTCACCGAGCAAAGCTGGGCGACCACGTCGTGCGCACCGAAAAGACCTTTTCGAATTGGGGTTATGGGCGTGATTCTGACAACCGTAGCAAAAGTTATGGCCAAATAACCGAAACATGCCTGTAGATGGCCCAATTAGGAAATATCGCCAATTATTTGCCAATCTTGCGTTGATCTGCCAACTCATGGTATTTCAGCGCCATTAATATACTATCAGACAGCTCGGCCTCGTCTGACTCGGATCCTCCTGCATCACCAATTTAGCAAAATATATTTCACTTTCTGCTTACAAGTCTCAAGCCTGTTGAGGTAGAAAAAAATCTCAAACAAAATCGATCATTTTGCGCAGAGGCCTAATCAAACAAATTGGCGGAAATATGGTCAGATTCTTACTCTGTTTTCAAACCTTTCATCTTTGATTAGTTGAATTTTTGCCTTAAAAAAAGGATTAGTTGAATTTTTGTTTATATAAAAATGTTGCATATTTATGTGTACAATGGCCACTGAACTTATTTAAAAATTAAAAAACGGCCACTACAGGACCAAAAGACGTAGACATAAAAACTTGACCACCTCAAATGCAAAGTTCTTGCTATTAAGTGCCAACAAGTGATTAATTTGCACTTGAGGTGATCAAACTTCTATATCCACGTGTTTTGATCCTTTAAGTTTGAATTAAAATCAAAACGATTATTCAGTGATCGTTTGTTAAACAAATTAAAACTTCAGTGACTGTTTGTGAAAGCGCATAAAACTTAGTGATTGTTTCTGCAAGTTTTAAATTTTAGTGATCGTTTTGTAAATTTTAGGTAAGTTCACTGACCATTTGTGAAATTAACCCGTACTTGTATGTCTACATCAGTAGTTGAACCCTTTTGTGGGGGATTGATTTTGATTAGTAAATTGAGTTGTACTTAAAATCTTTAGAATTCTTCGGATCTTGTAATTTTAACTATCGAATTTGAGTTCTAACGTATCGAGACCACGTTTGTCATGATCCGAATTACTAGATCGAAAAATTAAGGGTTTATTTGAGCCACATTAATTTGAAAGTATGTATTTTGGAATAGTAGGTTGATGCAGAATGTGTAGTTAAAAAAGAAGGAAAAATTATTGATGTAATGAGAAATATTATTTTATTGAAAAATACGAGGTTGAAAATGAGTAGAAGAATGATAATGAAAATTTTAACGTGTACAAAACAGGGGCTAAGATCTAATGGATTTTTATGCCTATTTAATTCATGTTCCATAATTAATTTTTATATATAAATTCATATCATATCTATTTGGTAATTAATATTTTTAACTCGATTAAATATTTTTAGACGTTCTTTTACAAAACTTAAATTGATAATCTACCAGGTTGCTCATAAAGTAACACAATATTATAATTAATATTCATGGGGAATATTATTTGCTCCTAAATAGTATAATTATAATATTCAATATTCCAGAAGAATATTGAAATATTGCTCTTGCGAAAGCAATAATGAAATACAACGTGTTCTCGAAATAACACAAGTAATTTCAAAAAATATATCATTTTGAATTCATGTTTATTACTGAAGGAAAATATATAACTCATGTCATGAGGTTGTTGATGAGTTTGGCTAATTGAATGATATGTGATTATATAATGTTTAATCATATTCTTCAAAATTAAATAATTGAATTATATCTTAAATTGAACCAAAAGTTCAATTTGATTTGATTTTATTGTTTGACACGATCAGTTGAACCATCATTTGATCAATAATTATACGAAATTAAAAATTCAATATGGATATTCAAGTAAGAACCAAAAGATTCTTCAATCCAATGGTTTCTTATATATTATTTGTTCTCTGTGTTGATAATTGTTCATTATACATCAATAGTTAAAATAGGGACTGATTTCTATATTTTTGAAAATTAATTATGGTGATAAATGGGTGCCCGTCACCCACCACGTTGACCACCTAAATATTGTTTGCATAGATTTGATATAAATATTAGATGATTGCATGATTTTGTAACTTGAAGTTTGCGAAAATATTGCTCAAATTATGTGCATTATTTTCAGATTATATAATCAAGACGGTGTGTCTTGTTAACATTAGTGATCCTAAATCTCAAATTTTTAATAAGTGTTAGTTGATATATCGATAAATGGTTTAACATTATTTTTTGTTAATCGCCTCCAATTAATTTAATTGGGAACAAAATACTTTTAATTTCTGTTTAGGGAATGTGTCATGCCACATCAAGTTCTCCATATTATAATTGGCTTATGGTTAGAGCTTAATTTCTTCATATAATTATTTGATAGTGCGATATATGTACAATTAATCTAAAACATTGCATTGAGATGGAAAGTAAAAATAAAAAAAATAACTCTGAGAATAAATGCGTAGTGTAAACCTTTATCCCAAATGGTTGATATTTTATAACTCAGTAAAAATGATTATAAACTTGATTTGACAATCCTCTCAGTATTAGGGGGAGAAATTAAGAAGATGAAAATAATGTACAAATATATCATTATCTAAATTCTCGTAAAAGACAATTCAAATCAAAAGTTCGAAATATAATTCATTTAGATGCATTTACCGACCAAATAGATTAATAATAAATTACACATCAGCTTTAAATGGTCAAACTCGAATTGACTCATGAAGGGATAATTCATTAATATTATATTTGATAAATTTATGGCATGTCGAACCATGATGGTATTCGATTCAATTACAAAATCCTCCAAACATATTATAAAATTCCTGAAGAGGGCCAGATACTTGAAATAATGAAAATTGAGATATCTCAATAAAATATGTCATTATGTGAAAAGAAAATAGAATCGAAAAAGAAGAGAAAAAGTTGTTGACAATATTTTCGTGCATAATGTATCGCTTTATATTATGAATAGCGAAAATATCGAAATAAATGTATTGAAGTATATCAATCAAAGTAATGACTTGGCAAATAAAATGACGCGATCACACTAAAATTGAATTTACTATAGAAGTATAAAGTTTCTAAACGCGATCCTAGTAAAATTGAACTTACTAGAGAAGCTAGAAGTTTTCGGATCTACAGTCGAACACCAGGTACATACTTATGTAAAATAAATATAGAAAAAGTAAAATCGTAATATAAAATGTACGACTCTTTACATAATAAATTTCGCAAAAACTTGTATAAATAGATAAATCATCATATGGATGTAATCACAATTTTCTATTTCATTAGCGTGACAATGCATAAAATTTGATATAAATGTAATAAATGTTATTATAGATTATATATCTTGTATGGTTTCAATACTCTCCTGGAATGATTTAATATGCCTGAAGCATTATTCATGTGATATTATCGTGAGGGGGAGTAAAAACGCGTTGTATTCTTTTTTCTTGACCGAAGTTTTGTCTCATTAGGTTTTCTTGACAACGTTATTAATGAGACAACTTTTGTAGTGTACTCAAAAGAATAATTTACTCTTTCTCCTCATTAGAACTTTTCCCACATATTTTTTTCCTAATAAGGTTTTAATGAGACATATTCTTTGTGTGATGAATGTTCATAGCATACAAGACATTAGTATTGAAGACATTGACATACAAGATATTTTTGGATCATCATGTTACTAAGTCATCAAGTTTTGTCCCATTGGATTTTCTTGAGAAGATTGATGTACAAAATATCAGTATTGAAGACATTGACATACAAGATATGGATCGCTTGATACAAGAATTGAAATCGGGGAAGAATCTATACTCTTTTTCTTTCGATCAAGTTTTGTCACATTGTATTTTCTTGACAATGTTTTAATGAGGCAACAGTTTATTACTCCTCATATTTGTACTCTTTGTTGTTGGCATTTTTTTCCATCAAGTTTTTGCCGAATAGTGTTCCAAGAAGATATATATTTTGTAATGTGTCATTTAAGAGGGAGTATTGTAAATGATAAGTTTATTAGTGAATGATATTTGTATCCATGTAGCCCTAGAAATTATTACCATTATAGCTCTAATCCTTCCCTATAAATATAGTGCTTTGATTTTTATTGTAATACACACAAAACTATTAGCTTTTATTCTCTCTTCTCTTTTTCTCTCTTTTCATAACACTATTAACATTGTTATAATGTACTTCTTGAGTGTCATTATAAGTTATTATTAGAATGTGATAGTAATTATAAGTGGACATTAATTTGTCGGGGAACAAATATTTTGTTACTTTGATAGAGTTAACCGAGGAATATGGTTATTTAGGAGAGATTGTCTTGGATTTGAATTAACATTATCTACTTATTTAGGGAGAGAAAGTCATATAAAAGATAAATAATGGTTTATTCAGGAAGAGAAAACCGTACAAAAGAGAAGACAAATAAAATACATAAATAAAAATGTGTTTGGTATTTAAAAACAAGAAATCTCCTAGATCAAGATGGTTAATTATTTTCTTCTTTTCAAAATGCCAATTATTAAATATATAAGGAGAATTATGTAGATTGTAATTGTTCAAATTAGGCATGGGCATTTTAATTGAAATTGAACCTTTCGAAACGAAATCGATCTAGAATCGAAGGTTTCAATTTGATTCCAAAAAAATAATTTAGGAACCAGAATCGAGAACCAAAAAATAACTAGATCCTGTTTGATTCTTGGTTTTTGAACCAGAACCATGGGTACTCGAATAGAACTAATTATTTTTTAATATAATTTTATTTTTTACAATTTATCGAATGGTTAAAAAAAATAATTCTAAAACTATAATTTGGGTAGTGAAGCTACCAAAAATACGTGTATGCTGATTTTCAAGTTTGACGACTGAGAATAAGTAAGAAATGAGATCTTCCAGTACTTAAAACAAAGGTGTCGACGTGTGTTCTCGTCGCCTCTCTGATGTGAATTTATGCATGAGGTTATAGACTGAAAATTACATCAAAGCGTATTTGAATAATGATAAAAGTCTTTGTATTTATAGAGGTAGATAGTACACTCATAGTAGGATTGGATTAGTTAAACACCTTTATCCAATTTGAGGAGTTATAGGATGTCTGGAAGTCTTACCATGTCTAAAAAATTGCAATTTGATAGACATTAGGCAATTGGTATTTGGATGAAGTTAAAACTCTGATGTTGGAGTGTCATCGTGATAGGACAAAAGAGATATAATAGGACTTAGCCTTATCAGATAAGCCTTATCATATAGAAGAGTCCTAATGGATTAGGTTTGTTGGAAGCAATGTCAAGGCATACACCTGAGGAGACCTAGAACCGAGGGACGATTTTCATACCAGATGACAAAGGTCGACGACGTCTATTTGGTTTGCCCTAAAAAGGTTGAGGACACATACCCGAGGAGGTCAAGTAAACTTCACATGAACTAGCCATAGACTGACGAGTAGGCATGCTCATACCAAGGATTAGGTATGCATGTTCAAAACAATGATTAGATATGCTCATGCCTACAAGTTAACATGCTTAAGCCAATGATTATGCATGATCATACCAAGGAGTAGGCATCTTCATGCCGAAAAATAGGCAAGCTCGTGCCAAGGATTAAGTATGCTCATGCCTAGAAATTAGCATGCTTAAGACAAGGATTAGACATGATCACACCAAGGATTAGGAGAGCTCATGCCTAGAGATAGGCATGCTCATGCCAAGAAATAGGAGAGCTCGTGCCAAGAATTAAGCATGCTCATTCCTAGAAATTGGCATGCTAAAGCTAAGAGCTCATACCTAGATGTAGGCATGCTCATGCCAAGAAATATAGTCATACTTTGAACTAATGAAAATGAGTGTAATGAGTTTGCTCCCTTTAGTTCTAACGATTATCCTATAGTTTAACAGTGACCTCAAACTCTTGTTAGTTTTTTTTTAAAACCTGATCAGCATTTCAGAGCCTGTTGCTGATAAAAAATTAGACTCCTTCCACGTAAGACAGAGCTCGAAAAATCTGGTCACTTTTCCTCACCGTGAAAGTGCCGAAATACAAGTTGTTAGCTACTTTGTTAATTGGGCCTGATTCTTTGATCTTCCTCCTAGGCCTTGAGCTGTAAACAACAGAGCTTCAAAGACCTCGAAATAAGTTTGCAGCTTTTTGGAATAAGTTTTTCCTATGAATAATAATGTACAAAGTATAATTTCAGTATAAAGGTAGAAATAGAAGAAATGATCTAGAAAAGAAATTTTCAATAATTTATTGAATTTGGCTAGACACAAGTCATTAAGCCTCTTATTAAGATTCCTCTACTCAGTTGAGTGGAATTATTCCTCTACTCAGTTGAGTGGAATTATACTTGGGTATTTGTTGATATGAGTAGTCGCATTACTACATAATAAACTGTAATGCACAGTATCTGGATGATGCCTCAGACTTCGACAACTTCAATTACTGGAATCCTTAAATTCAATTCAATCTAACAGAAGTCTCATCATTATTTGTGGATACGACTTTTTCGCAACACCTGTTAGCAACTTGGCAGAAAAGATCGTTCTTACTAATTATTTCCAAAGCATTGATATGTTAGGTTGGGTGGCACCTGAATACTTGGGAGGGAGATTGTATGTCGGAAGTAAAATTTTGAACTCCGTTGCTTTGATTTCCTGAGTAATTTTGTATTTTTGATAAGTCTGAATACTTAAAGGTCCAGATCCTTTTTTTTCTTGATAGATAATGGCTTCTCGAACAAGAATTGGCAGGAAAAATAGAGTGCTTAGTACATTATACGACCCACCTTCAGACGTTTCCTTGTCGAAGGCATCATGCAAGGATCCATTGTCTCAGACAAGTAATGTCCAAGTTCCTACTCCATTAACTCAACCTCTTCAGGTTCCTGCCCCATTATCTCAACCTCAAGCTCAGCTTCAGCCTCAACTTAATTCATCACAAGCAACCACATTGACCCATGAGACCATTCTCAATTCCAACGGTAATCATTTATCTTAATGTTTATGATATAAAATCATCCTAACGTATACATTTAATTGATAAAATCTCATTTTTTGTTTATACATTCAATTGATATAAAATCATCCTAATGTCTATAGATTCCCATTCTTTGAAGAGGAAAGGGCGTGGTCTTACAAGAGGCAAGGGCATTGATGATATCGTCAGTGCAGCTGGAAAAATATCATTGGAGATTTCTAAAACAATGGGAAGAGCGATTGGAAATCAGCAAGCACATTTAGCTAGTGAGTGTGGCTATGTCGTTCGATCATTTGCTCCACTCCGTTACAAAAGATGGATCGACATACCCAATGAAGAGAAAAATAAATTATATGATCGAGTTTTGGTATGTCATAAACAAATTAACGTTTTACAAACTTTTGTTGAATAGTTATTAGTTTCCCATATTATAAATAATTTATTTATATTTACACTTTTTCTTTTTTGGTAGGCAAAGTTCAAGCTTGATTTGACAGTTGAGCATGTTCATAAATGTGTGAACGATACTTTAGTGAGAAGATATCGTGATTATAGATGTAGAATCAAAGAGAAATATTTCAATAAAAAAACATTGGATGAGGCAATAAAGAATTGCCCACCTTTTGTAACTCAAGTTGATTGGGAATGACTATGTCAATATTGGTCTACCCCTGAATTTCAGGTAATTTTTAAAAAATATATATATTTACACTTGTAAATATGAATAATCACATAATTTATCCGCCATGTTAAAATAATTAATATAATGAAAAATAATAAATTATAATAATGAGTTAATTATTTATTTCATATAATAAATGCATGCACTATCTACGCGTAATGTAGCAAGCCACAACTGCATTAAATATAACTATCGTGGCGGATCAAAATCATTTGTTGCACGTCTTGAAGAAAATGTAATATTTTTTTTTCGAATTTATGGATAAAAATATATTTATGTAACACGATACATATTACTTCAAACAGAGATCAATAACTAAAGACAACGCACAAGGAGAAATAGAACTTTATTATGAGACTCATTATAATGAGAAGAAAGGCTAGGTAAACGATGAAGCGCGAACAAGATATGTAAGTATATTAACAATTTATTCATCGTTATTGAGATTTTATATGTATTCAGTTATTCACATATATCTCTTCTTCTCTCTCTTTACTTATATATATGAGATGATGCTTCAGATTAAAGAGCAACATGTTCCAGATGGATCTGATGCCCCCACTGAACTTGAGATTATGCAATAAGTTTTAGGAAAATGTAGAGGTTACATTAGAGGACTTGGACATGGTCCAAAACCCGCCTCAAACCACTCTGTTCATTTGACATCGGTTGATACTGAATCAATAGCCCTTTGAGAGCAAATACAAAAGCAGGAGCAAGAATTATTGGATATGCGTGCTAAGCTTTCTCAATTTGAGACACTAATGCATAAGTTCGTATCGAGTCAAGGTGGCACGTCTCCACAACAATCTGAACCAGCATCAATAGTTTAGCATGTCCTATTGATAATATATGAATTATGATTTATTTAATTATTTGCTTTAATTGTGAGACAATTATTTTCCTTTATGGATTTGTTTGATCGAGTAGTCCTTTTTTGCATGTTATTATATTATGTGATGGAAAGTTTAATCGTATAATGAATTGTACTTAAATTTTTTGGTTTGACCGAGTAGTCCTTTCTACTTAACACTAGGTATTTATGCAGACAAAAGAGTACAATTTTAGGTATTAACTACCTAACACTTGGTTGAAGATTCTTTTTAAGATATCAAATTTTACAAGTACAAAAAGATTAGACATCGCTTGTAGATCAGATTGAAGATGAAGCCAAGGAAACAAAAATCACGGTACCATTTGGTGCTTAATGAAAACATTTGGCGCCTTGCTTCCCTCATATTTTTGGCGACATTCTTTATTATTTGTCGTAACTTCTCACATTTCATGATAATGCTTTATGTCGCCTTCTATTTTTTGGCACTTATTTTTTTCATCACAATCTTCGCGACACACTCTAAAAATGTGTTGCATTAAATCACTTATTGCGACAACGTTTTGTATGTCGCGAAAAATCTTATCGCGAAATCACGATTAGCAACAAATATTTATTATCGCGAAAACTAAACCCTATTGCATCACAAGCTGTTGCAAGAAATAAATGTTTGTCGCCATAAGTTTCTCACCAAAAATATTTTGGCTTCCCTCGTATTTTTGGCGACATTCTTTATTATTTGTCGCACATTCTCACATTTCACGACAACGTTTTATGTCGCCTTCTATTTTTTTGGTACTTATTTTTTTCATCACAATCTTCGCGACCCACTCTAAAAATGTGTCACGTTAAATCACTTATTGCGACAACATTTTGTATGTCGCGAAAAATCTTATCGCGAAATCACAATTACATTTTTTAGCAACAAATATTTTTTATCGCGAAAACTAGACCCTATTGCATCACAAGCATCTTGTTGCAAGAAATAAATGTTTGTCGCCATAAGTTTCCCACCAAAAATATTTTGGCTTCCCTCATATTTTTTGGCAACATTCTTTATTATTTGTCCCACATTCTCACATTTCACGACAACGTTTTATGTCGCCTTCTATTTTTTGGTACTTATTTTTTTCAACTCTAAAAATGTGTCGCGTTAAGTCACTTATTGCGACAACATTTTGTATGTCGCGAAAAATCTTATCGCGAAATCACGATTACAATTTTTAGCAACAAATATTTTTTATCACGAAAACTAGACCCTATTGCATCACAAGCATCTTGTTGCAAGAAATAAATATTTATCGCCATAAGTTTCCCACCAAAAATATTTTGGCTTCCCTCATATTTTTGGCGACATTCTTTATTATTTGTCGCACATTCTCATATTTCACGACAACGTTTTATGTCGCCTTCTATTTTTTGGTACTTATTTTTTTCATCACAATCTTCGCGACACACTCTAAAAATGTGGCGCGTTAAGTCACTTATTGCGACAACATTTTGTATGTCGCGAAAAATCTTATCGCGAAATCACGATTATATTTTTTAGCAACAAATATTTTTTATCGCGAAAACTAGACCCTTGCATCACAAGCATCTTGTTGCAAGAAATAAATGTTTGTTGCCATAAGTTTCCCACCAAAAATATTTTGGCTTCCCTCATATTTTTGGCGACATTCTTTATTATTTGTCGCACATTCTCACATTTCACGACAACATTTTATGTCGCCTTCTATTTTTTGGTACTTATTTTTTTCATCAAAATCTTTGCGACCCCACTCTAAAAATGTGTCGCGTTAAGTCACTTATTGCGACAACATTTTGTATGTCGCGAAAAATCTTATTGCGAAATCACGATTACATTTTTTAGCAACAAATATTTTTTATCGCGAAAAATTGACCCTATTGCATCATATTACATCACTTATCCCTCATATATTTGGCGACATTCTTTATTATTTGTCGCAACTTTTCACATTTCACAATAATTTTTTATGTCGCCTTCTATTTTTCGGTACTTATTTGTCTCATCACAAACTTCGCGACAAACTAAAAAAATGTGCAGCGCTAAGTCACTTATTGCAACAACTTTTTGTATACTGTGAAAAATCTTATTGCGAAATCACAATTCGAATTTTTAGCAACAAATATTTTTTATCGCGAAAAGTAGACCTTATTGCATCACAAGCATTTTGTTGCAAGAAATAAAGGTTTGTCGCCCTAAGTTTCCCACCAAAAATATTTTGACGCCTTGCTTCCCTCATATTTTTTACGACATTCTTTATTATTTGTCGCAACTTTTCACATTTCACGACAACTTTTTATGTCGTCAAAGGTTTTTTTGGTACTTATTGCAACAACTTTTTGTATGTTGCAAAAAATCTAATCGCGAAATCACAATTATAATTTTTAGCAACAAATATTTTTTATCACGAAAAGTTGACCTTATTGCATCACAAGCATTTTGTTGCAAGAAATAAAGGTTTGTCGCCCTAAGTTTCCCACCAAAAATATTTTTTATTTGGCGACATTCATTATTATTTGTAGCAACTTCTCACATTTCACGACAACTTTTTATGTCGCCAAATGTTTTTTGGTACTTATTTTTCTCATCACAAACTTCGCGACAAACTAAAAAAATGTGTCGCGTTAAGTCACTTATTACAACAACTTTTTGTATGTTGCGAAAAATCTTATCGTGAAATCACAATTCGAATTTTTAGCAACAAATATTTTTTATCGCGAAAAGTAGACCCTATTGCATCATAAGCATTTTGTTGCAAGAATTATAGGTTTGTCGCCCTAAGTTTTCCACCAAAAATATTTTGACGCCTTGCTTCCTTCATATTTTTGGCGACATTCTTTATTATTTGTCGCAACTTCTCACATTTCACGACAACTTTTTATGTTGTCAAAGATTTTTTGGTACTTATTTTTCTCATCACAAACTTCGCGACAAACTCAAAAAATGTGTCGCGTTAAGTCACTTATTGCAACAACTTTTTGTATGTCGCGAAATCACAGTTTTGTTGTAGTGACTATTACTCGAAGTTTGAGTACATGCAGTGGAAGACAAACTACTACTAGAGGAACCACATGCATATGCAATTATATTATATCTTTATGAGTTCATGCTTTCGAATTAATTTAAAACTTCAGAGTCGTCATCTGTTATATTAGTGGGAGGAGTAGATGTAGGTACACGAGTAATATGTATACCCATTAGTGAAACATATAATTCATACATTTCGCGTAACGTTTTTTCCAAATTCATATAATAAATAGGTACAATAAAAATTAAAGTATTTGACATTTGATCAAATACAAATTTAGTACCCGATAAATTATATCGGTAATCCATAACGCATGCTAAAGGATATTACATAGGTAATTCTTTCAAATATTTTCTAAATTTTAATTCCATGGAAAATATGACTTTCTGAAAATCAGGGTCATTTTGGAATTTCTTAAAAGTCCTAGCAACTACATAAAGATGTTGAAGAACCATACAACTAGTTGGATGGAATGGCAGTCCTCAAGAAGTGTTTCTTGGATCTAGGTTTATTTCCAGAAGATCAGAGGATCTCTGCTGCAACTCTTATGGATATGTGGGTGGAACTGTACAACCTAGATGAAGTTGGCATGTATACCCTCATCTATCTCTATGAAATCTCAAACAGAAATCTGGTTAATCTTACTCTTGTGAGGTTTGTACCTTCCTTTTCGTCTTTAGAAGATTATGCTACATCTGGAGAGTCGATGTTCATCTGCACATTTGATTGTCGATAAGGCAAGCAAAAAGTGAATGCATTTATGCAAAAGTGGAAGTCACGCCAGTTGAGCACAAATGAGAGATCCTGAGTTATGCAAGATGTTATCGCTAGAGATGAAGACAATATGAGACAATTGGAAAGTGGAACATTATCCATGTTAATATGCTATAAAAACAAGAGAAATGCAAGAAGCATGTGAACTGAACTTAGATAATGTGGCTGCAAGGCTACCTACATAACTCTTAGGCAGTTAATTTGATCCATCCTTTGCCCTCATCCCGGCCCTTTTTGAGTGTAGAAAAAGGAAAAATCTAAGAACAGAACTACGAAAAACTAGAGGATTTAGTGTTCAAGTGAATTTTCTTCTTGGTAGAGATGAATGAAAATTGTATAAATTATCCAGCAGAGCAATAGTGTTTCAGTGGTATTGCTTCTCTATTTAATATTTTTTGTTGATAATACAATGATGTTTCTGCCCAGTTCCCATAATGTTGGACTGGATATTCATTTTCCCCTTCACTTCCTTTTTCACTCTAAAGCGTTACTGAAGGTCAAATATTTATGGAGAATTAGATAAAGGATGTATCTTTGAATTACGAATGCTACAGAAACTACAGTTATATTAATACCATTGCCTTTGATTATGTCCAAATGCAAGTCACTGTATTGGCAATTATTGGATACCATTGTTAATATAGGTTTCTTTATCAAAATTTCCATTGATCAACTTATCTCTCTCTCGTATGCAAAAAAGATGATCAGGATGCCATTGACTACTGCGAAGAGCATTTTGTAATACAACATGATCTTCTGAGGGAGTTGGCTATCCACCAAAGTAGACAAGGTTCCATGGAAGGGAGGGAGCGACTCATTGTGGAAATAAATGGAAATGCCTTCCCCGAGTGGCTAACTGATCAAAAGTAGCAACCCATCAATGCCCGCATTTTGTCTATCACTACAGGTTAGTAATCTTTTTTATTCTCCCTTTCCAGTTATAGATATCTAATGTCGTTACCCTCTTTTCAGCAGATAATGCATTCTGCTCAAGCTGGTCTAACGTGCAAATACCTGATGTTAAGGTTTTAATACTGAACTTTCAAATCAAGTTCTATACCTTACCTGTATTTATGGAGAGAATAAGCCGCCTGACAGTTCTACTAGTGACGAATAATGGTTTTACCCGAGCATACCTAGAAAACTTTCCACTGCCTAGTCAGTTAAACAATCTAAAGAGACTCAGGTTGGAGAATATTTCCATCCCCTCTATTGCTACTTCCATACTGCAGCTAAAAAAATTGCAGAAAATATCCATGATCATGTGTGAGATTGGGAAGGCATTCGAAGAAAGCACAATTTCAATCTCCAATACATGGCCAAATCTCAATGAGATAAATATCGAGTACTGTGACGACTTAGTTGAAATACCAGCATGGGTTTGTGGCCTTATCCATCTTAAGAAGATCAACTTGAGATACTGTCAAGAGTTGGTTACTCTTCCTCCAGAACTGGGAAATCTGACAAATTTAGAAGTGCTGAGGCTTCAGTCTTGTACACAAATTTTAGAGTTGCCGGAATCAATTTCTAGACTCCGGGAATTGAAGTTCCTTGCTATCTGGGATTCTGTGGAAATGGATCTCTTGCCAGAGCAGCTAGGTGATTTATGTGGGCTGCGAACAATATGCATGACGGGTTGCACAGCTTGAGCTGCCGCCTTCTGTAATGGATCTTGTTAGAACGTGTGGTATGTGACGATGAAATAGCTTATTTATGGAAATCCTGCAAGAATAATCTGGATAAGTTGGAGATTGTCGTGGTAGAAGAAGATGTAAACCTTAACTGGCTTCACAAGAGACCTGCTTGAAATTTTGTGAGCACAACAGGAGATTACTCGTTTCTCAAACTCAACAAAGAATCTCACACCGCCTCAGGGCCAGTTAAGGTAAATTACCTATCTTGAAAACTTTTGAGCTGCAATCTACGATTCCAAAATAATCGTGCATTTGATTTACTTAAATCTGTATTATTGTAGATATTGTAGGATGAGATTGGAAATAGTAAATAGTAATTTTTGATAGAAAATATAGAATAGGGATTATCGATCCAAAACATTATCAAACCCTAAAATTCACAAACTCTTTACACATATACAAACATCCATGTTGAAATCAATGAGAACATCTAAATAAGCGGAAGCGTACCTCGATCCATAGATGTATGACTATTTTCGTGAATGGATTATGATCTTCCAAAGTGATTTGTAACATTCTCTCTGTTGATGGGGATGTAGAGAAAAGAAAACCACACTCACCATTGTGGACATGACCTCTATAATAATAATAATAATCACTACTACATTAAAAGAGTGATCCTAAAATTCACTATTCATTTTTGTCACACTCCTTTTCACACTTACCCTCTTTAGAACTGGATTTGCTACAGTAACCGACCTCTTCTACAGTGAATTGCTGTTATTTGTTGACTAAGTCTTTTTATCTGATTTTGCTACAGTGATTGAGCCTTCTTTGTTAACTATTAGGTTGATATTTTAAATATCTTCTTCTACTGCCTTTCAATTATTCTACCGCCTTTCAATTATTCTTACTAATATATCTCACATGTTTTGGTGTTGGGTTTTCAAATTATTAATATTTTCAGTTCTCACCGTAAAGTTCCTTTAGTAAGGTTGCATATTGTGTTTTTTTTTTTGATAATTTCTCGTGTTTAATATTTGTTCTTTTTTTGTAGTTGCAATTATTTTTTTTCTCCATTGAAATAACTTTCTGGAAGTTCATCTGAAATGGTTTGATGCTCGATTTTCAATTATTAATCTTTTCACTTCTCAACTTAATGATTTTATTACTTTATTAGATAGTTAATAAGTGAAGATGATAAACATGCATCACTGATGCAATTTTCCTATGAAACAATATGATGAATTTGAGCGATTTGATGTTTTATTTATCTGTGAAGAAAATCGAACATGGATACAAATATTGTTTACAAGTGAAAAATTTTATTTTGATTGTACTAATGGAAATGACACATTGCAGATTATGGGCAAAAAAAATAAATTCGGACAGGACCGTGTCTTTGCAATATCCGGACATGAGCTCCGCATTATGCGGAGCAACCTATTCATGAGCTCCGCATGATGCGGAGACAAATGGAAGCATTGTCTCCGCATAATGCGGAGCTCATGATGAAAGGATATATGTTCACCTTTAAGTTGGGGCAATTTTGAAATTGACTTAACTAAGAAATTGATCTCTGGATTCTTGAATTGTGGAGTTCTGTAAGTATGTAAAAGAAGATAAAAATTATAAGTACAAAAGAGCTCATTTTTTTTTGTCAATTAAATTGTATTTTTTTTTCTTTGCTTCTTTATTCGTAAATTATGTTCCTAATTTTTCCTTCACCACATCCAAGCAGACTTCGAAACTGCTTTAGATGAGCAAAACGACAACCGTACAGATGTTGAGACAACTGTGTGAATATTGCTCACTAACTAATTAATTCAAATTCCAAATGAAAACTGAAAGACATGCACCAAGATCCTGATTTGCATTAATGGAACAGAGGGGCTTCTTCTATTTGAATTATCGAGATCACCTAGCAGCTTCTTTTTCAGTTGCAGTATTTGTTCACTCTCTGAAATTTACTTACAGGTTAGTTAAGTTTTCATATTAAGACATTTACTGCAATTGATTAAGTAAATAAAAGTCTAATGAATTCAATAGAATACATACCTAATTTGGACCATATATAAAAAGTAATATAACAAAACATATATATTAATTATTTGATTATCTTCTCCATTTATTTACACAGAGAGATATAAATAGCCAGCTTCCATTTATTTGATCATCTGCTCTAAGAAAACTTAGATGAGCCACAGGACGAAGGCATCCACTATTTCAAAGGGAGGAAAAAATTGGCTTAGTTGGAAGACTCCAACTCCGCATGATGCGGAGTTCATGGTTCATGTCTCCAAATTCTATGGAGATGTCTCCATAGAATTCGGAGACACAGCTTGGTGTGGAGCATTGTTGTTCCGCATAATTCGGAGACATTTCCATAGAATTCGGAGACACAGCTTATTTTTTTGCCAAATATTCTACTTATTTACATTTTACACAACTAATTTTTTTTGCCAAAGATTTCTTTCGTGTCTCCGCATAATGCGGAGTTCATGGTTCATGTCTCCAAATTCTATGGAAATGTCTCCATAGAATTTGGAGACAGCTTGGTGTGGAGCATTGTTGCTCCGCATAATACGAAGCAACTACATGCAAAAAAAATTGTGAAGGTTTTTTTTTTATTATTTGCTTAAACTTTTCCTAGCTTAATTAATTAAAAATTGAGGAAAAAATTGGCTCAGTTGGAAGACTCTAACTCCGCATAATGTGGAGTTCATGGTTCATGTCTCCAAATTCTATGGAGGTCTCTCCATAGAATTTGGAGACACAGCTTGGTGTGGAGCATTGTTGCTCCGCAAACTACATGCAAAAAAGCAAAAAAAAAAAAAAAAAAAATTTGCTCCGCATTTCATGTAGTTGCTACACATAATGCGGAGTTGCTCCGTATTATGCGAAGCAAATAAGGTTTTTTTTTTATTTGTTTGAATTTTTCCTAGCTTAATTAATTAAAAACCCTTTCATAGTATAAATTTCATAAAAAAACATAAATAGAAAATGACATCCATTCCACATTGTTTTCCATAAAAATTGTAACTACAAATCAAAGCCAAAGGGAACATTGTTGTAGCAAAATTAACTTTTATACAAGAACTTACAATGGACTTTGGCAAAAAAAAAGGCGCAAAGTGAGGAGATCTGGAATAAATTTTAATTTTATGTATATATGGAATGAAGCAAGAATATGTTAAAAAAATGGAAAAAAAAAAAAATATGAGCCACAGGAGGAAGGCAGCCACCATTTCAAAGATAGGAAAAAATTGGCTCATTTAGAAGACTTCAACTTCGCATAATGCGGAGTTCATGGTTCATGTCTCCAAATTCTATGGAGATGTCTCCATAGAATTTGGAGACACAGCTTGGTGTAGAGCATTGTTGCTCCGCATAATGCGGAGCAACTACATGCAAAAAAAAAAAAAAATCGTGCTCCGCATAATGTCGAGTTGCTCAGCATTATGCGGAGCAAATAAGGTTTTTTTTATTTGTTTAAACTTTTCCTAACTTAATTAATTGAAAACCCTCTCAAAGAGAGGAAAAAATTGGCTCAGTTGGAAGACTCCAACTCTACATAATGCGGAGTTCATGGTTCATGTCTCCAAAAAAACATAAATAGAAAATGAAATCCATTCCACATTGTTTTCCATAAAAATTGTAGCTACAAATCAAAGCAAAAGGGAACATTGTTGTAGCAAAATTAACTTTTATACAAGAACACAGGAAGAAGGCAACGACTATTTCAAAGGGAGGAAAAAATTGGCTCACTTGGAAGACTCCAACTCCGCATAATATGGAGAACACTCTGCATAATACGGAGTTCATGGTTCATGTCTCCAAATTCTATGGAGATGTCTCCATAGAATTTGGAGACACAACATGATGTGGAGCATTGTTGCTCCGCATAATGGGGAGCAACTACATGCAAAAAAAAAAATTGTTCTCCGCATAATGTAGAGTTGCTCCGCATTATGTGGAGCAAATAAAGTTTTTTTTTTTATTTACTTAAACTTTTCCTCGCTTAATTAATTAAAAATCATCTCAAAGAGAGGAAAAAATTGGTTCAATTGGAAGACTCCAACTTCGCATGATGCGGAGAACACTCCGCATTATGCATTCATGTCTCCAAATTCTATGGGGATGTCTCCATAGAATTTGGAGACACATTGTTTTATGTATATATGGAATGAAGCAAGAATCCGTTAAAAAAAACTGGGAAAAACAATTATGAACCACAGAAGGAAGGTAGCCACCATTTCAAAGAGAGGAAAAAATTAGCTCAGTTAGAAGACTCCAACTCCGCATAATGCAGAGAACACTCCGCATAATACGGAGTTCATGGTTCATGTTTCCAAATTCTATGGAGATGTCTCCATAGAATTTGGAGACATAGCTTGGTGTGGAGCATTGTTGCTCCGCATAATGCGGAGCAACTACATGCAAAAAAAAAAAAATCGTTTTGTTTAAACTTTTCCTAGCTTAATTAATTAAAAGCCCTTTTAAAGGGAGGAAAAAATTGGCTCAATTGGAAGACTCCAACTCTGCATAATGCGGAGTTCATGGTTCATGTCTCCAAAAAAAAACATAAATAGAAAATGAAATCCATTCCACATTGTTTTCCATAACAATTGTAGCTACAAATCAAAGCAAAAGGGAACATTGTTGTAGCAAAATTAACTTTTATACAAGAACGCAGGAAGAAGGCAGCGACCATTTCAAATGGAGGAAAAAATTGGCTCACTTGGAAGACTCCAACTCCGCATAATACGGAGTTCATGGTTCATGTCTCCAAATTCTATGGAGATGTCTCCATAGAATTTGGAGACACGACTTGGTGTGGAGCATTGTTGCAACTACATGCAAAAATAAAAAAACAAAAAAAACAAAAAAATTGTTCTCCACATAATGCAAAGTTGCTCCGCATTATGTGGAGCAAATAAAGTTTATTTTTATTTACTTAAACTTTTCCTCGCTTAATTAATTAAAACCATCTCAAAGAGAGGAAAAAATTGGTTCAGTTGGAAGACTCCAACTCCGCATAATGCGGAGAACACTCCGCATTATGCGTTCATGTCTCCAAATTCTATGGGGATGTCTCCATAAAATTTAGAGACACGTTTTCCATAAAAATTGTAGCTACAAATCAAAGCCAAATTGAACATTGTTGCAGCAAAATTAACTTTTATACAAGAACTTACAATGGCCTTTGGCAAAAAAAAAAATGAAAAAAAAGGCGCGGGGTGCGAAGACACGGAAATAAAAAAAAATTGTTCTCCGCATAATGCAAAGTTGATCCGCATTATGTGGAGCAAATAAAGTTTTTTTTTTATTTACTTAAACTTTTCCTCGTTTAATTAATTAAAAACCATCTCAAAGAGAGGAAAAAATTGGTTCAGTTAGAAGACTCCAACTCCGCATAATGCGGAGAACACTCCGCATTATGCATTCATGTCTCCAAATTCTATGGGGATGTCTCCATAGAATTTGGAGACACGTTGTTTTCCATAAAAATTGTAGCTACAAATCAAAGCCAAATTGAACATTGTTGCAGCAAAATTAACGTTTATACAAGAACTTACAATGGCCTTTGGCAAAAAAAAAAATGAAAAAAAAGGCGCGGGATGCGGAGACACGGAAGAATTTTAATTTTATGTATATATGGAATGAAGCAAGATACCTTTAAAAAACTTCAAAAAAAAAAATTATGAGCCACAGGAAGAAGGCAACCATCATTCAAAGTTAGGAAAAAATTGTCTCAGTTGGAAGACTCTAACTCCGCATAATGCGAAGTTCATGGTTCATGTCTTCAAATTCCATGGAGATGTCTCCATAGAATTTGGAGACACGGATTGGTGTGGAGCGTTATTGCTCCGTATAATGCAGAGTTGCGCGGAGCAACTCCGTATTATGCGGAGCATAATTTTTTTTCCAGTTTTTTTTAAAGATTTCTTGCTTCATTCCATATATATATATAATTAAAATTTCTTCCGTGTCTCTGCACCCCGCGCATTTTTTCTCATTTCTTATTTTTTTTTTTTGCCAAAAATTCTACTTATTATCATTTTACATAAACTATAAATACAGGTCAATCCCCGTCGAGGGCGTTGCCCCCGAATTCCCACGAGGGGCACTGCCCCACGACATCTACCCTTTTTTTTTCCATTTCTACTATATTGAGCGCCCCCTCGACCCCACGACGTCTACCTTTTTTTTTTCAATTCTGTTATATTACCTTTAAAGAAATCACTCCAACTTTCATCTCCATGCAAGCATAGGGTATTAAGGATTTTTTTTTTTAACATTTCCAATTATGAAAAAATATTTTCTTAGTAGCTAATAACCACTACACATTTATTAACAATGAATCACTCCAACCTCCATACACTATTCATTTAATTTTCATCTCTTTTGTCTTTTTTAACAAATCCATTTGAATAACTCGATTTTCTAATCTATTAGAAATCTGTTCCAAATTGCAGTTTCTATGAAGCAATTAAATTTTCAAATCATAATGAAATTTTGTGTGAAATAGCTATTATGTCGTTTCACATTTTTCAGTCTCCTAAACATAATAATATCTCTAGCACTAACCCGTATGACAAAAAAATTATTGACAACAAAAAATACGAAGAATTAAAAGATGAAGAAACTTAGCATTGCTATGCTAACAATTTTTTTTTTGTATGCCCTTTGCAGGCCCGCCTTAAAGAGTGTTGTCAAGTTTCTTGCGCTCATTTGTTCACAGTAGCCACGACGTCCTACCTTCCATGCATTATGCAGAGACACCAAGCCATGTCTCCGCACATAAACTAAAAACAAAATTATGTCCATAAACTTAAAAAAAAAAAAAAAAATTATTCGTGTCTCCGCATTATGCAGAGACACCAAGCCATATCTCCGCATAATGCGGAGATAGAAACTTAAAAAAAAAAATATGTCGGAGACACCAATTATAAAATAATTACTCTTTAAACTGATGTGCAGTTGACCGCTATAAACTCTTAAGTGGTATCTACATGCTTTTGTATAGCCTTAAGACATGAGCACTATGAGTTGTAGATTGGTTTCGAGACACATCCTAATCTTCGACTCACTGTGCAACACAAGTTCTAGGTAAAATATTGTTCATGTTTACTAAGTCAAGAAAATGATACAAACTTCGGTAATTTCTGCATGATGCGCAATAAAATTGCCCATTCATGAATTCGACGCCAATGATGGTTTGTTTGATTACTTGTATAATTTTTTTTCCAACTAATTATATTGATTAATAGATCTACCTTTGACTTCCACATTTTTTTCGTTATCTTTTCCACTTTAAATTTAGTTTAGTTTATATTTTGGTGGTGTCTTTTTACAGAACATTTGGACCCCATCAACGTCAAAATTGCTTAATTGAGGGGTCTCCATAGAATTTGGAGACATAGCTTGGTGTTGAGCATTATGCGGAGCACAATTTCTTTTTCCAGTTTTTTTAAAGGTTTCTTGCTTCATTCCATATATACATAAAATTAAAATTTCTTCCGTGTCTCCGCACTCCGCGCCTTTTTTTTCATTTCTTATTTTTTTTTTGCCAAAAATTCTACTTATTTACATTTTACACTAACTATAAATATAGGTCGATCCCCGTCGAGGGCGTTGCCCCCGAACCCCCACAAGGGGTGCTGCCCCCACGATGTCTACCCTTTTTTTCCAATTCTACTATATTGAGCGCCCCCTCGACCCCACGTATGTATGGAATGGAATATTTTCCAATGTTTTTGAATTAAATTATTAATAAGTGAAATTGTATTTATAGTTTGTGTAAAATGTAAATAAGTAGAGCTCCGCATAAAAGCATCACAGAGCTGCGGAGTTGTCTCCGCATTATGCGGAGTTCGCGCTCCAGTTTTTATCTTAAAATTTCTCTCTTTCTGCAAAGTGTCACGAGTGATACGGAGTGACCAACCTTTTTTTTAATTACATTACTAAATCCCAGTCAGGTAAAATATAGAGAACAAGCTCCGCATTATGCGGAGTAGTGTGTGTACTGTTCCACATAATGCAGAGTTAGTGCTCCGCAGGATGCGGAGTAAAACTTTTTGACAAGCATTTAAAAATCGTTTTGGGAGTTTCTTTTAATTTGGAACTATTTTAATTTGTATTATTTTGGTTGAAGCTATTAAGAAGTCTTCTAATCAATTCCACTATTCTCAGAATCCGCAAAATTACTGGGGGAAATGGGTGATTGTCTACATGAGAAAACAACATTAAATGATGACAAAGAATGTGGTAAGTTGAAATTTTATTGTGTATATACCAATGGTCCTCTGTAAGTTGTTATGCTTGAATTAATACTATATAGCACTTAGGTTGGTAACCAAAGATGTTTTTCTATGTCTTATTTAACTATATATCAACTCAATAGTCAACAAAGAAGGCTCAATCACAGTAGCAAAACCAGATAAAAAGACTTAGTCAACAAATAACACCAACTCACTATAAAAGAGGTTGGTTATTGTAGCAAATATAGTTCTAACGAGGGTAAATGTGAAAAGAAGTGTGACAAAAATGAATAGTGAATTTTAGGATCACTCTTTTAATGTAGTGGTGAAGTGAGAATGTGATAACTTGTCTTTTGAACTCAGCCAAATCAAAGATGCTAGGATTGTAATAATTTTTTGGACCAATGGCTACATGCAGCTACTGGAAGATTTTGATTTCCAAAAGAAAATATAGGGCTTAATTATAACATGAATTCTTGACCAATGCTAAGTACAAGCTCCGCATAATGCGGAGTTGTCTTCGCATTATGCGAACTGAGTTCACGCTCCAATTTTTATCTTAAAATTTCTCTTTTGGCGTAGTGTCACGAGTGATACGGAGCGACCATTTTTTTATAATTACATTACTAAATCCCAGTTAGGTAAAACGCAAAGAACAAGCTCCACATTATGTGGAGTAGTGTCTGTACTGCTCCGCATAATGCGGAGTTAGTGCTACGCAGAAATGTGGAACACTCCGCATTTCTGCGGATCATGAGTATCACATGCTAAAATGTACTTACATTAGGTAAAATTCTTTACAAATCCTTCACCGTTTGCGCTAAACAAAATGGAAGAATTCCACCTATCTACACACAAGTATGCACATTACCAAACACATACCTCATGGTCATAGAAACAGGAAACCAAAAGACACAAGCTCCACATAATGCAGAGCTTACTCCGCTTTATACGGAGTTTGTATGATTATTTTTTTTCTAACATTCTTCGATTTTTTTACATTCTTTTTTTACGTACTAACATGAATATATTTCAACATAATATAAAATTAGAAATGTGAAATTGAGTATTTATGTTAGAATTCATTTACATTTTACACAAGCTCATTCCATACATACATGTAATAAATTCAAACTTCCTTTCGTCTTTCCACACCCGCACCTTTTTTTTTTCTTTTTTTTTTTTCAAAAATTCTACTTATTTATATTTTACACAAACTCATTCCATACATACATATAATAAATTCAAAATTTATTCTGTCTCCTCACCTGCACCTTTTTTTTTTTATTTTTTTTTTTTGCTAAAAATTCTACTTATTTACATTTTACAAAAACTCATTCAATACATACGTATAATAAATTAAAACTTTCTTCCATGTCTCCGCACCCGTGCCTTTTTTTTATTTCCTTTTTTTGCCAAAAATTATAATTATTTATATTTTATAAAAACTCATTTCATACATGCACTAAATAAATTCAAAAAAATTTCCGTGTCTCTGCACCCGCGCCTGTTTATTTCCGTTTCTTTTTACCAAAAAACTCTATTTATTTACATTTTACACAAACTCATTCCATACATACATATAATAAATTCAAAATTTCTTCCGTGTCTCCGCACCCGCGCCTTTTTTATTTGATTTTTTTTTGCCAAACATTCTACTTATTTACATTTTACACAAACTCATTCCATACATACATATATTAAATTCAAAATTTCTTCCGTGTCTTCGCACCCACACCTTTTTTTTTTACAAAAATTCTACGTATTTACATTTTACACAAACTCATTCCATACATACATATAATAAAAATTCAAAATTTCTTCTGTGTCTCCGCACCCCGCGCCTTTTTTTATATTTCCTTTTTTTTGGCACTAGCACATTTTTTTAATTTCTTTTTTTTTTTTCAAAAATTCTACTTATTTACATTTTACAAAAACTCATTCCATACATACATATTATAAATTCAGAGTTTTTTCCGTGTCTCCACACCCACGTTTGGTTTTTTTTTCCCCAAAACTTTAACTTATTCGCATTTACACATACTCATTCCATACATACATATAATAAATTCAAAATTGCTTCCGTGTCTCCGCACCCAGGCCTGTTTTTTATTTCTTTTTTTTTTTTGCCAAAAATTTTACTTATTTACATTTTATACAAACTCATTCCATACATGCATATAATAAATTCAAAATTCATTCCGTCTCTCTGCACCCGCGTCTTTTTTTTATTTCTTTTTTTTTTCCAAAAAATTTACTTATTTATATTTTACACAAACTCATTCCATACATACATATAATAAATTCAAAATTTCTTCTGTATCTCCTCACCCGCGCCTTTTTTTATTTCCGTTTCTTTTTGCCAAAAAACTCTATTTATTTACATTTTAAACAAACTCATTCTATACATACATATAATAAATTCAAAATTCATTCCGTCTCTCCGCACCCGCGTCTTTTTTTTTATTTCCTTTTTTTTCAAAAATTTTACTTATTTATATTTTACACAAACTCATTCCATACATACATATAATAAATACAAAATTTCTTCTATGTCTCCGCACCCGCGCCTTTTTTTTGCTAAAAATTTTACTTATTTACATTTTACACAAACTCATTCCATATATATATATAATAAATTCAAAATTGCTTCCGTGTCTCTGCACCCACGCCTGTTTTTTATTTTCTTTTTTTGCAAAAAATTCTACTTATTTTTATTTTACACAAACTAATTCCATACAAACATATAATAAATTAAAAATTTCTTCTGTCTCCACACCCGCGCCTTTTTTTATTTTCTTTTTTTGCTAAAAATTCTACTTATTTACATTTTACAAAAACTCATTTCATACATACATATAATAAATTCAAAATTTCTTCCCTGCCTCCGCACCCGCGCCTTTTTTTGCCAAAATTCTAATTATTTATATTTTTTAAAAACTCATTCCATACATACATTTAATAAATTCGAAATTTCTTCCGTGTCTCCTCACCCGCGCCTTTTTTTATTTCCATTTCTTTTTGTAGAAAAACTCTATTTATTTACATTTTACAAAAACTCAATCCATACATATATATAATAAATTCAAAAAAAATTCCATGTCTCCGCAGCCGCGTCTTTTTTTGCCAAAAATTCTAATTATTTATATTTTACACAAACTCATTTCATACATACATATAATAAATACAAAATTTCTTCTGGGACTCCGCACCCGTGCCCTTTTTTCTTTTTTTTTGCTAAAAATTCTACTTATTTACATTTTACACAAACTCATTCCATATACACATATAATAAATTCAAAATTGCTTCCGTGTCTCTACACCCACACCTGTTTTTTATTTCCTTTTTTTGCAAAAAAATTCTACTTATTTATATTTTACACAAACTCATTCCTTACAAACATATAATAAATTCAAAATTTCTCTTGCCTCCACACCCGCGCCTTTTTTTATTTATTTATATTTTGCTAAAAATTCTACTTATTTAATTTTACAAAAACTCATTTTATACATACATATAATAAATTTAAAATTTCTTCTCTGCCTCCGCACCCGCACCTTTTTTTTATTTCTTTTTTTTTGTCAAAAATTCTAATCATTTATATTTTATAAAACTCATTCCATACATACATTTAATAAATTCGAAATTTCTTTCGCGTCTCCGCACACACGCCTTTCTTTATTTAGTTTTTTTTCCAAAAATTCTACTTATTTACATTTTACACAAACTCATTCCATACATACATATAATAAATTAAAATTTCTTCCGTGTCTTCGCTTCCGTGACTTTTTTATTTATTTATTTTTTGGCCAAAAATTCTACGTATTTACATTTTACACAAACTCATTCCATACATATATATAATAAAAATTCAAAATTTCTTCTGTGTCTCGGCACCCGCGTCTTTTTTTATATTTCCTTTTTATTTTTCAAAAATTGTACTTATTTACAAATTACACAAACTCATTCCATACATACATATAATAAATTCAAAAAAATTTCCGTGTCTCCGCATCCTCGCCTGATTTTAGTTCTTGTTTTTTTGGCAAAAAATTTACTTAGTTGCATTTACATAAACTCATTGCATACATACATATAATAAATTCAAAATTGCTTCCGTGTCTCCGCACCCACGCCTGTTTTTTCTTGCCTTTTGTTGCCAAAAATTCTACTTATTTACATTTTACACAGACTCATTCCATACATACATATAATAAATTCAAAATTCCTTCCATCTCTCCGCACCCGTGTCTTTTTTTTTCCAAAATTCTTACTTATTTATATTTTACACAAACTCATTCTATACATACATATAATGAATTCAAAATTTCTTCCGTGTCTTCACACCAACGCCTTAGTTTTATTTTTATTTTTTATTTTTTGCCTAAAATTCTACGTATTTACATTTTACACAAACTCATTCCTTACATACATATAATAAAAATTCAAAAAAATTTCTGTTTCTCCGCACCCGCACCTTTTTTTATATTTCCTTTTGTGGGCTCCCGCACATTTTTTTAATTTCCTTTTTCAAAAATTCTACTCTTATTTACATTTTACACACTCATTTCAAACATACATATTATAAATTAAGAGTTTTTTCCGTGTCTCCGCACCCGCGCTTGGTTTTTTTTTTTTTTTGCCAAAATTTTTACTTATTTGCATTTACACAAACTCATTCCATACATACATATAATAAATTCAAAATTGCTTCCGTGTCTCCGCACCCACGCTTGTTTTTTATTTCCTTTTTTTGCCAAAAATTTTATTTATTTACATTTCACACAAACTCATTCCATACATACATATAATAAATTCAAAATTCCGTCTCTCCGCACCCGCGTCTTTTTTTTAATTTTTTTTCCCAAAAATTTTACTTGTTTATATTTTGGACAAACTAATTCCATATATACATATAATAAATTCAAAATTTCTTCTTCTCCGCACCCGCGCCTTTTTTTATTTCCTTTTTTTTTTTACTAAAAATTCTACTTATTTACATTTTACAAAATCTCATTCCATATATACATATAATAAATTCAAAATTGCTTCCGTGTCTCCGCACCCACGCCTGTTTTTTATTTCTTTTTTTTTGCCAAAAATTCTACTCACTTATATTTTACACAAGCTCATTTCATACATACATATAATAAATTCAAAATTTCTTCTGTCTCCACACCCGCGCCTTTTTTTATTTCTTTTTTTTTTTTGGTAAAAATTCTATTTATTTACATTTTACAAAAACTCAATCCATACATATATATAATAAATTCAAAAAAATTTCCATGTCTCCGCAGCCGCGTCTTTTTTTGCCAAAAATTCTAATTATTTATATTTTATAAAAACTCATTCCATACATACATTTAATAAATTCAAGTTTTCTTCCGTGTCTTCGCACCCGCGCCTATTTTTTTTCCGTTTCTTTTTGCCAAAAAACACTATTTATTTACATTTTACAAAAACTCATTCCATATATACATATAATAAATTCAAAATTGCTTCCGTGTCTCCGCACCCACGCCTGTTTTTTATTTCCTTTTTTGCCAAAAATTCTACTCACTTATATTTTACACAAGCTCATTTCATACATACATATAATAAATTCAAAATTTCTTCTGTCTCTACACCCGCGCCTTTTTTTATTTCTTTTTTTTTTTGGTAAAAATTCTATTTATTTACATTTTACAAAAACTCAATCCATACATATATATAATAAATTCAAAAAAATTTCCATGTCTCCGCAGCCGCGTCTTTTTTTGCCAAAAATTCTAATTATTTATATTTTATAAAAACTCATTCCATACATACATTTAATAAATTCAAAATTTCTTCCGTGTCTTCGCACCCACGCCTATTTTTTTTCCGTTTCTTTTTGCCAAAAAACACTATTTATTTACATTTTACACAAACTCATTCCATAGATACATATAATAAATTCAAAATTTCTTCCGTGTCTTCACACCCGCGCCTTTTTTATTTCTTTTTTTTTTGCCAAAAATTCTACTTATTTACATTTTACACAAACTCATTCCCTACATACATATAATAAATTTAAAATTTCTTCCGTGTCTTTGCACCCACGCCTTTTTTATTTCTATTTTTTTTTTGCAAAAAATCCTACGTATTTACATTTTACACAAACTCATTCCGTACATACATATAATAAAAATTCAAAATTTCTTCCGTGTCTCCGCACCCGCGCCTTTTTTTATATTTCCTTTTCTTGGCACCCGCACATTTTTTTTAATTTCCTTTTTATTTTTCAAAAATTCTACTTATTTACAAATTACACAAACTCATTCCATACATACATATATTAAATTCAAAAAAATTTCCGTGTCTCCGCACCCGCGCCTGATTTTATTTCAATGTTTTTTGCCAAAAATTTTACTTATTTGCATTTACACAAATTCATTGCATACATACATATAATAAATTCAACATTGCTTCCGTGTCTCCACACCCACGCCTGTTTTTTATTTCCTTTTGTTGCCAAAAATTCTACTTATTTACATTTTACACTAACTCATTCCATACATATATATAATAAATTCAAAATTATTCCGTTTCTCCGCACACGTGCCTTTTTTTTTATTTCCTTTTTTTGCCAAAAATTCTAATTATTTATATTTTATAAAAACTCATTCCATACATACATTTAATAAATTCAAATTTTCTTCCGTGTCTCCGTATCCGCGCCTTTTTTTATTTTCGTTTCTTTTTGCCAAAAAACACTATTTATTTACATTTTACACAAACTCATTCCATACATATATATAATAAATTCAAAATTTCTTCCGTGTCTCCGCATCCGCGCCTTTTTTATTTCACTTTTTTTTTTGCCAAAAATTCTTCTTATTTACATTTGACACAAATTCATTCCATACATGCATATAATAAAATCAAAATTTCTTCCTTGTCTTTGCACCCGCGCCTTTTTTGTTTTTGTTTTTTTTTTTTGCCAAAAATTCTACGTATTTACATTTTACACAAACTCATTCCATACATACATATAATAAAAATTCAAAATTTCTTCCGTGTCTCCGCACCCGCTCCTTTTTTTATATTTCCTTTTTTTGGCACCCGCACATTTTTTTTTAATTTCCTTTTTATTTTCCAAAAATTCTACTTATTTACAAATTACACAAACTCATTCCATACATACATATAATAAATTCAAAAAAAATTCCGTGTCTCCGCATCCGCGCCTGATTTTATTTCTTTTTTTTTTTTGCCAAAATTTTTTACTTATTTGCATTTACACAAACTCATTGCATACATACATATAATAATAAATTCAGAATTGCTTCCGTGTCTCCGCGCTCACGCCTGTTTTTTATTTCCTTTTGTTGCCAAAAATTCTACTTATTTACATTTTACACAAACTCATTCCATACATAGATATAATGAATTCAAAATTCCTTCCGTCTCTCCGCACCCGCGTCTTTTATTTATTTCTTTTTTTTTTCAAAAATTTTACTTATTTATATTTTACACAAACTTATTCCATACATACATATAATAAATTCAAAATTTCTTCCGTGTCTTCGCACCCGCGCCTTTGTTTTATTTCCTTTTTTTTTTTTTTTGCCAACAATTCTACTTACTTACATTTTACACAAACTCATTCCATACATACATATAATAAATTCAAAATTTCTTCCGTGTCTCCGCACCCGTGCATTTTTTTATTTCCTTTTTGTTGCCAAAAATTCTACTTATTTACATTTTACACAACCTCATTCCATACATACATATAATAAATTAAAATTTTCTTCTGTCTCCACACCTGTGTCTTTTTTTTTTTTGCCAAAAATACTACTTATTTACATTTTACACAAATTATATATATAATTTCACTTATTCATAATTTGTATGTTTAAACTTAATCGACAATATATTTATTATTATCATATTTTAAGTTTTTTTTTAAAAAAAAAAATTAAATCGATCCAAATGGATATTTATATCGTGAAATATCGAATCAAACGTTGTAGAAAAAATAAAGTTCGAAAAAAAGATATTGGAATGGGGTTGAGATTGAAAATAAACATAAACACGACAACATATGGCACATTCCCAGCTTCCTGCAATGAACAAGAATTTACCAAACTATACTTCGTTAAAAAGGGCACACCGATCTATGACGAACATAGAAAACACTAACTGCTTGTTTGGGACTAGACAATACAATGGGGAAACTGGACTTAAAAAATAAGAAAACTGATATAAAATGCATTAACACAATTACTACAACACTAAGGATTTTTTGGGCAAAATAGAGATATAGCAGAGAATACTGTGGCTACCCGCCCGGCAATGTAACCATTTAGAATTATGGGAAGTCCTCGAATCATAGCTTCCGCAATAGTTCCTGGTCCAGCCTGCAAAAATACCATTTTTGAAATGAGAGATAATTTGTTCTCTTTTTATTCTTCCTTTTATTAAACTTGATTGGGAAAAAGGTTGGAACCAGAAATTTGCATTACTGACTAAGAGCCACGTACCTTGGTAATGATGCAATTGCAAGCACCCATGCACTCTTCCATTTTAGTGACGAACCCCTTTACCTAAAAATGCATAGAACTTATATAAGTCGTATAAATACATTGGAAGGTTCCGTTTGGATTGTGGACGTTAGTAAGGAATATGGGATGAGAGCAACAATTAAAGAAAAATTATTTTCCACACCTTTACTTTTCCGCATTATGTGGAGTTAGTGCTCCGCAGAAATGCGGAGCTATCTCCGCATTTTGCGAAGCTTACTCTGCATTATGCGGAGTTTGTGTCATTATTCTTTTTCTAAAATTCTTTGGTTTTTTTTTACATTCTTTTTTTACATACTAACACTAATATATTTCAACGTAATATAAAATTAGAAATGTGAAATTGAATATTTATGCTATAATTTATTTACATTTTACATAAACTCATTCCATACATACATGTAATAAATTCAAAATTTCTTCCGTCTCTCTGCACCCGGTGTCACGGGCTGCAGCTTTGCTCAAGCCCCGTGTGGCAAATAGTTTATTTAATTCGAAAAATAGTTAGAAAATAGAAAAGAAAAAGTATGATTCTAGAGTCAAATGATGTCTACTCCCGTCATTTGGGTTTTTGTTCCGAGGTCTATTATATGGGGTATTGCTCTTTTAAACATTTTCAAGCTAACTAGTGTTTCCCCCCTACACTAGCCATTGTAATTTCATGCTTTCATCTATTATAATTTTCAGTTTTCTAGCAATTAATGAAGATGTTATTTCCATTATGTTCAATTTCATGTTGCAAGCTTTCTTAAAATTGTAATCAAATTTACTTTCGTCTCGACACGACCGAGAAAAGGCGGAAGGTAGTCTAGCAGAGCAGACTACTGCCGCACGGTGTCCCTTTCTGTGCTAAGAAAAAACATAACTCGTGAAAGTTGGTATCAGAGTTGCGGCTCAAGATCTCGTTAAGAAAACTATGGAAATTGATCCAAATTCCTCGAACACCACGGAGGTGGTAGATGTTCAAAAGAGGAACACCCGACAGCGTTTGGAGGCGCTTGAGGTGACAAACACTAGGTTGTGTTTTGCCATGGAGAACCTCGGGGACAAAGCCGAGGCGGCACATACGAAAAATCGGAAATTACGCATCCAACTGGATGAATGCCAAGAGGCATGCGCAGCTATGACTGAAGCTGTTGCTATCATACCTGAGTTGCAGGATGAGATGGGAGCGTTAAGAGCTCAATTACTAGTGCTTCAACACGCGATTGGCAACGGGCAAGCCATTGCACAAGAGCCGGTGCATAGGCTCAGAATTCCAGAACCGTGTACCTACGAAGGTGCACGCGATGCTAAAGAAGTTGAGAACTTCTTGTTCGATATGAAACAATACTTTCTTGCGGCTTCGATCAAGGACGAAGCGAGAAAGGTCACAACTGCTACCATGTATCTAGGTGGAGATGCAAAGTTATGGTGGCGAACGAAGTACATTGATATTCAGGCCAACAGGGTCCAAATTGACTCTTGGAATTTTCTCAATGAAGTTATCAGATCTCAGTTTTTCCCAGAGAAAGTGGAATACGAGGCACGTCGGGCCTTACGAGAACTGAAACACACAAGCTCCATTCGGGAGTATGTGAAGGACTTTTCAGGACATATGCTGAACATTCGAGATATATCAGAAAAGGATAAGCTATTCACCTTCATAGAAGGATTGAAACCGTGGACACGCACAAAACTTCAGAGACATAAGGTCACTGATTTGAACACAGCCATGAGAGCTGCCGAATGTGTGAGTGACTATCAACTGGAATCGAGCGAGGATCGACATTCGAGAAATAGTCAATCGATCGAAGGTGGAAGGAGACCTTTCAGACCCAGCTCGAACTCAAATGGGAGAGAGTGTTACTCTCAGAATAGGGGAGGACCCTATCAAGGCAACTGCCACAGTAACTCGTAGGGCAACCGTCAAAACAGCCGTCAATGAAACTATAACGACAGTACCAGTAATGACTGGAATCATGGAAAAGCAAAGGAGTGCAAATCTGATGTCGCTCCTAGATTGAAGTGTTTTCTATGTGAAGGACCTCATCGGGTTGCAGAGTGTCCTCAGAAACGGATGGTGAATGCCTACCGTCAACTAGCAAGTGGTGGCTCGAGTTCCAAACAAAATACCCCACAAGCTAGCCATCATGTCGACACCGACTCCGAAGGGGACGAGGATGTAATTGGTGCATTCTCGCATTGGTGCAATACATTATTGCACCGAACTACTAAAAGGGATAGAGTTCCCTTGAAAGAGTCGAAGATCGAAGAATCGAAGGCTCGCACTTGCAAAGCTAAAGACCTAATGTACATTGATGTGAGGATCAATGGAAAGCCAATCAGGGCTATGGTGGACACCGGTGCCACGCACAACTACCTCGCAAGTTCCGAAGTAGAGCAGCTCGAACTTGTTCTGGAGAGAGGTAAGGGGAAAGTCAAAGCAATCAACTCCGTTGCTCAACCAATAGCGGGAATAGCACAATCTGTGCCGATCAAAGTAGGTCCATTTGAAGGAAGGACAAATTTGTCGGTAGTTCAGATGGATGATTTCAAGCTGATTCTCGGATTGGAATATCTTTAGGATACAAAAACAGTAGTGTTGCCGCATTCTGACTCATTAATAATGATGGGGAGCAAACCATTCATTAATCCCACACAGGTTGGGAAAACTGGCGAGAAAGGCATCTCGGCCATGCAATACAGTAAGGGTTTCAAGAGGAATGAACCCTCATTCTTGTGTTCTCTTCGAGTAGAGGATATCGAAAAAACAACTGGCTCTATTCCAACGCACGCCTATCACAAGGCCGAAGGAAGTTGAAGACATCATGCCAGATGAGTTACCAAGAAAATTGCCAACAAGGAGGGCAATTGATCGTGTGATTCGACTTGTTTCGGGTGCTAAACCTCCCACCAAGACACCATACCGTATGGCTCAACCGGAGATTGAAGAACTTCGGGAACAAGAGGGAGAAGTGTTGGGAAGTGAGACTATTGTGGAGTATACTTCCGCACTACTACAACACACAAACTACTGGCCTCAAAGGCGGGATGACATTGCCGGTTATGAGAAGACTTGTCTTGTTCGTCAGCAAGATGTGGCAGATCATCAGAAACATGCAGGCTCACTGGAGCCCCTTTCCATCCTGAATGAATCAGTCGAGAGTGGATCAACGAACTACATTAGTGGATTGCCAAGAGTCGGAGACTTTGTCACTATCATCATCGGGATGGACTATTTATCTAAAGATTCAACGTTCAACACAGCGCCCAAGTATGTATCAGCCGAAGAGACAGCTCAACTCTTCTTCAAGCCTATTGTCAAATACTGGGGATCACCTATCGTCAATAATCGAGATTCTCGATTTATTGGCACATTTTGGACCGAGTTGTTCAAACTTCTTAGTTCAACTTTGAGCACGAATGCTACTATTCACCGAAGATCAAACGGACAGACAGAACAGTTCAATTCTATGCTGGGAGACTATTTTCAGCACTTTACCTCTGCTTCACATGAAATTCAGGTGAAACTTTCGGATGTGGCTCAGATGTGTTCCAATGTTCAAAAGAGCTCTTCTCTCAATGAGAGTCCTTTTGAAATTACTACTAGCCAGCAACCGTTACTCCTCCATACTGCAGATACCGATCAGAAACAATACAAGAAGTCTGCAGATTTGAAGCAACCAATTCTTAAAGTGAAACAATTAGAAATGAAGGTTGATGAAAAGATTCTTGACTACCAAACTATTCGAGCTTCTAGGAAATATCTTCAAGAGTACTTGGTCAAATGGAGCGGATGCAACAACGAGAAGAATTCTCAAGGCTCCGAGAACATCGCCAAAACAAATGGGGGAGAATGTCACGAGCTGCAGCTTTGCTTAAGCCCCGTGTTGTAAATAGTTTATTTAATTCGAAAAATAGTTAGAAAATAGAAAAGAAAAAGTATGATTCTAGAGCCAAATGATGTCTACTCCCGTCATTTGGGTTTTTGTTCCGAGGTCTATTATATGGGGTATTGCTCTTTTAAACATTTTCAAGCTAACTAGTGTTTCCCCCCTACACTAGCCATTGTAATTTCATGCTTTCATCTATTATAATTTTCAGTTTTCTAGCAATTAATGAAGATGTTATTTCCATTGTGTTCAATTTCATGTTGCAAGCTTTCTTAAAATTGTAATCAAATTTACTTTCGTCCAGACACGACCGAGAAAAGGCAGAAGGTAGTCTAGCGGAGTAGACTATTGTCGTATGGTGTCCCTTTCTGTGCTAAGAAGAAAGATAACCTGTGAAACTCGGGCCTTTTTTTATTTCTTTTTTTTTTCAAAAATTCTACATATTTATATTTTACACAAACTCATTAAATACATACATATAAAATAAATTCAAAATTTATTCTGTCTCTGCACCAGCACCTTTTTTTTTTTTTTTTTTGTTAAAAATTCTATTTATTTACATTTTACAAAAACTCATTCCATACATACATATAATAATTTCAAATTTCTTCCGTGTCTCCGCACCCACGCCTTTTTTAATTTTCATTTTTTCCCAAAAATTCTAATTATTTATATTTTATAAAAACTCATTCCATACATACATTTAATAAATTCAAAGTTTCTTTCGTCTCTCCGCACCTGCGCCTTTTTTATTTTCTTTTTTTTTTGGGCCAAAAATTCTACTTATTTACATTTTACATAAACTCATTCCATACATACATATAATAAATTCAAAATTTCTTCCGTGTCTCTGCACCCGTGCCTTTTTTATTTCTTTTTGTTGTAAAAAATTTTACTTATTTACATTTTACACACTCATTCCATACATACATATAATAAATTCAATATTTCTTTCGTGTCTCCGCACGCGCGCCTTTTTTTATTTCCATTTTTGTTGGCACCCGCACATTTTTTTATTTCCTTTTTTTTTTCAAATATTTTACTTATTTACTTTTTACACAAACTCATTCCATACATACATATAATAAATTCAAAAAAAATTCCGTGTGTCCACACCCGCGCCTGGTTTTATTTCTTTTCTTTTTTTTGCCAAAAATTCTACTTATTTACATTTTACACAAACTCTATTCATACATAAATATAATAAATTCAAAATTCATTCCGTCTCTCCGCACCCGAGCCTTTTTTTTCCAAAAATTCTACTTACTTATATTTTACACAAACTTATTCCATACATACATATAATAAATTCAAAATTTATTCCGTGTCTTCGCACCCGTGTTTTTGTTTTTTAAATTCTACTTATTTACATTTTATACAAACTCATTCCATACATACATATAATGAATTCAAAATTTCTTCCGTGTCTCCGCACCCTCTCCTTTTTTTTTTTGGCACCTTACATTTTTTTGTTTCTTTTTTTTTTTTTCAAAAATTATACTTATTTACATTTTACACAAACTCATTCCATACATACATATAATAAATTCAAAATTTTTCCATGCCTCCGCACCCGCGCCTGGTTTTATTTAGTTTATTTTTTTGCCAAAAATTCTACTTATTTACATTTACACAAACTCATTCCATACATACATATAATAAATTCAAAATTTATTCCGTGTCTCCGCACACGCGCCTTTGTTTTATTTCTTTTTTTTTTTTGCCAAATATTTTACTTATTTACATTTTACCCAAACTAATTTCACACATACATATAATAAATTCAAAATTTCTTCCGTGTCTTCGCACCCGCGCCTTTTTTTCCTTTTTTTTTTTTGGCTAAAAACTCTACTTATTTACATTTTACACAAACTCATTCCATACATACATATAATAAATTCAAAATTTCTTCCGTGTCTCCGCACCCGTGCCCTTTTTTTATTTTTTATTTGGCACCGTACATTTTTTTCCTTTTCTTTTTCCAAAAATTCTACTTATTTACATTTTATTCAAACTCATTCCATACATAAATATGATAAATTCAAAAAAAATTCCGCGTCTCCGCGCCCCGTCGGTTTTATTTCTTTTTTTTTTTTGCCAAAAATCTACTTATTTACATTTACACAAACTCATTCCATACATACATATAATAAATTCAAAATTGCTTCCGTGTCTCCGCACCCAGGCCTGTTTTTTATTTCTTTTTTTTTTTTGCCAAAAATTCTACTTATTTACATTTTACACAAACTCATTCCCTACATACATATAATAAATTTAAAATTTCTTCCGTGTCTTTGCACCCACGCCTTTTTTATTTCTATTTTTTTTTTGCAAAAAATCCTACGTATTTACATTTTACACAAACTCATTCCGTACATACATATAATAAAAATTCAAAATTTCTTCCGTGTCTCCGCACCCGCGCCTTTTTTTATATTTCCTTTTCTTGGCACCCGCACATTTTTTTTAATTTCCTTTTTATTTTTCAAAAATTCTACTTATTTACAAATTACACAAACTCATTCCATACATACATATATTAAATTCAAAAAAATTTCCGTGTCTCCGCACCCGCGCCTGATTTTATTTCAATGTTTTTTGCCAAAAATTTTACTTATTTGCATTTACACAAATTCATTGCATACATACATATAATAAATTCAACATTGCTTCCGTGTCTCCACACCCACGCCTGTTTTTTATTTCCTTTTGTTGCCAAAAATTCTACTTATTTACATTTTACACTAACTCATTCCATACATATATATAATAAATTCAAAATTATTCCGTTTCTCCGCACACGTGCCTTTTTTTTTATTTCCTTTTTTTGCCAAAAATTCTAATTATTTATATTTTATAAAATTCCAAATTTCCATCTTTGAAGTAATTTAAAGATATTTACTTTGTGAACTTATGAGTAACTTCACTCAATTGTTTTGAACATTAATTGTGTTAATTGCAAAGAATAACATTCTTTCAAAATTTGGTAATGTTTATTGAGAAGCTAACTATAATAATATATAGTTCATATAAAGTGAAACACTTCAATCCTTCTCCGTTAGATGCCCCCAAAGAAAACAAATGAAAAAAAAGGAAAGGCCCAAAATGAAAAGGAAAAAAAACTACAAAATACATTCTAATTAGTAGAAACTTACACAGAAATCCTGTGAAAAAAAATATATTTTTTACACCAGGGGTAAATAAGATCAATAATATTAGTATCGGTAAAGATTATTTGAAAGAATTAAGAACAATAATTTGGAAGAAATGCACCTTAGGCCGACAAATACGAGTTCAATGAGAAAGATAGTTATGACATAAATCAAAACAGATTCAAATTGTTAGGTATCATGTTCCTGGCACAATAATGTAATTTTACTGTGAATGGGCCCATATGAAAAAAAAAAAAAAAAAAGAATTTCAGTTTGAAGTGCGTTCTATTTTTTTTTTTCTTTTTTAATGTCACCGCTCATATTGGAGTAAAAGGCAAATAATATCTTGCATCTAATCAAGCATCTGGGAATATATCTCCAGAGTTTCTGATGTAGTGATGTTTTAGAAACTGAGAACTATTTTTCTATTAATAATTGCAACACATGTCAATAATTCAGTCCACTCGATCTCAAAATCTACACCACACTCGGATCTATTTATCTGCCCTTCCAGGATTAGCAAAGTATAACACTCTACGATGTCCTTGTCCAATTCCACAAACTAGAATATTACTCCTACAGTAACTTTTGAAGTTTTCTGGATGCTTGGCTGTAGCCTTGCCCAGGAGCTTGAAAGAACAAGGGACACAAGCTCTAAATTAACCTTGTATAATGTGTGGTTTCTTACATATTCACGTGAAGAGATCAAGTCTAAAAAATTAACAGATAAAAGCAAGACTATGCTCCTTAAATATTTGACTTCACGACAAAAAAGAAACACGCGTGCATTTTGAGTAGCATCATCGACTGGCACTCAACTGTTGGGCAGTGGGCTCGTGTGGAGAACATGACTATCCCTGGAGAAGATGTTCATGTTGGCGATGAAATTTATAGCAATGGAGGCATGGTGCAGAGACATCGAGTGGTGTCTCCGCATAATGGTTGTGCCTCTGCATTATGCGGAGACACAGAGACGATGTCTCCGCATAATGCGGAGATACTGAGGTTCTCCGCATTTTGCGGAAATAGCCTCAGTGTCTCCGCATTATGCGGAGCACGACACTTCGCATGAGGCAATGTCTCCGCATTTTTTTTTAAACGTGTGGAGTCCGGAGCTCCGCATTGTACGGAGACACCAAGATGCGGAGACACATTCTTCAGTTTTTTTTTTTTTTTTTTTTTTGTTTACGTGCTAACAATGCGGAGACACGGGTTAGCACATTAAAAAAAAAAAAGGATGTAAAAAAATTGAAGAAAACAAAAAAAAATTTAAAAACTGATTTGCTCCTGTAATTAGTCCATGTACGTCTTATTTTGATTATCATGCTACACTTGCAGAAATGAAGCTAAAAGAGCTACCGGAATATGGTAAGAATATCTTAAAGTTCATTTCATTTTTCATATGAAATTCGTTTGATGCTAATGACATACTTCCATTTCCTTTCAGGGGCTTCTTGAGTGGCATACTCAGAGCCAAAAAAGCAGACGTCGACTAAGAAATACACTCTGTGTCCCTATCAGTCTATCAGAGATAATAATTTACAAAGACCAATTTGATGGAACTCACTTTATGGCAAAGAAAGCTCCTGATTCACTTCTTGATTCCTGCCCATGTCATTCTTTGAGGTTTCAGTTTCGTCAATACTAATGTCAAGTATTCATTTTTTTTCCACTCCTTCTCTAGAAGTTACGACTTGATGCCTTCTTAATTGGATTATTTGTGGAATTGTTGTACAGAATCTATTTCTAGAGCTTTGGTTTGGGGAAATCGGACACTCTATTGTATGTGAAAATTTTATAATACAATCTCTTATCTAATCTTAGCATTTATAGCATTTAAGAAGCTAATATTACTTTTAAAAAAACAATGCACGGGCTAAAAACTAGTAATAATAAGATAATGAATAGTCATTATCTTTCATTTGTTTCAAACTGGTTCATTATCAATTTGAAACAACATTCCGGTCTCTACACTATATTTACATGAAACCTAATACTCATTAGTCAAAATTTAGCTTTATTGGATCACTTTAATTGACTAATATTTTTTAAATAATAGTACCACACATTTTAATATATTACATGTATCGTCCCATATATGTTGAAATTTTTCAACAATCTCCCACTTGGCCATATATGTAATCTTACAAATTGCACAACCTTATGAGCTCAAAATTTTGCTATTATTATTATGGGTATTTCAAACAATCTCGTCCATTAGTCATATTGATATAAGATCAAAGCGATTTTGTCACATTTAGCGTGACTAAATCCATCAATGGTCACGTACACCCATACAATCAAATGACATAGATCAATCATGAGAGTGTAGCATGGAAATTACATGTTATGTGATCCAAACATGTCTAATACCAATTGGTCCAACCTTATTTCTTAAGCGAGATCAACCATAAACTTTAATCAAAGTGGAACTGAACTGAATACTTTATTTCTGAAATTAACTGAATATCCATGAACAAAATATGAGATGCAACACCCATGTGAGCATTATGCTCATGAAAGACTTGGGTGGTAGCCATTTAGTAAATGGATCCATGATTATGGAGTTTGTCCTTACATGTTTTATTGAAATCTAACCACTCTGAATTCTTTTCTTGACAACTAGGAACTTAATGTCTTTAGACTTTGACATCGTCATGTTCCCTTTGGAATATAAGACTGCTATTGTCACAGAATAACTTTAAGCAGTCTTTCAATTCCATCCAAAATATGCAGCCTAGTGACAATATTTTGCAGTTATATTTCATGATCATAACCAGAATATCCAACAATCTCCAATTGGTCTGATTTTCTTAAATGTGATCATGTAATTCTTAGTTCTCTATAGATACTGAATAAGCTCATGGTTGCTTTCCAAATTTTCATCCCAAATTTAGTTAAATATGTGTCTAGCATTCCAACAATGAATGATATATCCAGATGTGTGCAAACCTGAGTATTCATTAAATTCTCAATTGCTAAAGCATAGAGAATTTCATGTGTTTCTTTTTCTTTAAATTTATCCATAGGGTATTAATTGAGATCAAACTTGTCTCCCTCAGTAACAGGGGTATCACCTAAATTACATATCTGCATTTCAAACCTTATCGATACAAATCTTTTGTGATAACCCAAAAAAACACACCAAGAATGATTCTTGTGTATCTATATTCTTAATACAAAAGATGTATCACCAAGATTTTTCATTTCAAAATTCCATAACATAAATTTCTTGGTTTCGCGCATTAAGTTTATATCATTGTAGAGAAGCAGTATGTCATCGACATACAATACAAAAAAATATGATTGCTCTCACTGAACTTGTGATTACACAATCATCAGCTGGATTTATCTCAAAATCAAATGAGATAATTATTTGATGAAATTTGTGATACCATCGACGGAAAACCAACTTAAGCTCATAGATGGATTTCTTTAATTTGTAAACCATCCGATGTAACTTAAGATCAAAATGTGTCATAAATGTCATAATTGTCCTAAAAAAGTCTTTCATAGATATTGAAGAAAAGACGTCTTTAATGACAATGTCTTCCTTTTGAGCAAAGTCATTTGCAACAAGACAAACATCATAACTCTCCACATTATCCTTCGAATCCCTCTTGGTTTTAAATTTCAAATTACAATCAATGGGTTTTGCACCTTCATGCAATATGATGAGTTCCTAAACGTTATTGTTACTTTTGTACTTTATTTCTTTATGTATGACATCAATTCACTCTTTAGAATTATTCATTTGCATGATTTGATGAAAGTTGATTGATCAGATCTTCTTTCACCAATCCATATCATCCTTATTTTCTTGAAAAAAGACTAAAAAGTCATCTAAAATTGTCTTTCTCCCTTTTATAGTAGATTTCTTTAATGACATTTGTTTTTGAGGTTGTTGAGTTTGAATATCTGGAACAATCAAGAGATTGTGTATAGAGGATTTTGTGATGTAGTCTTGATCCGAAATTGCTTCTTGAACAAGATCTGGAGCAAGAATTTGTCCCTCGACCTGATCATTGTCAATTGCAACAGAAGAAATATATACATATTCTTTATTCAAGACAAAATCATTAACCTTATAACCTTATCTCCTCGCAAACTCTACATCCTCAAGGAATCGAATATTTCACTTTCGAAAATTGACTTAATAGTGAGATCTTTAAAAAATTTGTAACCTCTTAAAATTGATTTATTTGGAACTATATTTAGAATTTAAGCCGCAGTCTTAGTGCTTCTAGCTAGAAAGATCCTGATATACTGTGGAATGATTCCACATTCCTCTAGGAATTTAGCAAAAGGCCCTGAACGTTGTTCTTCTGATCCATCATATCTATCATAGTATTCACTACTATGGTAAGATCTGACTTGTTAAATTCTTTTACTAAGTTGATTTCCAATCTCAATCTTGTATGCCTTGAATATGTCCAGTGTTTGAGATTCCTCATATATGAGATATAGGTATAGCAGTAGTGAGAAAAATTCGTCTATGAACGTAATAAATGACTATTGACCATTCTAAGAAGCCAAAGAGAATGATCCACAGATATACGTATGAATTAGTTCCAAGACATCCAAAGTCCTATTGGTACCTAATCTCCTTATGTTTGTTTGTTTTTCCTTAATGCAATTAACATAAACACTTAAGTCTGAAAAATTAAGTGAATCAAGAATTCCTTCTGACACAAGATTTTTCGTTCTCTTTTGAGAGAAGTGGCCTAATGGCTTGTGCCATAACAAAGTAAAATTCTCACTGGTTATTTTATGTTTAATACCACGCGGATTCACATACAAGATTTCTTTATAAGATGCAATCGTATTAAGCATATATAAGTTATCATAACCGGATAAAGAACTGGTACTCACAATGTTTGAATTAAGAAAATGATCAAAATAACTATTTCAAATTGAACAAGAGTAACCAAATTTGTCCAATGTAGAAATGGAAACTAAATTCCATCTAAAAGACGGTACCGTGAATATCTTTTTCAAAACCAAATAATAACCGGTCTTTAATGATAACCTAAACTCCATATAGCCTCAACCTTAACTGATTTGTCATCACCCCACATAGATGAATCTTTCAGCATCAATTGGTTTTGACAACTCAGACAACCCCGCACAGACTTACTTATATAAGTAGTGGTACCAAAATTTATCCACCAAGTGTGTCTAGGTATTGACAATAAATTTACCTTAAAACAAACCAAAGTAAGAAGTGTACTATTCTTTACACGCCAAACGTGATAGTTAGTACAGTCCCTCTTTATATATCCCAGATTTTCAAAAACGTTATAGCTAAATTTATAATTTTCAGACTTTTACTATTTATTTTAGAATCGAACCTTATGTAGTTTTGTTATTCTATATTACTTGTCCTTAGAAGTACTCACCAAGTGAGTAATGAGAGTTTTATCTTGCTTTAGCATTTCTTCTTTTTGCACACAATATGGAAATGAGCTCATTAAGAGTCTACTTTCCCCTTTTGATAGTTGTAACTGACCTTAATTAACCGAATTGTGCAGGAAGTGAGATGAATACCAAATGTAAGAGCAAATCAACAGACAGCTTGAACTTTAGTCCTTTAAGTTTAGAAATAACTAGTCTACGCATGTGCAATGCACTTGCTGCAGTTTAGTTGAGTATTTAATAACGTGGAATGATTTTAAGGTATTTTTTCATTATAAACAAGGTAATGTTTATATAATTGTATGAATTGATTCTTTTGTCGGTTAATCTCTCTTACAATGGAATGTTATAATGTATGTATGTTATGGTATTAGAAAAAAGATTGCAAATTGATGCAACTTGTATGAATTGCATGCTTTTGGGTTTTTCTTTGACTTTGCAATGTCTTTCATGCAACTTAAGTTTATATTTCTTCTCCACTGGAAAGCCATAAATAATATAGTTAGAATTCCTATGAAACCAATAATGATGCAAGAAATAATAAAAAGATGAGTAATGAAATGAACGACTAAAAGGTTAAGTATACTCCAAAGATGACCACGAACACATCTAATAATCCATTTGAAAATATTAGATTAAAAATTGGATTTTTCTAACACCTTGCACGCAACTATGGCTACCATGAACCTATATAAAAATGATTACACAACAGTTTAAAGCATGTTTCTTCAGGATGCTTGAAAAAAAAAAGGGTTGCAAAAACTCAGCTTTTAAACTTCTATTGAAGTGATGAGAAAGCATAATGAGACAAGCCTTTTCAGTTTACTCATGGTAACAACTCTTAATACGTTACTTACACTTCATAAATGGAGAAGAAGAAAAGTTTTAGTATTACGAAATAAAAAAAAAATTAGAGTAGGAGTTGCTCATTAGTCTATGTCATATCAATGTTCATAACCAAGTGGGTACTTCGCACAGATAAACACTTGAGTTGATGTGGTAATAAATAGCACACCTATACTTGTGTAGAAAAACTCAATTATACATAAATTGCAGATAATCCTTCAATTCGTGTACCACATCCGATGATTTGACAAAGGAAACAGCATAGAAGTCAACTTTATTGTCAACTCGAAATTTGATGTCATCCCGGTCTTTCTATGTTGCATAGATGGATAAAAGGTCATATTTCAAACCCTAAACAAACATCACAAGGCCCAGAAGTCAAAGGAAAAGCCAGATATATGCATATGCAATATGGTGATTTAACGTATTATAAAATATTGCTGAGTCTGACCAGTAATGGATGCAAGTGTAGCACTGTTTCCTCGAACATTTAGATGTCGTCGGGATTTAAGCTCTCCTCCATCAATGACCTCACATTTAACAGAATCTTCAGTCTTCAATTTTACCATTAATGACATGATACACCTTTATTGCCAAGAAATAGTCAGTAATGGATTAAAAAGAACAGCAAATGTCAAAATCCCCTAAATAAATTTTTCAACAAGTCTTTCAAGCTTTGATTTTCACGAGTTCAAATATAAATATAACACATGTGCATAATCAGGAAATACCAAACACAACCTCCCAAAATGTGCCCCACAGAGAGAGAGAGAGAGAGAGAGAGAGAGGTTAAACTAATATTTGCACGAACATTTAGCACCTTATGGAATTAAATGATTCAACATGAGCACAATCGCAAACAAAATTGTGGAGCCTATACAAATATGTATTCTAATTGTTGAACAACCTCATCTAAAAACTTAAATTGTTGGAAGAATTTAATCCCACCAGGTGTAAGTTCTTCATAAATGAGTAGTGACAAGACTCGAGCTTAATACCTTTTGCATGCTCTGTCTAAAACTATATTGAACCAGTCTTAAAACTTAATATATTAGAGTAGGACACACATATTTATATAATTAATAATCAAAACCCATATAATAACTGGCTTAGATCTGTGATCTTGTATAACATGCCACAACTTAATTAGAAACTATAAGTATTGAAGTTTTTTGTTTTCCTTCTATTAATTCATGAAAATTTACTTTCACTTCAAAGGAAGAAAAACCAGCAACTTAGGTCACACTATAATTCTACAAAATAAACTATAAAAGGAAAAACCATAACAAAATTTGTTGGAAATAAAATAAGCTATTAAAAATAAAAAATAGAATACAATGGTAGGTTAATTCGATAAATTTCAGACCTTCCAATGTGTTGATTTCTGAGGAACCAATATTCACAAATACAAACAATACATTTGCAAAATAACTCAATTCACCCTCCTTCATTGATTTGGTACTCTAGAAAGAGATAAATGTACCCGTCCGTCAGATAGGAGGTCACTTGTTGAGATTATAGTTAATCTTTTAGTTTTTGAATATGCTCCTATTTAATGTTCATTATTATCAACAAATATGACCTACTCCTATTTATACTATTATTTAATGTAGGGCTACATTAGAAAAAATATAAGAAAAATTATATTTTCAACTACATTAAATACATTTTTTTAGTCAGTATGAAAATGAAAGCAAGCCTATCTTTTTTGGACGGAAGGAGTACACGATAAATCCCACCTAGAAACACTAACCTACAAACACACTAATGCCAAATAATTAGCAAAAAAAAATATATATATATTGTCATGACTCCTACAACTGATTTGACTCTTTCAAGAAAAATAAAATCCTACAATTATAAAATAAAAATACTAATAAAATAAATTTCTTAGAATTTAAAATAGGCTTATAACATAAATTGAATAATCTTATTAAGACCCATTAAAAATGGATCAAGGATCATATTTGATCCCTTTTTGCTTTAGTACAAGCTGCATATTCTTAGTCATAAATTTAAAATCTTCCCCTCAAGCCAAGTTATGCCGTTCATCATACTTAACTTGCTCATCAATTCTTGAAACTATTTTGCTAAACCCTTTATGAAAGGGTAAATGAAAGGAAAAATCCCCACAACATCGAAACAATTCGTTTTGGTTGACAATACATGTGGTTGCCACCTGTTTAGGATGAACAGTGCCTTTGAAAGAGTCTCTTTTAGTTGTTTAGGATATAGAAAATGGGAAAATACTTAGACATACTACAAGCAAAAAATGCTGGAAAGATTAACAAGAAAAAAGAGGAAAAATCTTATGGCTTTTATTGTTCTACAACAATTTCATATGAGTTTTCATTCTAAGGTAGAACTGGAGGCATAAAAATGCGATTCATTGAACTAAAATAGCAAATCCTCTGTGTTTATGTACATGATAGACGAAACATGACGATGAATATGACTATACGAAGCGAATAAAGGTAAGCTGAATCTTTACCAATTCAAATCCAAGTATATCAATGATGGTGTTGTCTTTGTTCAAATTTAATGATGAATGAAACAGTAGCAATAAATGAGTATGGGAGTTTTTAACATACCAATGCTTTGAAAGATATCCTTGATGCTCTATTGGCGTTTTAACAAGTACCATGTCGTCCATAGGAAGTGACTTCCTTGTACAATATGCCTCCTCGTGAAATAAGGTTTGAAGATACAAAGAAATAGCTCTATAAGATATAAATTATCAAACATTAATGAAAATGATGATTTCCATGATAAATACTTATCTTCTGAAAGGTAGAAAATCGTGAAAAAAATGTGATGTAACAATAGCTGGGAGAAAACATTCTGCTATTGTAGAAGCAAGACATCTAGTAATGAATGAACAATTGTTAGAACCATGAGGAAATCAAGAACTGAAACATTTATGTTCCAATTTTCAGAACTCAGTAGAAACGAAAATCCTCAAACTCAAACAAAGCAGCCAGTGGTACTATTTAGAAAATACATGTTCAGACTAACAATGGAATGAAGGAGGTGGGGATCTATTTTATGAACTAAATCAAATGTCATTTGGCTACATTATCTATTCATTTATTGTTATACTAGACAAGGCTGTAATGTTGGCACTAATTCATAGGAAACATAGGCAAAAGAACTTCTTGAATGCCAGGTTAAGAAGCAGAATACCAAACCTTCCAGTGAAGATGACCTATTGTTTTGAGTGAAGGGGAGCAGTCATAAAATTAACCAAGATTGAAGATTGACCTAGATCAACTGAATAAAATTAACCGAAGTAAACAAGAATTAAGTAGAGAGATCCAGCACTCAGATTTGTATCTCATCAAAGTTCAACTCTTCAATTATTCGTCCTTAGAGTGGGGTGTGATGTCAACAATATTTCGACTGCTAATGGAAAAAAAATCAATTTCGCAAGAAAGTCTCACCATTAATTCCCAACAAAAAATGATTGAAAACAAAAAACAACTAATAAAACACCAGATTGGAGTATGAGAAAAAGCAATGGAAGACGACTGAAAATAACAAACGGACAAACAAAAATTACAATCATGATAATTTGCTTGCCAATCTACACTCAAACGTAATATCCACAGCCACCAAATTCATTCAAATTCTACTTGATTTAAATTCCACAAGTAGGAGTAACAATTCTTCAAATTCAACAAATCCACAAAAGAAATCACCTCAAACGAAAAGATTCAGGATGATATGTTCAGGTATGCTTTAAATGAAAACATCTAAAGAAATAAAAGGCAATTGTATACAGTAGGCGCCGATCGAGACAAGAGGCGTCGCGACGTGTCTGTGTCAGAGACACCAACCGTCTCTGCGAGACACAGAGGCACCGCGCGGTGCCTCCGTGAGACAGACAAGTTACCTTTCAGGCAGCAGCGATGTCAAGGATGGATGGATGGATGTACTGTCAACTATGTGAATTGATTTTGCAGAGAAAATAGGGTTGTGGGTTGTGTTACTGTACGGTTTAGGGGTGGGATTTAGGCAGCGGTGATGTATGAATGCAGTGTGAATTTTGTGAATGGAATTGATGGAGTTTGCAGAGAATAGGGCAGGAGTATGCAGTTTAGAGGGTAGGAAATGACGAAAAAAATGCAGTGAAGGAAACGACGTCGTGTTGGTTGACGATTCAAGTTTTCGACATCTGGCATGAACAATGCCTTCCCCAACTAGCTCTTTTAGATGTTTAAGGATATATGAGACATCTACATGATGTACTCTCTTATGTTCATTTTGCTTTTATACTTTATAGAAATTAAGTTTTGTAAAAGCGTGCTTGTTTCAGCTTTACTGTTTTTCGTAAAACGTTTCTCAATTTTGACAAGAATATCCTTGACATTAGCTACTTCTTCATATATTGCGCCTCTAAAGGCTTTCGGAATGCCACGCTTAATGATCATTAGACTCATGCAATTTGAGCGATCCGACTTCTCAAAGTTCGTAATTTAATCAGATAAACTTTCTTCCGTAAGAGAAGTGGGTTACTCAATCCGAAGCGTAAGATCTAAATTCGTGCAGTCAAGAACAATTAATATGCTCTCTTTACAATCCTTGAAGTTTGTTTTATTTAGCACGGGAATAGAGTTGATGTTGACAGATATTGCAAAAGTGGATGAATTAACTGAATAGAGAACTTATTCCCAATTACTATGTTCACATTGGAATTCGTATTAAACAATAATTAATTCAAATAATAGTAAGTCTCATCTCAAGATACCTAGCACATCATTAATATCAAATCTTTGGACAATAATATTAATTGTAAGTGGTACTCTTGATGTAGTGATCAAACATTGACAATAACTTCTGTCAAATAATAAACTCATCTTTAGATTGATTTATCATTCACATGGAAATTTTATAATTGTCACACGTTTACCACCACAAGTGTGCATGCAATTCAGCCAAATATTAACCTTCATTTGGGCTAGCTAATATCCGCATGAACAAACACACACACAAATTCTTTCTAATATTCTAAGTTAATTAATTTCCACAAGAGAGGTTGCTTTGGCAATATGTTGCTTCAATTAAGTCACTTTCGAATATTATATTCTCAAATGAGTCTTTATACCAAAACTTGAAAAACAAAACACCAAATTTGCATATTTTAATTTATCTTGAAACTTTAGGGGCCTAAGGGTTAATAACTCGAAATTTTATGGGTCAAAATTAATTAATTCAAAACTTTATGGGTCAATAATTAATTATTTAAAACTTTATGGACCCAAAAATTAATTATTCAAAACTTTATGGGCCAAATAGAGCAACATTAGAAACTTTGAGGGCTTTAATTACAAAATTCAGAACTTAAATGTCCCAAATTAATTAATTTTTAAACTTTAGGGACTGAATTATTAAACTCGAAATTTTAAAGGCCCAATTGGATGAAATTTAAACTTTAGGGGGCTGAATTATTAAAACACATAACCGAAAGGTCCAATTTGAATAAACTTTAAACTTTAGGGGCCAAAATATAAAAATCACATTTTATAATTGCGACCCTAACCCTAATATCAAATAGCATGCAAGGACCTCAAAGACTTCAAATTTGCAATTGAAGCCCCCACCCCCAAAACTTCCTACCAACTGTAAACCCTAAGAAATAGAAAAATGGAGGAAGGGGGATGAAGGGAAAACGTGGGGATAGCGCTTGCAGTGCCGTCCCAAATCGGGATATGTAGCCCGTCGGGCGCCACTACAACACACATTGGCACCTACGCCGCTGTACTGCACAACAGTGATGTGCCGACTGCACAAGGCTCATCCACTGCCAACGGCACGCTGCAATGTCGTCGGCGACCAAGATATTTTGCTGTGAAATAACTAGAGAGTGAATCTTGCAATTCATGAGTAGAGAAAAGCCAATGAATTGGAACATCTTATTTAATAAAAAAAAAAAAAGATCGTGTCTCCGCGTTGTGCCGAGACACCACTCGGACACGGAGTGGTGTCTCCGCGCAGTGTCGAGACACGGGCACTCAGGTCTCCGCGCTGTGCGGAGACATGGAATTGTGTCTCCGCGCTCGGTCCCTTTTTTTTTATTATTATTTCTTATTTTTTGTCAAGAATTCTACTTATTTACATTTTACATAAACTATAAATACAATTTCACTTATTAATAATTTAATTCAAAAATATTAGAAAACATTCAATTACATACATACATGAAAATCAAAATTACTTTCAGGCGCGTTGCCTCCAGCCCCCTTGACCCCCGCAATCTGACTTACCATGTCGATCCCCGTCTTTCGGGGCATTGCCCCCGCTGCCATCTCGAAAATACTATTGACAAAGATATTAATAGATGGGAAAATATTATTTAATGGTGAGCTCGATGCTAAAAAGAAAATACGTCCCCAATATGACGATTTGATTGCTGGTGAGGTTGATATATTATCACTTTAACTTGAACGAATTTGTCTCTTTGTGAGTTTTTTTTTTTTCATTTATTTCTTGATTCTTGTTTCAGAAATAACTCTTCATACAAATGAACATTTTTCTGGTGAAGTAATGAAAAAATCGAAAAAGAAAAAATAAATTATTTGTGCTAATATGTATACAAGAGAAATCTAAAACTCAGATAAGAAGTTTCTTATTGCTCACCAATCTGCATATGTTAGAATAGATAAAACATCTATAACACTTCAACAAAGATAAACACATACCACACATTTTGTAAAACTTTTAATCTTTCTGATACCAATACTTATGGTTATTTTTCTATTCCTCGTCAAGTTGTCGAAGATTACTTTCCTTCATTGATAACTGAAATTATATTTGTTTTCCAATTTTAATTATACAAAGAAATTAAAGTCATTTGTTCATGTTATTTCAATATGGTGATAATTTTATCGTACTTTATTTTTAGGAGACTATAAACAATAAAAGCCTTCTCAAAATTACGGATCTACATAAAATTGAGTGGCAACTTACAGAACTTTGGTAGAAACATTGGATATGCACTTAGATTATTTACAATTTAGTCGGAATAATTTTATGAGTAGACATGATCATGACCAATTTAGATCACGATAGATCAACCTAATGCATTATTCAAAGTATCTTTATTAATTGTTTAATGCAACTAATACATCACGAATCCCCATTATTCAAGTATTTTACGTGAATTATAAACTTGTATGCATCCATTATCCATACAAGAATTATTTATTGTTAAATCAAATTTAACATAATAATTCACGTAATAAAACAGAGTAATAATATTATATTCCTTTTGAATATTAAACTTGAATGGCTTCGAAAATGCAGTCGCACGCAAACAATGACTCAGCGCACGTGAATTTCGTATCCCCATGAATGAATTCTGTTAAATTTGCAGATTACATAATTATTTAATTGGCTCCTACCTAATTAACATTTTAATAAAAAATAAAATAAAATAAAGATTGATCCGGGAGAAGGAAAATTAACACCGGTTTGAGCCACGTTATTTCAAAAAAAAAAAAAAAAATATCAAATTTATTTTTAATTACACGTTCTTTTATTAAAAAAAATTTATTTTACGTAAACTCAAAAACTTTTTTTAACTTTTTAACCACATTCTCCAAAAAAAAAAAAAAAAACACTGTTACCAACAAAATGAGGTTCAATCAAAGACTAAATGAAATATGAGTCATCCCATTTGCTTATTACTTTATTTTTCTATTCTCAAAATCAAATTGGCACCATTTTTTGTCCTCTGCTCGGCCTATACTAGCTCCACCAATGATCACGAGGATGACCATAATTTAGAAGCTGTCTGAGAGAGATTATAATTTTGATTAACAGCAACTTTTTTACCGTTATGGGCTTCAACGGTATAAATTCAAACAATTTGACCAAAATCTGCTCTCACATGGCTTCCAGGTAACGGCAGGAAAATCGATTTTCTGGGAGTGAAAATCACTCCCAGACAGACCCTTAGATTCTCAAGTACTATTCATTTTTTTTTACTTTTATTATATTGTTATATGTTCACGAGGATGGTTTTCGATTTATTCAGATTAATTTCATAATTAATCAAAACTAGCGTAATAAAACAAATTATTTACATGATAACGATGTGATAAACACTCTACAATTTAATTGCACGAACATTAAATGGATGATATTCATGAATCAAAATAATGTGAATATTGAAAATGTCATAAAACATTTTATTTAATATTACTCAATATTACCTTGATATCCTTTTTGTTTGAATAATTAAGTTTTCTTCAAAATTTGAATATGAAGATTGACATGCCTCGAGAAAGCAACTTCAGAACTTCAAAATAATAAAAAAAATTATATAAAGCTTATTATTCCTTTTAAGAATAATTATATGCTCTTTGTTTTATCTGAACGTGAATGGCTTGGAAATGCAGTCGCACGCCAACAATGACTGGTCGCACGTGAAATTTGTCGATTACGTAATTATTTAATTGTGTCCTACTCCTACCTATATTTTATTATTATTATCAGATTGTTCCTAGGAAGAAGGAAAATTAAATAAAATAAGTGCCATCTCATTTGCTTATTACTTTTAAAATTATATTTTGTACAGTAGACATTGTTTCAATGTCTCACTTCAATGCGCCCACCCCCCCCCCCCCCCCCACGTCTCAAAATCAATTGGGACCACCCCATCTATACTGGCTCCACCAATGATCACCAGCTGGATGAGGATGACAATAATTTGCCTTTATGAATATTTCTTAATGTCCTAACTATTCGCGAAACGTGAAATCTGTTATCGAAAGAAATCGAATAATTTTTTGAAAATCCTACAAAAAATTGAATTTTTGGTACTCAAAAAATAGGAAATAGATCAATCTATCCAGTTGGATTACTTGAAGTAGCGGACTCACTCCACCAATGATCACCGACATGATGAGGACGACCATAATTTGGATTCTTCGATATAATTCATTTTTTTCATACTTCTATTATATTGTCACCTGTGCTCCAATCTCGAAACCACACCTTTAATTGAAAAATGAAATATTTAATGATATTATTACATAAATCTAGGTATTGGCATGTGAAAGACGTTGTACATTGACCATTTTGGTTCTGCTTTTATTGAAAAATTCATAATCACATGCATTTGGCTTAGAGCAATCTGTCTTTATATTTTTATTTAGGAATATTGTAGAAATGGTCCCCAACCATTACCATTTGACACAACTTTGTTCCCAACTTTTTAAACAATATAATAAAATTAAATGTTGAGAATCAATTTGAACTTCTTGAAAATCTTGCGGACCCAGTAGCAATAATTTATTAAGGTTGGTGACCGACAATGCAATTCTCTTATTTTTTTTTATTGCTTCCGAGATGATAGCCATCTATAATTTTGTCCCCAATGTTCCTTCTAGGAACAAGAAACATTAAAGGCAGAAACTGACCATAAGACCCAATTGTAGTAATTTTATTGAATAATGTTGTATAGTATTAGTGGTGCAGTATCAGTGCATGTGTCATTATACAATATGTTCAAATTATGTGATTCGGTCTCTTGTATGTTTCATTAATGGCACTTAATGTCACCTAAACTAGTGTTGTAATACCAATGGTGCTAAATAATATCACATCTAGTGTATGTTTGGGAAGTGATTGTAAGTTATGAATCTTACGGAACATAGGGGAGCCCATGCCAAGAATTAGGCGTGCTTATTCCTAGAAATTGGCATGCTAAAGCCAAGGATTTAGCATGATCATGCCAAGAAATAGGCATGCTCATGCCTAGAGGTTGGCATGCTAAATCCAAGGATTTGGCATGATCATGCCAAGAAGTAGGCATGCTTATACCTAGAAGTTGGCATGTGACAAGTGTATGTTATACACTTATTCAGAGTCCTAAAATATCAATATTTGGTAGTTCTTTTGACAAAATATATCATAAATCATTATATTTTATGTTATATAGGTAAAACTCAATGGTTGAAAAATAAATCAAAAGAAAATCGAAAAATGGTGAAAATAGCAAAAGATTATACTTGAAAGTTGAGGACCAAATTGTAAATATTTAATAGTTGATTCGGACCAAAAGATTATACTTGAAAGACTTTTAGGATACAATTGGATGGAATTAGAACTCAAAAAGAATGGAATATGATCAAAATCAATTTCCAATTGCACAAGTTATATTCCATATTTTTAGTCGAAGATTGAAACCAATGTTTTGCACAGTAAACATCCGAATTGGAAAATTTATATTTCTAGCAAAGTTATATCCCTTTGAGTTAGCTTTCGAAATCACTTTGAATCCTATCAATCGGATTGGGGGAGAAAGTTATGGTCAAAATACTGAATATTGTGCAGAGATAAAAATCTGCGTGCGAATGGAACTTTCTTTATTCGATTGGAACTCTTTTGGAAGTCAATTTGGACGTGATTTTCAATCAATTCTTGACTCCTACAAATACATAACAACAGAATACATATGAGACCTTTCATATACATATTATACTCCAATATTCATCAATTATTCTCATCAAATGAGGAAAATTCGTAGTTTTTGTGAGATAATTGAAGATGACTTGCAAGATTTGTATTGATATAAATGACTAGTTAGAATTTTTTTTAAGATTTGTTTTTCCTTCAGGACTTGTATTGATTTAAATGACTATTTAGAATTTTTTTCAAGATTTTTTTTCCTTCAAAAAATAATTGCACAAAATAAGAGAAGAAAATATGATAAGTATTGAGGTAATCTTGAAAAGTTTAATCAATTGTTGTTCATAGCAACAATTCTTGACCCTAGATGCAAGTTAGAATTGCTTAAAGTTGGGTTTGGACTTATTTATGATGTACAAATTGCAAACATGTCGTTGAAGAAAGTTGAAAACGCTTCATAGGTTATATGAATTCTATAAGGAAATGATGACTCCATCGTTTGCCCCACCTAAGGATACTACTCAACCTAGAAGCCAAAGTACTTTACAAACTACTTTGGGAATTTCCAAACCCATTCCTTAAGTTTTTAAAGCTAGACTTATGCAAGAAGGTCAAGTTGAGAAGAATGATTTGATGGATTATTTAAATGATCGTTGTGAAGATTTGACCAATGATGGTTTTGACATATTAATTTGGTGGAAATTGAATGAAAATAAGTACAAAATTATCTCCCAAATTGCCAAAGACGTGTTAGTCATTCAAATATCTACAGTTGCTTCTGAGTTTGTATTTTCTACTAGTGATCGGATTCTCGATTCCTTTAACGGTTCATTGAGTGCAAAGATGATTGAGGCAATGATTTTCACTAAGATTTGGTTACACAATAACAAGGAAATTATAGTGATTCGTCAATATTTGAATGAAGTAGAAACATTGGATGATTCATAAAAAGCTGTGGAAGGTATTATCGTATTTGATCTTTCTATTCACTTTATTTTATAGCTTTCTTTACACCATTTAATTGTAATAAATGAATATATTTGTTATATTCTTATCTATATGTAGAGAACAAATCATGTGTTACAACTGGAGATGTTGCACTAATTAGTATTGATTAAGAGGTTAAAACAATTGTTTCATTGCATTGAATTATTAGAAGTAAAGAACATTTGTTTATAATATTCGTAATAATACTAATATTTGTATTTTAATGTGATATTTAAGATTACTATTTATGATTTAACTTGTTCGATGTGCATTTTTGTTTATTAAATCGTGGTTTTAAGTTGAACCAAACCGAAAAAGATGGTTTGGATTGGTTTGGTTTAGAAATTGAAGTGGTTTGGTTTGGTTTGGTTTGAAAAGATTTCAAATCGCTTCAAGTGGTTTGGTTTGAAAATCTGTCACCAAATCAAACTGTGTTCACCCCTATTTTTTTTTCTCTCCTATTTCAACTCAACTACTCCACTATTTGTTCGACCTATTATATTAGGATTCCACCTTATATTGGACTCTTTATTGTGTCATATTCTCCTAGTGTGAGTCACCAAATCAAACTGTGTTCACCCCTATTTTTTTTTCTCTCCTATTTCAACTCAACTACTCCACTATTTGTTCGACCTATTATATTAGGATTCCACCTTATATTGGACTCTTTATTGTGTCATATTCTCCTAGTGTGAGATATTTTTTGATTATAAATATGTGGTGTATAACAAATATTGTAATTGACCAATTATTAGTTTGGTCTAGAGAGATCTTGTGTACTTTTTCATAAGTGAATTCTCCGCTTCTGTTCGTGAATTTTTTTATTTTTTTTTTCAAATTGGATTTTCAGGAAGTACGATAGGTGATTCTGAATATTGAAATACTCGTATTGACCCACCCAACCCTAGGCCTAGTTCAATTAACAACAGACATCACAATCAAGAAGCAATATTTTAAAATTCGACCAGGATATTGATGTAGAAAAATTAAAGAGTCAAGAGTTAAATAGTTGAATAAAGTGGAACTCGACTCCAAATATAACGAATTTAATAAAACATTTTCTCAAAATCAGTTTGGCAATAGTTTAAAAGGCTATTTGAGATAGATTTTATAAAAACTAAAGTTGATAAAAATTAGTTGATCTCACTAAAATATATGATTAAAAATGAACAAAACTTGTGAGTAGAATGAAATGTGTGAATAAAATGAACTTCGACAAATTTTTTTTTAGCAAAAATATGACTTTATCGAACGAGCACTAATTTTTCTTTAAACAATGGAGAGCAGATTGAGCTTACTTTACTTTAAAACTTTAGAAAACATTTTTTTCCTCTGTAAATTTATTATTTTCTTCAGAAAAGTAAAATATTTAAAATACTTTTAAAGAATTTAATAATAAGTAGCATATATATAATATTTGAATTGGAAACATAACCAGCTACAAGTAGTGGCCTAGTGATACCTCACATAGTTATCAGATCCACTACGGACAAATCATTGAATTATTTGGTTATTGATTCAATCAGAGGGTGTAAGTGCTAGAACATAATACTTTTAATTAAAAAAAAATTAAACAGAAGTACAATGATTTCAGGTAAATTTAATTATATATATTTCGCTCACATTCATTGCAAAAGTTCTACGAGTGTCATAGTGGTCAAGATTGTGATATTTCATAATGAAATTTTGTTTTTAATCTCTACCAGTGGACAAATTTGGTATCCCACTGGTTCCATTGAACCAGTTCCGATTTCCTATTAAACTATTATCAAAGGGCTGACATTTTTGAGATATAGATTGGATGGGTTTGGGTGTTAGGGCTATGGACTTTGGCTAATACACTTGGAACTTAGATAAAGACTACATCAAATGGCTTATCAATTTTGGGATATATCAATTGCTGGGAATCTACTTATACATGCACAGCGGAATTAAAACAATTTTTTGATTCCCATACAAAGGATACACTTTGTGTCTAGATAAAAGTTGTGATAGAATTAATACCTTGATGAATTTCACAGACTCCTTAGCTTTTCTTGAACTTGAATGATCACGATCAACAATCCAAACTGTCATATTGTCCAGCCTCCACTGGTGATCCACACAGAGAACAAGAATAGTGGCTAGGGTTTTCTTTTCTTGTGTTAGTAAGAATAATGAAAATCTCTACAGTTCTTCAAACCCTAGAATCTTATTAATATAAGTCCAAATGGGCTCGGCTCGTATCTTAAATTGAACCATGTCCAATATTTAATTAATTAATTTAATTAAATCCGGTCCATGAATTAATTAATCCAATTAATTAATTCGGGCATATTAATAAGCAAATCAATTAATTAATTATCCAACACTTGTCAATTAATTAATTGGTAAATCTCATTCTTCTGGTTCTCTTCTGTGTGTGACCCATTAGGTTCCCAATTACGATATCTAACGTCGTGAATTATTATTTTGATCTAATAAAAAATTGATAAATTAAAATACTCCTTTTAATTTATCATCAATTCACATCCGTCGTCCCAGATTGACATCTAACAATGTGTTAGGGCAATACATGTGAGGGGAAATGTCACGTGGTATAACAAAACCAAACTTGTTCGTTTACCGTGAAACTATAATCTTTTCGTCAATATGATCCGATCAATTACGAGATATGGATGTGTGTCAATCTCAATTATCGATCATATCTTTTATCCCACTATTAAGTCAATGTCAGTCGAAAACTTCTTTTCTACTTATGAGTTCACCTTGGTCAAGGATTTCATTATCAACTTAACTGGATAAAATGCAAATCACAATCTCTTACTATCTAAGAGCGACAAATCCTCTATTGATCATCCACAACCTTCATATGATTCTTGACATACCCGAACGATGTTGTATTAGCGACCCTTGGTAGAGCAACATCCAATATCACCAAAGTATGACTGTCCTCATATAAGGCACTATGATGACCTCAAGTTAAAAGGACCAACTTCACTACCGAACGTTAGATATTAACCACTGACACTCAGATAGTTATCCATGTGGAATCTCCCAGCGGGTCTCCAATGTTTTGTTCTATAACAAAACATCCACATGTTCATTCAAGTGTCACTACACTTCAACTTGTGAGATCAGCTACTTACTTCTCAAGTAAGAAATGTCACATGTGATGGCTTATTCATAATAACGATATCCGTATCTCGTTATTACTTACAACCACGGATAATTTAAGATTCAGTCATATTGTAATTTGTATCTCACAATTACAACTCCTTGTGATTAAAAAATTGCAAAGACTTAAATCTACGGACTCTATTATTTAATATAATTCGTTAGAGAAGTAATTTAAATAAATAACAGATCTTGTCAAAAAAATGCATTAAACATATTAAAGTGTTTACAACCTAAATCGATTGGATCTAGGGCATAACACCAACAAACTCCCACTTGCACTAGATCCAATCACTCATGTATCTAATACCATAAGAGTCTACATGACGATCATGTTTATACTGCGACAACGGCTTTGTCAATGGATCTGCAATATTATCATCTGTGGGAACTCGCTCTATCTTTACGTCATTTCTCTGTACAATCTCCTTAATGAGATGATACCGCCTCAGTACATGTTTGGATCGTTGATGAGACCTTGGTTCTTTCGCTTGCGCGATTGCTCCATTGTTATCATAGCACAAATGGGATCAACACTACTAGGAACAACTCCAAGTTCATTAATGAACTTCGTGTTCTAAACGGCTTCCTTTGCTGCTTCAGAAGCAGCAATATACTCGGCTTCTGTTGTTGAATCAGCGGTTGTTTCTTGTTTGGAACTTTTCCAACTGATCGCGCCATTGTTGAGAGTAAACACATATCCAGATTGAGATTTGCTATCATCTTTGTCGGATTGGAAGCTAGCATCAGTATATCCATTAACTTTTAATTCATCTCCTCCATAAATTAAGAACATATCTTTAGTCCTTCTTAAGTACTTGAGAATGTTCTTAACTGCTATCCAATGTTTCTCACCAGGGTTTCCTTGACACTTGCTCGTAACACTTAGAGCATATGAAACATATGGTCTTGTACATGATAGATCCTATTGCTGATGCATAAGGAATCTTATCCATGCGATTCCTCTCATCATGTGTTTTGGGACACATATCTTTTGAGAGATAAATCCCATGTGACATGGGACATAATCCTCTTTTGGATTCTTCCATATTAAATCTTCTCAAGATTTTATCTATGTATGAAGATTGGGATAAGCCAAATAATCTTTTAGATCTATCTCTATAGATCTTAATTCCTAAGATATAAGCGGCTTCTCCCATGTCTTTCATGGAGAAATTCTTTGATAATCACAATTTTACCGATTGAAGTATTGGGATGTCGTTTCCCATTAATAATATGTCATCTACATATAGAACTAGGAATACGACAACACTCTCACTTGTCTTCTTGTATACACACGATTCATCTTCATTCTTAATAAAATCAAACCTTTTGATTGTCTCATCAAAGCGAAGATTCCAGCTCCTAGAGGCTTGCTTTAACCCATAAATGGATCGATCAAGCTTGCATACCTTGTTGACTTCCTTGGATTCAAAACTTTCAGGTTGTGTCATATACACTTCCTCTTGCAAGTTCCCGTTAAGGAAAGTAGTTTTGACATCCATTTGACATATCTCATAATCATGATATGCAGCTATTGCAAGCAAAATCCAGATGGACTTCAGCATGGCTACAGGAGAAAAGGTTTCCTCAAAGTCAACACATTGTCTTTGTTTATAGCCTTTTGCTACTAGCCTTGCTTTGTATGTATGGATGTTTCCATCAACGTCGACTTTTTTCTTATAAACCCATTTACATCCTATGGGTTTTATCCCATCAGGAGGGTCGACTAAGGTCTATACCTTGTTTTCATACATTGAGTTCATTTCGGATTCCATGACATCCTGTCATCTCTTTGAGTCAACACTTGACTTTGCTTCTGCGTAATTAGTAGGTTCATCATCCTCGATCAATAACACTTAATTAGTAATCAAGAATTTGTACCTTCTAGGAGGTCGAATGGTCCTACTTGATTTACGTTGAGCCGGGGTGTCCTCAGGAATATCCATTCCCTGATCAAAAGTTTGTCCCTCAGCAGGTGTGAGATCAGACTCAAGTTCATCTAATTGATCAACAGTATCTGTGGATTCATGAACTTCTTCAAGTTCTAATTTGCTCCCACTACTCTATCCTAGAATGAATTATTTCTCTAGGAATATGGCATGTCTTGAGATGAACACATTTTTCTCAATGGGATTATAGAATTGATATCCAATAGTTTCTTTTGGATATCCCACAAATATACATTTATCGGATTTAGCCTCAAGCTTATCCGATTCAGTGCGCTTCACATAAGCATCACAGCCCCATACTTTTATATGAGATAAGTTGGGCCTTTTACATTTCCATAACTCGTATGAAGTTTTGTCAACCGATTTAGATGGGACACGATTTAGTGTATAGCACGCTGCAATTAGTTGATGACCCTAAAATGATTTTGGGAGGCTTGTATGACTCATCATTGATCACACCATATCTAATAAAGTGTGATTCCTCTGCTCAGATACACCATTATGTTGTGATGTATATGGTGGAGTCCACTGCGAGAGAATATCATTCTCTTTCATATAATCTAAAAATTCTCCTTTCAAATATTCTCCACCTCGATCTGATCTCAGTGTGAGAATACTTCTACCTGTCTATTTCTCTACTTCAAGTTTGAATTCCTTGAACTTTTCAAGTGCTTCATGCTTGAATTTCATCAAATATACATAATCATATCTAAAATGATCATCAGTAAATGTGATGAAGTAAGAGAAACCACCTCTGGCGGTGATTGACATGGGTCCACATACATCAGTATGTGTTAGGCCCAATAATTGTGCAGCTCTTTCTCATTTTCCATTAAAAGGAAATTTAGTCATCTTGCCTAATAGGCATGATTCGCATTTTTCAAATAATTCAAAATCTTTTGACCCCAAATATCCATCTCTATGTAATTTGAAAATGCGTTTCTCATTTATATGACCTAGTCTGCAATACCAAAGATATGTATTATTTAGATTATCATTTTATGCCTTTTATTTTCTATATTCATAATAAACGACTCAGTATCAAGAACATAAATGCCATTTTGTAATACACCACAACCATAAAAGATCTCATCTCGATAAAAGGAACAACAATTGTTCTTAACATTAATTAAAAACCATCCATGTCCAAACATGAAATGGAAATAATATTTTTAGTAATGGCGGGAACAAAATAACAATTCTTTAATTCTAATACTAAGCCCTAAGGCAATGGTAAGAAGTATGTTCCTACAGCTAATGCAGCAACTCTTTCTCCATTCCCCACGCGCATGTCAACTTCTCTTTTTTGCAGTGGCCTACTTTTCTTTAGTCCCTGCATATTTATACAAATATGAGATCCACATCCGGTATCTAATACCCAAGAAGCTAATGAAGTAGACATATTAACTTCGATAACAAGTATACTTGAAGATGAAGCTTCAGAAGACTTCTTTCCCTTCAAGCTTGCGAGGTAAGCCTTGCAGTTCCTTTTCCAATGACCTTTCACTCCACAGTGATAGCAAGGGTCATCAGATTTGGTATTGTCCTTGTTTGCTTTAATTGCTTTGTTATTGCTCTTAGCCTTCTTGGATGTTTTCTTAAAACTTCCTTTAATCTTCCTTTTAATTCCCTTGGAGGATTGAATGGCCAAGACAGGCCCACTACTAGCTTTGAGATTGGGCTCCACAATCTTAAGCATGTTCAGCAACTCAGGAAGTGTGCACTCGAGCTTATTCATATTGAAATTCATAATAAATTGTGAATAACTATCCGACAGAGATTGCAGAACCAAGTCAACACTTAGTTCATGGTCCATTATAGAACCCAATTGAGCCAAGTTCTCAATAAAGCCAATCATCTTCAGCACATGAGCACTGACTGAAGATCCTTCTACCATTTTGCACCGGTATAGTTGCTTGGAAGTCTCATATCTTTCCACATGTGACTATTCATCATACAACTCCTTGAGATGAAATATCATAGTGTAAGCATCCATACACTCACGTTGCTTTGCAACTCAGGTGACATTGCTGCAAGCATCACACATGTTGCAGTGTTATCGTTATCACTGTGTTTATTGTAAGCAACCACCTCTTCCTCAGTCGAGTCCTCAGTAGGTACCTCGGGAAAGGGCTTCTCCAGGACATAACCAATTTTCTCATGCTTGAGAAAAATTCTCAAATTGCGGTGCCAATCGAGAAAATTAGGCCCGGTCAGTTTGTTGGCATCCAGTATGCCTCTCAAATTCATATGGTTACTCATGATTCAAAACTGTAAATGACGAAAAATAAAGAATTAATATGTATTAAAATGCATTGCATAATTTAATATGAACTTTAATCAAATTTATATGTGCTCCCACTATTTAAAATAAATTTATGACCTTACTCAACAAACCTTAATAAAATATTTGGGTAGATGCTGTTATCAATTGTATCTCCATACAATTCTCAGATAATTAAGCTGACAACTCTTTGTCTTCACACATCTTATATGTTAGCTTAACACGCCTCTAGAATTTATCTTTTTGAGTGTACTCAACAAAAGATAAATTTTAGTTAAGTCAAATCCATCATTCAGAAATATCAAATATTTCATAGTGCAAAACATATCCCTAATGGACCAGCCTTGAGTGTACTCAACAAGCTAAGATCGATTTAGGACTCTCGTTTTTCACTATAATGATGGAAGACAAATAATAATTTTGACTTAATATTTTAGTGATGGGTTTGTCATGCAAATGTCTCATCAATACAATCATGTATATATATGTACATATTTCATCAAACATGCAAATAAACATACATATAAGAGTGGATGATTATGGATTAATTCTATCTAGTCTTCCCGAGCCACCAGGAAGACTAGTTGGTCAAGTCCTAGGGGGTATTGCATTGAGATAATATCAATGCACCATCTCCATGGTTCTCTTCACTTCTTGCATCTTCAATCAGTCTTGTCACAACCTGTGTCCTGTACTAGTGGCACGTAGACCTGAATAACAATGGACGCGCATGCTCAAAACAATTATAATAATAATGGACTCGCAGGTCCAAAATTAATTTAGGAGCTCTCAGGCTCTATAAAACAACAAAAATTAAATAAACCATTCAACACATCCATATGGTCGAGTCCATAATCATCCACTAATTAAACATTCATCACATAAATGCATTCCTATATAATATCTAATATTATATGCATATATGTCTCAAGAATCTAGCAATAATGTTCGTTTAAACTCATTTGATTAAATGGATCGAAAATAATTAATTAATCAAATTAATTAATTAATTAAATTAGCGGGTCTATTTAATTAAATGTCAAATTAGAGTCCAACTCTAATTTCACAATTATAGGGTGAAGCAATTTAATCAAAATCAAATTCTAATTAAATACTAAATTAGAATCCAACTCTAATTATTTAAACTTTTAGGGCAGGATAATTTAATTAAAATCAAATTTTAATTAAATATCAAATTAGAGTCCAACTCTAATTATAATTGAATTAATATTTTAATTTAAGATAAAACTCTTAAATAAAATAAAATTCAATTTGGAGCCAAAATTTAATATTTAAGTTAAAACCAATTTTAACGAAAATATAAAAGGTTGTCAATTTTAAATGGGTAAAATTGAAATTTATAGGTCTAACCATTTTAAAACTGTTTTATTATTTAAATCCAAAACCCTTTTTGAAAATTGAAACTTGACCCAATTTAAAATTAAAACCAAACCCTTCTATTATCTTATTTACACGATGGTCCTTCACCAAAAAATTGCAAACACGCCCTTTCTTTAAGAATTGCAAGTGGGGGCCTGCAATTTCGTAAATTGCAGAGGAGGCCCCTGCCTCCACCCGATTCGAAAAACCCTAAAACTCATCTCCCTTATTTGTGGCGTCGGCTGACTGGGATATGGTGGTGCGAAGCCGGTGCACCACCAGACACTGCTGCAGCGCATGGCGCTGCTTCAGCGACCAGCAGCAGCGCGCTGCTGCTTATTCCAGCAGCGGCACTCGCTGCTGAGCGCCGCTATGCAGCAGCGAATCACTGCTGCACGTTTGCAGCAGCCACTCTCGCTGCTGTTTTTGGGTAGTGGCGACGCTGCCTGGAGCAGCCGGTTCCTGCCGCCATTGCCCGGTGCCTTCCCCGCTACAGCCAGCGGCCTCGCCGCCACGGCCGGAATTTCAGATCCAAAAATATGACCCAAAATAAAAAAAAATTATTTTCCTTTACAAAACATAATTTTTGAAGACAAAAACAATTTTTCATTATGCTAGACTCAAGAATAACATAAACAATCAACTTTTGATTTTTGCAAACTACAAAACAACTTTTAACAAACACAAAGGAGGCTCTGATACCACTGTTGGGAATCTACTTATACATGCACATCAGAATTAAAACGACTTTTCGATTCCCATACAAAGGATACACTTTGTGTCTAGATAAAAGTTGTGATAGAATTAATACCTTGATGAATTTCACAGACTCCTTAACTTTTCTTGAACTTGAATGATCACGATCTGCAATCCAAGCTGTCATATTGTCCAGCCTCCAATGGTGATCCACACAGAGAACAAGAATAGTGGCTAGAGTTTTCTTTTCTTGTGCTAGCAAAAATAATGAAAATCTCTACAGTTCTTCAAACCCTAGAAGCTTATCAATATAAGTCCAAACGGGCTAAGCCCGTATCTTAAATTGAACCCGGTCCAATATTTAATTAATTAATTTACTTGAATCCGGTCCATGAATTAATTAATCCAATTAATTAATTCGGGCATATTAATAAGCAAATCAATTAATTAATTATCCAACACTTGTCAATTAATTAATTGGTAAATCTCATTCTTCTGGTTCTCTTCTGTGTGTGACCCATTAGGTTCCCAATTACGATATCTAACGTCGTGAATTATTATTTTGATCTAATAAAAAATTGATAAATTAAAATACCCTTTTTAATTTATCATCAATTCACATCCGTCGTCCCAGATTGACATCTAACAATGTGTCAGGACAATACATGTGACGGGAAATGTCACGTGGTATGACAAAACCAAACTTGATCGTTTACCGTGAAACTATAATCTTTTCGTCAATATGATCCGATCAATTACGAGATATGGATGTGTGTCAATCTCAATTATCGATCATATCTTTTACCCCACTATTAAGTCAATGTCAGTCGAAAACTCCTTTTCGACTGATGAGTTCACCTTGGCCAAGGATTTCATTATCAACTTAACTGGATAAAATGTAGATCACAATCTCTTACTATCTAAGAGCGACGAATCCTCTATTGATCATCCACAACCTTCATATAATTCTTGACATACCCGAACGATGTTGTATTAGTGACCATTGGCAGAGCAACATCCAACATCACCAAAGTATGACTGTTCTCATATAAGGTACTATGATGACCTCAAGTTAAAAGGACCAATTTCACTATCGAACGTTAGAGATTATCCACTGACACTCAGATAGTTATCCATGTGGAATCTCCCAGCGGGTCTCCAATGTTTTGTTCTATAACAAAACATCTACATGTTCATTCAAGTGTCACTACACTTCAGCTTGTGAGATCAGCTACTTACTTCTCAAGTAAGAAATGTCACATGTGATGGCTTATCCATAATAACGATATCCGTATCTCATTATTACTTACAACCGTTACAACCACAGATAATTTAAGATTAAGTCATATTGTAATTTGTATCTCACAATCACAACTCCTTGTGATTAACAAATTGCAAAGACTTAAATCTACGAACTCTATTATTTAATATAATTCGTTAGAGAAGTAATTTAAATAAATAACAGATCTTGCCAAAAAAATGCATTAAACATATTAAAGTGTTTACAACCTAAATAGATTGGATCTAGGGCATAACACCAACATCAACAACTATACTATTACAATCAATCTCTCTTAGAATTTCTTTTACAATAGACATCATGGCTATTTCATTTAACCTCTTTTGTGACATTATGAACTGAATATAGGATTTATCAGCTTCAACTTTGAGAAGCTCTTCTCAACAGATGTAACTGCAACTATTATAGTCAATAACATTCTATATGCAATCCATACATTTGAAAAACAACTCTCCATTTTGTATATAGTGTAACACTTAACCCCCTTTTTGTTCTCTTCTGAAAACTATTTCTCACAATTTTATAGTTAAAAAATAACTTCGGGCCATCAATACTATAATCCTGACCGTGCTTCAAAAATTCTTATGGTTTATTACAGTGGCGGATCCAGCACCTGGCCAGCCCCCGCGGTCGCCCGTGCTGGATCCGCCGGGAGCTTCTCCAGGTAATGTCGCCGACGCCGTCCGCCGGGAAGAAAGAAATGAAGAAGACGATGCATTTTTTTTTTCCTGTCTTAATGTTGATGGAGATGAAGGACAGAAGCACAAGCTAGATGAGGTTGATGGTAGCCCTGCACTAGATGCTGTTGTCAAGAAAGAAAATGTCTCCTCGGAACTAAGAAGTAGAGGATGAGGCGGATGAGACTGGAACAGGAAGTTGAGAAGAAAGACAAGAAAAAGAAAAAGAAGAATGGCGTGTGAGAAGAAAGAGAAGAGTGGGCCCAAACATAGGAGTTGATGAGGCTTGATTTGGACATTTGGTATTTGATGTAATTAGAAGAAAATCAGTTTTTTCAGCAGGAAAAGTAAATTTTTATTTCAGAATTGCAATAGGATTAGCATTATAAGATTTGGTTAAAAAAATGTTTATTGAATACTTACTATAATTATGATCTTTTGCATTATTACTATTATGATATTATCGTGGATTGTAAAATTTATTTCAAGTTTTATAACAAGAAATGACATTATCAAAACAATTTTTTGAGACCATATTTTCACTATAGTTATTTTAAAATAAAAAATTTAATATTTATCAAATCTCGAAATTTAATAAAAACTACGAAATAAAAGCATAATTCATATAGTACTAAAATAATCTAAAAAATATATAATTTGGAAAGATGTGTTACTTTTGGAATATCATTAAATTTAAGAGGAAAAAATGAATTAATTATGTCTAAACTTATTGTTTTAATTATAGACAATTTGATGATATAAATTTTTTTATGATCAGTTTTTTCTTTAATTTACCAAACTTCTGACATAATTTCAAATTGTTTGTCAGAAGTTGAACTTTAAATATCAATCCAAAGAGGACTTATTATAAAATGATTGTATGGAAAATACTTTCATGAAGTTATACAAGGGCATACTGGAAAATTAAGCATGGAATAACTAAACTTAGAAATTCTATGTATCACTTGAATCCCATCCCAAGATTACTGCCAACTAATTTTCTTAGGATTTGAAATTGCTAATTTTTATTATAGCACTTAAGTTGATTTATTTTGTCATTTGTTTGTGAGGATATTAATGATTAATAGAATTGCTTGACTAAAAATAAAAATAAATAAATAAATAAAAAGTTGGTTTACATCGAGTTTAGTCGTTTTCGAATCGGCTAGACAGTATCTCAAAGCTTTTAAACATTTAATTGCGGCTGATCTGGGCTATAAATTACACCGGATAAACGACAATAAATTATCACAATAATATTAGCTTGTTCGATAAAATTTTATTAAAAGTTTATCAAATTTTTAATTGATCAAACCTCAATTTTTGTGGTGATACATCTCAAAAAAGGCAATGTCACTAGCAGCAGCATAGGACGACCCCTCTATCCGGTACTATTATAACAAATCTTCTTTACCAGAATTGAGAGTTAACGTTTTTCAGCTCTTGTTCATTTCGACTGTTACGATCTTTGTTTGTCAACGGTCATCAGTTAACGGTTAATAGTCAACGATCATTGGTCAATGGTCTTCCGCCCGTGCTGAACGATAAGGCTGGATTCGCCCCTGGTTTATTACCAAATAGTCATGTCAAACAAGAACTTAAAACCCATAATATGTGAAGATAAACTTTTACGATCTCTAAATGCTTTACAGCCGTTACATGTTTTCACGAAATATTTTAAACCGGCTTTTATTTCTGATCACACTTTAAATTTTAATTTGTGTAAACACTTTTAACTTGACTTTCTCAACATGTTTGTGATAATGGTTTTTGTAACTTTTACAATTATATTTGTTTCTAGTACTCTTTTTTGTTGACCTTTATATTTTCCTTTCATATTAGAATCATTATCATAACTCTAACCTATTAAATCACCAATATCAAGATCAAGTGTTTTCAAAATATCTAACCGTTCGTCAAACAGTCATTGCCTCTTAGTATCATCCACCATAAGGAATCCTAAAAACTTATTCTACTTTAATTGGACTTGCTAAGATATCTAGCATACTTATAATTCATTAGTTGTACCAAAGAAGATAAAAAGTCAAGTCACCATCCGAGTACAAACAAATAAAGAAAATATGAAACAAAAAATTGCAAACAATATACTAGTTTGAATATTTTTATTTATTATTTTAATAAACTTTTCGGGGCTCTCACCAAAGTGGGGCCTTCGGCAATCACTTACCTCTTCGATAGTGAGGCCCCATGGACTTGGAACTTGGATAAAAAATTGTACTGAGGTGTAGACCAAGTTTAAAAATAAGAAAAAGAACTTGGGCCAAACATAAAAATAAAAATAAGTGAGAATTTCGTAATTACAAAGTTTTAAAATAAATTTCAAAAATAACAAATTTGTAAAAAAAATTCAAAAATTAGTAGGTCACATTTTGTGACCTTTAATAAATTGTTGTGACATAAAATTTAATTAAATAGGTCACAATCGCAGTAATACACAATTTATGATCACAAATCACATATTAATAAAAAATCACATAAGGTCACAATCACAAAGGCAGAATTTGTGCATCATAATCATGAATTTTAGTCACAAATGACATATTTAATATATGTCACAAACTATCCATTAAACACTAATAACCCCAGCTCACCCCCTTTCCATTACCGCCAACACCTCCAAAATCATCGAACACTACCTTAAATGCCCAACCACCATTAACACCACCACCTTCATTATCTCAGATTCACAATAACCATTACCACCCCCATCTCAAATTCACCACCACCACCACCTTCACATGCACCCTTCATCGAAAATATAGAAATATTAGCAACATCGTAAGCACTATGGCGGATTGAAAACTCAACGACTCCCGTGTCGAATCCTAATTACTTTAGATTATACTCATGGTGTTATTCACCTTGGAACGCATTGTCTCCATCCATGAATCAAACCATAGCCAATATCAACTGCTGACCTAGCCTTGGGACTTAGTAACGCATGTGGAAGTGGTGGCTGGTGGTGTAGATGCACCCACTATGATGAAATTACATGAGAAAAACGTGGTTGAGGAGTTTGAGGAAGAGGAGGAAGTGGTGGTTGACGATGGCGGCCGACGTTCGTGGGGTTGGGACTGTGGGTATGGCAGGGGTTTGGAGATGAAAATAGGGTTAGGGCTAGGGCTAGGGTTTCTGCTATAGGTGGGGGTGTGTGGGACGTCTCAGTGGTTGAGATTTGTGAGCAATACCCAAGCATGATAAGCAGTGGCGGACCCAGCACCCGACGAGCCCCGGCGACCGCCCTTACTGGATCCACCAGAATTTTTTTTTTTTTTTTTTGTTGACTTCTAGTAAATATTTTAGATTATATTCCTTGTAATTTGTTTTAATTTCCAACATTTCTTGTAGCTCAAAGACCTACAGTTTTGAAAGTTGAGGTTTTGACCATTGTGCCACTCATTGGATTTGAAACTAATCTTACAAGAAAAATATATGTTACATTTTAGCAGGTTTAATGTAATTCTAAAAATTTGAACACATGATCTTCCTTTGAATTATACAAAATTTGGCCACAATATCATTTGGTGAATATTGCTAATTTTTACAACAAAATTATATATGTTCAGTTTGAACAAAATAATTATTATATTTAAATTTTAGATATTTTTTTTTTCAAAATATATTTTTCTTTCTTCTTTCAACCTCACATTTTTCAATAAAACAATATTATATTAAAATTCAAAACTTTTCATTATTTTGAACCACACATTATCCACTAAATCACTATTCCAAAATGCACTTTTTGCCAAAAAAAAAGGGCATCAAACAAGGCTCTTAATATTTTATTACTGACAACGATCGACGATCCACGATCGTCCATGCTGACTCAAAATCCTGGGTCTATCACTAACGATAAGCAAAGGTAGAAGAAGCAGTGAGGCGGCAGCATTTATTTCTCTGCTGATATCTTGTATCTTGAGGAGCTTTTTCTTATCACCCAGACAATAATGAATTATCTCAAGCAGAATGATGGGGTGGAACAATAGGATGTTTTTTTGGCTAGGTGATTCAAAGAAGAGGGTAAGTCAGAGCCAGCCTCATTCCGATCAAAAGCAGTTTCCTCAAAATTCATCTTACGAAGTGGGCCCTTTAACATAACAGAAAATCTAGGGTCACTTGGCGTAGCACAGAAACAAGCAAGCAATTCCTTACCTACTCAACTGGTCAATTTGTCTACGATTGTTGGGTTATTAGGTAATGTTAAAGAGTATTTAAGTCTTTTATGTAATACCTAGGGTTTCCTAAGTTCTTATTATAAATAGTGGGAGGCTAACTTCCAACCCAGTCTTCCATGAGAGAACGAAGCACGTTGAAGTTGACTGTATTTTATTCGAGAAAAATTGTTGCAGAAACAGATTGAGACTAAATATGTAAACTTAGTTGATCAGTTAGCTGATATATTTACTAAACCGTTGGGGGGCTCAAGGATAAAGTACATTTGTAACAAGCTTGGAACATACAATATATATGCTCCAACTTGAGGGAGAGTGTTAAAAGGTATTTAAATCTTTTATGTAATACCTAGGGTTTTCTAAGTTCTTATTATAAATAGTGGGAGGCTAACACAACATATGATAAGCCTTTTTATTCTTTTACTTTACCAGGTAACAAGCAAGGAACACTCATCAGCCTTCAAACGGTCCTCTGCCCAGTCAATTACACATGCAACCCTCTGTTTTGCCCTCTGAAGAGGTGGGGTGGACTACACCAAAATTCTTGAAAGAAAATCAATTGCACCTAATTTATGAAATTGAAAGTTAAAATATAAGGTTTAATGTAAATTTTCTCTAAAAAAATTTCCAACTGGATCTAGGCTGGGCCCTTGGATCCACCCCTGACTATTATCCTACCATGAACTTGCCGTTACAGGGAAAAAAAATACCCTTATTAATTGATTCAGACTTTTAGAGCCGGGGAAACCAAAGAAAATAAATAATTAGTACGAACCCATGAATGTTGCATGCCAAAAAAAGATATCTTGTTATCTATGATCAATTATACAACATAAACTTACAACAACTATCTTATCAAAAGGTTAAGGTTATTATTGGCTGGTGTTCGTCTAAAAGAATTGTTGAAATTGGACACGAATCTCCCCAATTTGTTTAGGAGAAAATTCATCCCCAAAAACTTCGTTTATGTCCATTTTAGGATGTAGGATTAGGGTTTTCTGCTGATTCCCCTATTATTAATTAGTTGAGGTGATTATAAAACTTGGATAGTGAGGAATAAATCTCATATCCAATAAATTTTAATATTATAATTAACCAAAAAGTGATTGAGAAACTCAAACACAAGCAATTTAATCCGGTTAAAACTCAAATACATGAGTTTAAGATTTGTTCGTTCAAACGAATCATCATTTCGTGAAACGTGTTAAGGATAAACTTCTCTTCGAATGAACATCACAATTATAACTGGCATATAAGGTTATCCTTTTAACATGGTAATGGTAACAAGGTTTCACCTTCAAAAATAAAACTACAAGTTAGAGTCCTCTAAGCTCATACAAGCAATTTGTTCCGATTAATACTACTACACAATTTTGAAGATTTATTTGTTCAAACAGATCACCATCTTGCTGGTGGGATAAATCTCACATCGAATAAATATCAAAATTATAATCAACATATAATTGAGAGCAATCTGCATACAGGGGTGACCTTCAGTGCCTTTCTTGAAGTATATGGTAGAATATTGACTATCAGCATCTTTAGTGCATGATTCCAGGAAGGCTGGAACTTGGTAGATTTCTGAATTAAGCCACTTGTGAGAAAATGAACATTGATCATTACTTATATAGTTTACATTTTATTTAGTTTATATATTTAGGGTATTGCAAAAACGGCCAGCAAATGACTTATGAATAGTGAAGATTTCGCACATTAAGAATTCCTATGATCCAAGCACTTCTACTCACAATTGGTGTCGCGCAATTGTATTTTCTCTTGTATAGGTTTTCAATTTTTTTGAACTTCAGATTATGAAATTCTGTAATGCAGTTTCTAGACAATGCTGCGATAGAAGTAGCTAGACAATTTTTATTTTTTCTAGTACAGTTTAAGTTGATTTACAAACTAATGCAAGCGCCGAACTGAAATGTACTTCTCATTTCTGTTACTGTGAAAGATTAATACGACTAGGCAGCATAAGTTTGGCAGAAAGTGAAAAAACATTTCTTACCCTTTGTTTCTGGTAACTTCGTCATACTTAGATTTGAGTTCTTGATTCAGCAAGTTTGTTTTTGCAGGTAATGAATCTGATTGGTGATGTTAAAGGAAAAGTTGCAGTTATGGTGGACGACAAGATTGATACTGCATGTAAGTAGGGTTACCAAAATGTGATCTTGAGATATGCTCTTATGCATTCTCTTCCGGTAAATGTTTCAGTATTTGGTAAAGTGGATGTAGTTAAAGCAAAATGCAAATGCAACATCAATTTCCCTTTACCAGGCAAGAAGAAAGCTCAGTCAGGCCATACCTTTTGTGTACTCTATTTCATATATGAATTCAAAAGAACAAATTCTTTTGGAAGCAGATTGAACGTGTAGAAAAAAAAAAAAGAAGAAGATACAGTACTATGAATGTCATGATTGAGCAGCCAATCTTCAGTTTTTGGAGAAGAAAATGAAAACGAAGTGTTGATATCGACAAAAATGTTCACTATCTTCCGCTTTCCCCTCTTTCTCGTCTTCCTCTTCTAAATATTGAATCCCTTCCTTTACCGCTATATAATGCATAACTGAAGCAATGACTGTATTGAAAGACATTTGAGTTGCAGCTAAATGCACAAGTCATACATACAAAGATATCCCTCCAAGAATATCCCTGAACCGCTATCTCAAGGCTAGCAAGAGGAATGGCTTTCAAACATTGATTGGCAGTTCTGATTTCAGACTTGGCCTTGTGATACGTGACGGTGGGCCTTCGGTCTTTATACGGCTGACTAACTACTATACCTGTCACGCCTCCCTGGTTTACATGGTCAACCATAGAGGCAACAAGGCCAACCCTGAAAAGATAAAAGACCTTAGAAGAAATGCTTTCGCCTCGAAAATCTAAAGTGATGTAGAGTGGCAGCCATAAATCGTTTATCTCTAAAGTCATCAACAAATGTCTTACCTTTTTCAAAGTTCTCAAAAGAGAGAAAATGTTCCACTGGACAGAGAGGAGTGCGAAGACCTTCCAAGTAGGGATGACAACGAAACGAATTATGGTTAAATCGGGACAGTTCTTTCTGTCCCGTGCCCTGTGCCCCGTTCGAGTTTTTCCTCACCTTGCCCTGCCCTTATCCCCAATTAAGGTGGGATAGGGCGGGGCCTTACCCATTTATTTCTTTGTTTATTTATTTATATTTTTTTTCATATTTTTAGTAGGTGAAAATAATTGTTTTTTTTTTTTTTTTCCAATTTGTAGGATAGTCCACATTCCATTCGGAAATGATGATTCTTTTTTTCTTTTTGTGTGATCACAAAACTTGTACCATTAAAATGAATTTTAAATGGGACGAGAAACATGTTGTGCATACCTCTCATCCCCTCCATGTTCGGTACAGGGCCGCAGGTATCGAGTTTAACAAGTTTTTGCCATCTGTACTTTCAAATACTTAAGAATCATTTAGGCCAAGCCTTCCTCTTCTAATAAATTTCAATAAAAATTAATGGAACGTGTGATTGAAAAGTTGTGGAATCACACGAAACGTGTAATTAAAATTAATTATTAACTTTAACTAAGATTTAATTCACTTTTGTAGCTGAACCAATTAACCAAACTTGAGCTAAAGGTAGAATACCAACATGAAATGAATTAATATTATTTCTAAAATTGAAAGTTAATCATGCACCTAAAATAGTTGTGAATTGTTTAACAATCAAAAGTTGGACTGACAAAGTAATCCCAAACAGGGCCTGACCTCTCAATTGCACAAGATGTTGTAAAACAGCTTAAGCCCCTGTTGGATAGAAATTATAATGTAAATTTTTATCAAAGTAAAAGTCAACAATTAATTTTAACTATATATTTTTTGGAATCCACAACTTTTTGATCACACATTTCATTGACTTTTATCAAAATTTGCTAAAAATATGATTTTAATTTTCACCAAATAGTGGTTAAATGTTGGACTCATCATTCATGTACATCACTAACAGAGTGGAAATAGCAGAATTTTTTTTTTTTTTTTAGCTAAAACAAATATAATGATCAACTTGTAATTTCTCTAAAGACCATTTTATATGTTCATAAAAATTGACACAATATGTTACACTCATATGAGTTGACAAATTTTGGTACATTGATTTTGACAATATTCTTTTTCAATCAACTATTAAATTTTAGACACATAATGAGGTGTCAATTAAAGTGTACACTTTATTTGTACAAGTAATTTAATAATTTCTCTAAAACATTGGCGAGTAAATGTAAAATTAACTTCTGTAAAATATGTTTACCATCGCCTGGGGAAAAGCACAGGTAAATGAATAAGAAATAAGAAATTGGGAAGAGTTATTCAAACAGGGTCAGTGACGCGGAATATGTGCATGTGTTAGCACCTTTTTGGGTAGTTTTTTTTTTTTTAAAAAAAATTGTCCAATCAATAAATGACACGTATCTTACCTATTTTAATTTAAATTTCACCAACTTCAAAATGAATTATTTTTCATTTCGAAATTCCTCCCAAACAAGCTCTATATATCTCAACCAGCTAAAATACCAGCAACACTCAAAAGCTCTATATAACTCAACCAGAAAAAAATACCAGCAGCATTCAAAATGTCTTCAGCAAATACCTCTAATTCCTCTTGCACTGACATTGCCCCTATATGGAGTTACGACGTATTCTTGAGTTTCAGAGGTGAAGACACCCGTAAAGGTTTCGTCGACCACCTCTACACAACCTTACACGAAAAGGGTATCGACACTTTCAAAGACGACATTGAACTCAAGAGAGGGAGTTCCATTTCCCCAATACTCAAAAATGCCATTGAAAGATCCAAAGTCGCACTCGTTATCTTCTCAGAAAACTATGCCGATTCCTCTTGGTGTTTAGATGAGATTGTTAAGATCGTTGAATGTAACCAGAAATTTGGCCAAAAGATTTATCCTGTATTCTACTATGTGGATCCTTCTGAAGTTAGGAAGCAGGAAGGGAGTTATAAAATAGCTTTTGACAAATATGAAAATGATCCTAAGGTGGAGAAAAAGAAGATTGAGAGCTGGAGGAATGCTTTGAGGGAAGCTGCTAATGCTTCTGGATGGGATATCAAACATACAGATGATGGGTAAATTACCAACACTTTTTCTCTTCCTTGTTAAGGGTCTTTAACCTTAATAAATCATCAGACTTTTATGATTTTTTTTTTCCTTATCTCGAACCTTTTATTAACTAACAAATCATATCCTCATTCATGGTTTCGTCCAAAAATACCGTTAGCATACTTTAAAACATGGGATAAATATTTAATCTCAATTTGTATTTTTTTTTTCCAAAGACTCAATAGGTAAATAAGTCTTTTTACTACGTTTTAATGAAATTTTGGACAAAATCAGTAAGTAGAGAGAAATCGTGTTAATTTGAGTATAAAACGGCGATGGAAAAAAATTGGGGACATAAATGTGATATAAATAAACATTGCGAACCTTTTATGCAAATAAAATTTGGGGACATAAATTTGATATAATTGTGAATGCAGATATGTTACTACTTAACTAGTGGATATATGCAAATGGAAAAAGATATTGAATTGGTTAATTGATAAGAACAAACACTTGTGTTTGTCATTATTTTGTGATAATATATGCATTCATTTAATTTCATTTCTAACTCAAAGTCTGCTATTGTATCTTCAGGCACGAGTCGAAAGGCATCAGAAAAATTGCTCTAGATATTTTAAACAACTTGAGCCATACAGTCTCTCGAGTTAAAGAAAGCCTGATTGGAGTAGAGTCGCACGTTCAGCAAGTGATGTCACTGTTGAATCTGGAGTCAACTGAAGATGTTCGCATGATAGGTATATGGGGTATGGGTGGCATCGGAAAAACAACGATTGCCAAGACAGTTTTCGATCAAATATTTAGCAAATTTGAAGGCAGTAGCTATCTTGACAATGTAAGAGAAGTTTCCAAAACTTTAGGTCTGAATTCATTAGAAGAAAAATTACTCTCCGACACTCTGATGGAAAAAAGTGCAAATCTCCACAGTAACGCGTCTATCCTATTGACAAGGTTACGTCACAAAAGGGTGCTTGTTGTTCTTGATGATGTCAATGAACTTGATCAATTAGACCGATTGGCTGGAGGGCATGATTGGTTTGGTGCCGGTAGCAGAATCATCATAACAACAAGAGACAGACAGTTACTTTCAGCACGTGAAGTTGATGAAGTATATGAGGTCAGTTTCTTAGGGACTGATGTAGCATTGAAGCTGTTTAGCAAATTTGCCTTTAAGGTTGGTTTTCCCAAAGAGAAATTTGAAAAGCTTGCACGTGCGGCAGTTAGATATGCTCGTGGTCTTCCTTTAGCTCTTAAGGTATTGGGCTCTTTTTTACATGGTCGAGATATTGATGAATGGGAAAATGCATTGGATAGATTGGAAGAAATTCCGGAAGATAAAATCTTGGAGAAACTTAAACTGAGTTTTGATGCACTGAATGACATTGAGAAGAAGATATTCCTGGATATTGCTTGTCTTTTTAAGGGGAAGAAGAAAGAAAATGTGATGAGAAAACTTGACGGCTTAGGTCCGCAAGCTAAGATTGGAGTAAATGATCTGATTCAAAAATCCCTTTTAACTGTAACCATTGATAACAGGCTTCAGATGCACAACTTATTACAAGAGATGGGTTGGTACATTGTGCGAAGTTCACATCCTAACGAGCCTGGGAGACACAGCAGATTATGGTTACCTGAGGAAATAAGCTATGTACTAACCAAAAATGTGGTAAGAACTGAACTCGTACTGATTTGATACTGAAGATGCTTTTACTAAGGTTATCTAAGGTTTTATGCGAGTGATATAATTTCGAAACTTACCTACCTGCCGTTATATTTGTTGATAATTTATAGGGAACAGAAGATATTGAGGGCATACATATTGACTATGCAGAACCGGAGAGCGTGAAAATTAACTCGAAAGCCTTTACAAATATGAAAAACCTGAGGCTACTCAAAATCCACAATGCATGCATTCAGCAAATGCCAGCTTCTATTCCACGTGACTTGCAATGGCTTGACTTGCACAAGTACCAAACGAGGACTCTGCCTCCAAGTTTTCAAGGAGAAAAGCTCGTTGGACTGAAACTTTCCCATAGCTATATTGAACACCTTGGAGGCCTAGAAAAGGCACAATTGGTATGTCATGAATTTTCTTTTTAATCATAGTTCCATTGACACATTATTAATGCTTCATTAGGATATGTAGAGCTGACATAATCTTCCCTTCCCCTTGTCCCGCCTCTCTGTTTCTCAATTGGGCAGAATAAGTTGAAATTCATCAATCTCAGTTACTCTAAAAAATTGGTGAAAACTCCAGATTTCAGCAAAATTCCAAATCTCGAGAGATTGGATCTCAGCAATTGTAAGAGCTTGGAAGAGGTTCACACATCCCTTGGGAATCTTAAAAAGCTTGTATACTTAAATTTGGCACACTGTATTAAACTAAAGACTCTACCAAGTGGTATCCATTTAGAACTTCTCAAAACACTTGTTCTCTGGGACTGTGTAAAATTAGAAAAATTTCCAGAAGTGACTGGAGAAATGAAATGCTTGTCGGAGCTTCATTTGGAGGGGACTGCAATAAAAGAGCTACCCTCGTCAATCAGCAACATTACTGGCCTTGTTTTGATAAATCTCAGCAAGTGCAAAAACCTAAAAAGTCTTCCAAACAGCATTTGTGATTTCAAAAATTTGCGAACTCTCAATCTCTCTGACTGCTCACAGCTGGAAAAATTGCCAGAAAACCTGGGACAAGTCAAATCTTTGGCAGAACTTCTTGTAGATGGAACTGCTATTACACAACCACCACCGTCAATTACATGTTTGATGAACCTGAATATCTTGTCATTCAGTAGATGCAGGCGGCCAAAATCTCGGAGTTCTCTGTTTTCGGGTAATCTGGAGTCATCAGTCTCTTCTATATCTGGCATGTTACCTTTGCAAAAATTAGGACTTTCCAGTAGTAACAAGACAAAAGGTTCTTTGCCTCCACCCCGACCATCTTTAACAGGTTTATATTCCTTAAAAAAATTGGATCTCAGTTCCTGCGATCTACTTGAGGAAATTTCAGCTGATCTTGGCAGCTTGTCATCTTTGGAAGAGTTAGATCTGAGCAGAAATAACTTCGTAAAGTTTCCTACAAAAATTTCTGAACTTCCACGACTCAAAATCCTGAAACTGGAAAGTTGCACAAGTCTTGTAGCACTGCCGGATTTTCCAAAATGTATAGCTGTACTGGATGCAGATGATTGCCATTCATTAGAAAGCTTGGCTAATCTCTCTGAAAAGCATGACTTCTTGTGGAAGGTTTCATTTCACAATTGCTTCGAACTGTTCAAAAATGAGGAGAACCGTAATGCTTCTGATAAGTTGCTACACTCTCTACTTCAGGTTGGTCTCCAAATTCTCTCTTTTCCAGTACACGTCTAAGAGCAATTCCTCTTTCTACATAGATTTAGTAATTATGAATGCTGATTCCTTGATTCACTCTTAGAGTAAACGTGGGATTTAATACATTACTAAGTTTAATTTGGTTAACGATAAATCCTCGTATTCATTAATTTTCCAATCCACTGCACGAATTATTCAATCACCTTTATATCAATAATGTATTCAGACTTATATAAATGTAATTATAAAAACTCGGAAAGTGTTAATTTCACTTGATTTCCTGTTACAGGGACAAGCTGTTGTGGATAGTCGATTTAGTATACTCATTCCTGGATGGGAGGTTCCAGAGTGGTTCAGTTACCAAAAGATGGGTCGTTCAGTAACCATCCCTTTAACTCCAAATTGGCATGAGAATGTCATTGGGATTGCAGTTTCAATCGTTTTTGAGCGTCTGGAACCAAAATCAAAAATAGGGGTCACGTTCAAATTGATAAGCCGGGATCATGTGGAGTTCACGGCTAATATCACTCAAACTGCCACTAAGCTGGAAGAGAACTATGAATCTGCTCATGTCTGGATAGGCTATGTATCATTCCATCTTTTCCAGCGTCTATTTCCGAAATTTAAGTCAGATGATTGGGCTAAAATAGAGGGATGTCTTACAATTAGGACAATGGAAGAAGCATGGATCAAGCCAAGAGGATGTGGGATTCGCTTAGTGTACAAAGAAGATGTGAAAGAGACGTTGGCGCAATATATGGAGACTCATCCTGGGGTTGTCCAAGAATTGAAAATATCAAAAGAGGCAGAAGAGAGTATTGATGTACTGACTTTTGGTGTCAATCAATTGAACTGGAGTGTAGATCCTGTCGAGGAAGAGGGCAATCAAATTCAAAGTTTGAGATCCTCCACTACCTTCAAGGTACAGAAGACCCTATCGTTTGATTACTAGTTACTAGGAGGGTCTTTCAATACGAGGCAGAGTCATCTGATTCTATTGGTAGTTGTCTGTGTTTTTTTTCTGCCAAAAAAAAAAAAAAAAAGAAATAAACAATTGTGGCTTCCTATGTTTGCTGATTGATGATGTATTGGGTGTTCTATTGCTTTGTATTGCTTATTTTGGTGTGTCTTTCTATGTAGTGTCGTGAGGGTCGTGTATGTTCTTGAAATCATTGTGGCTTCTATGGTTCGTCTTATTCTTAAGCCGTTTGGCATACTTTACGATTGCGGTGAACATACATCGATACCATTGGCTTAGGCCATTCATGGCTTTCATTTATCGAATTATTAAGCCGTTCGGCTAAATTTCCAATCGAAGTTACATATGGAGGACTTCTGGTTCCTACAATTTGTGTTCCTCCACTTTCTGTTATCATGCAAGAGTTTTTATTTATTTATTTGTTGGTTCTAGGCTGTGGATCTGGTAATATGAGTCGCTTCCTTCTCTCCCCTTTGTTGAAAGCGGTTGGCGGAGTCAAATCTTGGTGTCTTTCATTCATATTCTTCTTTACAATATTGTGTGTATAAATAACCACGACACATAATTGGAATGCTAAAGTTTAGGAGTTCAATCTCTCGGCCAGTAGAGTATATCTCTAATCTAGGAAACATATTTACAATCAATCTACATATGAAAGTATACCAACTTGGAATTATTTCTAAAATCTTCAACACTCTCCCTCAAGTTGGTACGTAGATATCACGCATTCCCAATTTGTTGAGACCATGATGAAATATGGCCTTGGTGAGTAGGTCAGCAAGTTGTTCTTGAGATGAGACATGAGGTGTTTCAATGATCCTTGCTTCTAGTTTCTCTTTTATGAAATGCTTATCAACTTCCACATGTTTGGTTCGATTGTGCTGAATTGAGTTGTGGACAATATCACACGTTGCCTTGTTATCACAATATAGCTTCATTAGGTTGTCATGCTTAATATTCAGATCTTCTAATAACTTACAGATCCATAAAAATTCACATATTGTCTTAGTCATTCCTCTGAATTCAGATTCAGCACTAGATAGGGCTACCACAGCTTGCTTCTTGCTTTCCCAAATGACCAGATCTCCTCCTACAAAAGTGAAATATCTTGTTGTAGACCGCCTATCTTTGATTGATCCATCCCAATCCACATCAGTGTATCCTTTGACATCTATCTTATTACCCCTTTTAAACATAATCACTTTTATTAGAGATGACTTCAAGTAGCGCAAAATGCGGGTAACTGCATTCATATGTTCTTCGCTAGAAGAATGCATGAATTGGCTCACGACATTTAGTGCATATGCCAAGTCAGGCCGAGTATGTGCAAGATACATCAATCTCCCAACTAATCTGTAATACATTTCCTTGTTTGTCGAAACTTGATCCGAATATATGCCTAGCTTCAAATTTTCTTCAATAGGAGTGCTAACTGGACTACATGCCGTCATACCAGTCTCACTTAGTAAATCGAAGGTATATTTTCCTTGAGATAGAAAGATACCTTCCTTTGATCTTGTTACTTCAATACCAAGAAAGTATTTCAAAGGACCTAAGTCCTTCATCTCAAGTTATCGAGCTAGGTGGTTCTGCAATTCGCTCTTTTCTTTTGAATAATTTCCCGTTACTATCACATCATCAACCTACGAGTAATTATTCCTTTGTTATGTTTCACAAAAGGAGTATGATCTGAGTTACTCTGCTTGTATCCAAAAACTTTCATTGACTTCTTAAACCTTCAAAACCACGTTCTCAGATATTGCTTTAGACCGTATAAGGCCTTTTTTAATATGCAAACATGTTTTCCACCTTTTGACTGCACATTACATCCGGGTGGCAACTCCATGTATACTTCTTCTTGAAGGTCTCCATGAAAAAAAGCATTTTTCACATCGAACTGGTGCAATGGCCAGTCAAGATTCATCGCTAAGGATATAAGGATACGGACAATATTGATTTTTGCTACTGGTACAAATGTCTTCATGTAGCTAATTCCATAAGTTTGAGTGTATCCCTTGGTGACTAGTCTAGCTTTGAATCGTTCAATGATTCCATCTGCCTTGTGTTTGACTGTGAAAACACACATATACCCAATGGGTTTCTTTCAGATAAGTATATTTTATACACTTATTTGAGGTCCTAAAATATCGATATTTGGTAGTTCTTTTGACAAAATATATCATAAATTGTTGTATTTTATGTTATATAGGTAAAACTCAATGGTTGAACAAGGAATTGAAAGAAAGAAGCGAAAAATTGTGAAAATGGCAAAATTCAAAGTTTAAGGACCAAATTACAAATATTTAATAGTTGATTCAGACCAAAAGATCATACTTTGAAGATTGATAGGAGACAATTGGATAGAATTAGAACTCAAAAGGGAATGGAATATGATCAAAATCAATTTCCAATTACACAAGTTATATTCTAGATTTTTAGCCGAATATTGAGATGCAGTTTTGGCATAGTAAAAGTCCGAATTGGAATAATTATATTTCTAACAAAGTTGTAGCCATTTGAGTTATATTTCCAACACATATTGAATCGCATCAATCGGATAACAGGAGAGAAAGTTATGGCCGAAATACTGACAGTAGTGCAGAGATAAAAAAAAAATATGCACGCGAAGATAACTTTTCTTATTCGATTAGAACTCTTTTGGAAGTCAATTTGGACGTAATTTTCAACCAATTTTCGACTCATAAAAATACATAACAGAAGAATACATATTAGGGAGATCTCATGTACATATTATACTATAATATCCATCAATTATTATCATCAAATGAGGAAAATTCATAATTTTTATGAGATGATTAAAGAGGATTTGCAAGAGTTCAATCAAGTGAAGATTCAAACTTAATTTTGGGAAAAGAAGATAAGACGCAAGTGGAGATTCATCAAGAAACCATTGAAGAAATTCAAGATTTCCAGATTCATCTTCATCTTCTCAATTTATCTAAAAATCCAGGTTATATCTTTTCACTTAAATATGATTTCTTGTAATTTCAATATGCTAGACTAATTTTATACATTGTTAGGATGATATTTTCAGTTCTTAATTAATTATTTTGACTTTAATTTGATTTGATTTGTGGATGTTTATTATCGTTTTATCGTTCTTTTCAATTGTTCGATCACCAATTGAATTGTTAGTGGATTTTGTTGTTATCGAGAGAGATAATAAGGTTTAAGCACATTATAATAAACATTGTAAGGTTCGATAGAAGATAGAGATATACCTCTATATATTATATGGTTTTAGATGTTCTAGTACTTGTTAATGCATTTATCATGTTTGCAACTTTCATCGAGAGATAGAATGGTCACATGAGGGGAATAGATTGGATCGCTATCGAGATAGACTTTCAATTAAATTATGAACATTGACCAACATGAATGATTTCAAATTGTCATTTTAATTGTTACACTAAAAATTGAATAATAAGAGGGATTCGACATCTTAGCAATGCATCTCGCATATTTGAAAAACACATCTACTTACTTTCATTAGTTTAATTGATAATTTAGGGATAAGTATTAAAAAATCACAAAATGCTATTCGATTAAAATCGAAATTAATTTTAACTCGATTAAACACGTAGTTCTCGTAGGTTCGACACTTTATTCACTACTTTATTACTTGTTCATGATCCGTTCACTTGTGGGAAATCAAACAATCAAGGCGCCGTTGCCGGGGACTATTGTATTTAATTAGTTTTAATTAATTTTAATTTTAACTTTAATTTGAAATTTTAATTGTTTATTTATTTTTAATTTGATTACTACTTTAATTAATTTTAATTTTAACTTTAATTTGTATTACTTATTTATTTTTAATTTGATTACTACTTTAATTAATTTTAATTTTAACAATTTTTTTGTTATTTACTTTTTTTTTGTTTTCCTTTATAAATCGTTTGACTAACCCCCTACATTTTAAATCTATCTTGTGTTGGTATTCTCTCTTTGTACTTTTCAAATATTTATGTATGATTCTGACATTGGTAAAGTAATAAAATTGTTATAATGACAAATCTCTACATTGATTATCAAGATATGCTTGGAGGCTACCCAAGTTGTGAAAATTGTTACACAGTGCATTGTACCGGGAAATGCTTGTTCTCTTACACTAGGTTATACACACTGAAAGTTTCGAGATTTCGAAAATATTTGATGTGTAGTAAAAAAGCAATTGAAAAATTTGATGTAGAGTACATGCTCGTGGGAGATTTTGTACCTGACGATTGGGATGATGACATCAAACTTGTGGGAGATAGTCATCCCCTATTGAACGAGAAGGTACTTGTAAAGTACTTTAAAGAACTTGTCAAGTTGGATGAAAACGATATGCTTATGGGAGATTGCATGTACTGGGAAGGATTTCAACAATGGGGGTACAATCCATTCGAAGGAGTCAACGGAACCAACTTCTCATTGTTCGTGGATCTAGATTGTAGACCGATCATTCAATTCAAAGATATATCGCCTATGAAAGAAGGGATTAAAGAGAATTACGAGTTGCTCACAACGGAATCAAATGAGGATATGACAATCAATGAGAATGAAATCAACTCACATTTCTCGACTTTATTGATTGTCCAAAAATAGATTTTGTGATTAAGCTCGACGTAGGAGTGGAAGTCTACATAGTTGAAATTGAATCAGATGAAATAGAAAAGTCCTATTACATCGAAAATGGCATGGTAGAAGTTTGGAGACTAAATGAAAAGTGGATCAAAACTAAACGAAGGAAAATGAGCAAGGCATCCAAAGCCTTCATTAGATGCCCGTGATTCAATTGTTAAAATCGAGCTAAAGGCTATAAAAAAAAGCGCTTATTGAGAGGCAACCCAATTTCCTAAAACTTTTATTTATTATGCTTTCTATACTGCATTGCATATAAATTTATTTTGATTATTATTTTGCATTAGTCTTAGTCACGTTTCAATTTATAGGGTATCACCATTGTATCATGTTTCTCCTCAAACCATTGAATTTATTGTTGATTATTTCGATTGTTTGGGCTAAGTAACACATGTTCCATGTTATTTGATCTTTATTGTTTGATTTGACAACTATGTGTAGGAACATGACCTCGCGGAATACTTAAACCAACACGCACAAAAGGGAAAGCATGATGAAGACGATTGTCTAGCCGTCACACATAGTGCCTCATATCTTCAACAGAAAAATTGGGGGAGTACTTTCTTTCTTTTCTTCCACGTCTCCTTATATTCTTATTTATGCTTCATGACATTGAGGACAATTTCAATTTTAAGTTTGGGGGTGAAATGTTTTTTGAGTTTTTAATTTTCGTGTGTTTTTTAGTATTTGTTTTTTGTTTTTTGTTATTGCTTTAATATATAATAGAAAAAATTGAAAAATTTCGACAAAAATATATATTTTCTTGTTTTAGTTTGTGTGCTTGTGTATGTTATATAGTTTGACCGGCAATGGTGATTAAATTTGAGATTTGGTGTTGATTTATGAACTATTGATATGATGCATGCTAGACTAATTGAGACTTAACATTGTAAAACTTGATATTATGTACACTAGAATTAAGTTAGACAATATGATGCTATGCGTTGATTCATATAATTGGTAGGTTGATATAGTTGGACATAGATGCTTTACTCAAATCATAATAAATTACTTATCCTTAGACCAAATTTAGCTCAATTTGGGGGTTATTTTATTGTTGTACGAAGATACAGATGTTGACAGGGATTCCATGTGTGAAATTTTGTGTGGATTGTCTTAGATTAATAGGATAAAATTGGGCGAAAATCTTAAGTTGGATGTCGACTTGCTTGAATAGGTGTTTGATAAGGGGCATTACATTGATCAATGCATTTTTTTTAACTGTGAAGATTCTCTTCGAACCCTTTTTGACTTGGGTTATTAAGCCTGTAAGGGTTTTCAAAACATGTGCCCTAAAGCATCTGACTTGGGATTCGTCGACCTGTTACATGGGTCATTTAGAAAGCTTAAGGGAGATAATGCAAAAAAAAAAAAAAAAATTACTTTTGAAAATCAGAAAAAGCAAGTACATAAAAAGAAAAAGAAAAAAAAAGCACTACATGCCTTGGTTAAGCTCCAAACATTTGTTTGAGGAAATTTGACTTTTGATAAAGGGTAATTAGCCTAAATTAAGTCTTGGAGGTTGAAGCAATCAAAGAATTGGAGAATCCTTGTTTATTGATGTGTTGACTTACAATTAGTAGAGTCCACCTAAACTAGAGAGGGCGATGATAGTAATGGAAATGTCAACCTTAGATTACACACTGAGAAAATAGTGAAAAACGAACAAGTTTGCGGTGTGTGAATCATACGAGATGTAAAAGGATATATTTGACCACAAAGGGTCGGGAATTGAAGCAACTTGTAAATTCATGATTGTTTATTTAATTCTTCACACACACACACACACACACTTCAGTTTTGCATTGAAAGAGTGGATATTAGTTTGGTATTACGACTTTGAAATATTTTGTAAATTTAGTACCGTAATTTCAAATACTAAGATAAAAAGCTAGATTGTCAAACCAAATATTTTTGCATACTTGTGTGTTTGTTGTTATTTATGTTATAATTCTATTTGAGAACAAACAAATGTTTAAATTTGGGGGTATTTGATAAGTGTATTTTATACACTTATTTGAGGTCCTAAAATATCGATATTTGGTAGTTCTTTTGATAAAATATATCCTAAATTATTGTATTTTATGGTATATAGGTAAAACTCAATGGTTGAACAAAGAATTGAAAGAAAGAAGCGAAAAATTGTGAAAATGGAAAAATTCAAAGTTTGAGAACCAAATTACAAATATTCAATAGTTGATTCAGACCAAAAGATCATACTTTGAAGATTGTTAGGAGACAATTGGATGGAATTAGAACTCAAAAGAGAATGGAATATGATCAAAATCAATTTCCAATCGCACAAGTTATATTCCAGATTTTTAGCCGAATATTGAGATGCAATTTTGGCATAGTAAACTTCCGAATTGGAAGAATTATATTTCTAACAAAGTTGTAGCCATTTGAGTTAGCTTTCCAACACACATTGAATCGCATCAATCAAATAATAGGAGAGAACGTTATGGTCAAAACACTAACTACTGTGCACAGACCAAAAAACCCGCTTGCGGAGACAACTTTTCTTATTCGATTAGAACTCTTTTGGAAGTCAATTCGGACGTGATTTTCAACCAATTTTTGACTCCTACAAATACACAATAGAAGAATATATATTAGGGAGCTCTCATGTATATATTATACTCTAATATTCATCAATTATTATCATCAAATGAGGAAAATTCATAATTTTTGTGAGATGATTAAAGAGGACTTGCAAGAATTCAATCAAGTGAAGATTCAAATCTAATTTTTGGGAAAAGAAGAGAAGGCGCAAGTGGAGATTCATCAAGAAACCATTGAAGAAATTCAAGATTTCAAGATTCATCTTCATCTTCTCAATTTATCTAAAAATCCAGGTTATATCTTTTCACTTAAATATGATTTCTTGTAATTTCAATATGCTAGACTAATTTTATACATTGTTAGGATGATATTTTCAGTTCTTAATTAATTATTTTGACTTTAATTTGATTTGATTTGTGGATGTTTATTATCGTTTAATCGTTCTTTTCAATTGTTTGATCACCAATTGAATTGTTAGTGGATTTTATTGTTATCGAGAGAGACAATAGAGTTTAAGCACATTATAATAAACATTGTAAGGTTCGATAGAGGATAGAGATATACATCTACACATTATATGGTTTTAATGGATGTTATAGTACTTGTTATTGTATTTATCACGTTTGCATCTTTCATCGAGAGATAGAAGGGTAGCATGAGGGGAACAAATTTGATCGCTATCGAGAGAAACTTTTAATTAAATTATGAACATTGACCAACATGAATGATTTCAAATTGTCATTTTAATTGTTACATTGAAAATTGTATAATAAGGGGGATTCGACATCTTAGCAATGCATCTCACATATTCAAAAAACACATCTACTTACTTTCATTAGTTTAATCGATAATTTAGGGATAAGTATAAAAAATCACAAAATGCTATTCGATTAAAATCGAAATTAATTTTAACTTGATTAAACACGTAGTTCTTGTGGGTTCGACACTTTATTCACTACTTTATTACTTGTTCAAGATCTCGTTCACGTGTGGGAAATCAAACGATCACTTTCCTTTAAGCAGCTCAACAACTTCCCAAGTTGAGTTCTTTTAAAGTGACTTCATTTCCTCATTCATAGCTTCCTTCCACCTGGGATCTCTTAGAGCTTCTTGTATGTTAGTAAGAATAGATACAACAGATAATTGATTCACAAATGACTTACTTTCCTTTGATAGTCGATGGTAGGATACATAGTTGCTCATGGGATACATAGGATTAGAACTAAGAACAAGTTCATAGTTAACTCTAGTTATAACTCTAGTGGTTCGATTAGGTAGAAATTTTGGGAATGTACTTGGGGTTTGGGAAAGGAATTGTCATCAGAAAACAATTGTTTAGATGGTACTTGAAGTGGAGTCATTTCCATCTGATTCTGATTATTTTCCTCATTCAAACTTCCATATGATTGGTCGAGAATAGGTTGCTTACGCAACCCAATTGCCTCCTTTAGACACTCACCACTTTTATCCAAAAAATCACCACTTGTATCTGAATAGTCCAAAGAAGGATTTAGATTTAGAGTCTGCTATGCATCTCGTCTCTTCCCTTGAATTGAGGACTCGGGAATAGTATAGTACGTGTTATTTTCATGAAAGACAACGTCAAGGGTGACATACATTTTTCGTGATGAGGGATGATAGTAGAGGTAGCCTTTCTGAAGTGAGGCATAGCCAACAAAGACACATCGTAGGCTCTTAGTTCCAACTTATCACGTAATGAATTGGGAAGATGCACAAATGCCATGCACCTAAAAATTCTAGGTAATAAATTTGGAGCAGTAGGAGAACTTACAGTCGAATAAAGGATTTCAAAGGGAGTTTGAAAATTCAGCGAGCTGGAGAGTACACGATTAATGATGTAAGTCGCAACATTGAGCGCTTCACCCCAGTAACTGGTGGACATGTGAGCTTCAAACAAAGAGGCTCGTACAACTTCAAGTAGGTGGCAATTCTTGCACTCCGCGACCTCAATTTGCTGAGGATACTAAGGGCAAGTTGTCTGGTGAGATATACTATGTTCTTGTAAGTACTTTGTTAGGTCCTGATTAACAAATTCTCTACCATTATCAGTGCGAAGAACCTGTATGTGAGATTGGTACTGAGTGGTGATCATCTTATGAAATTTCTGAAACAAGGAGCTAACTTCATTCTTTGATTTCATCAAGTAAACCCAAGTCATATGAGTGTGATCATCAATAAATGAGACATACCAACGAAAACCATTCAAGGAAGGGTTTTTAGCCGGCCCCTATACATCAAAGTGAATCAACATAAAAGGCATCAGACTTTTATTCATGCTCAATGGGAACGATACACTGTGACTTTTTGCAAATTCACAAATATCACATTTGAAATCTGAAGTATTTAACTAAGAAAACAACTTTGGGAGCAATTTTTTTAAATATCCAAAAGATGCATGACCCAAGTGCCTATGCCACAACCACATTTCAGAGGATTTGTTGATCTGATCCACTAAAAGAGCTTAGCCAACTGATCTGAGCTAGTAGGTTTCAGATCCAAATAGTACAGTTTTCCCCTTCTAGTACCACAACCAATCGTCTTTCTAGTTCGAATGTCCTTAAAACATAAAGGTGAGGCCAAAAAAATCAAAACACAAGAAAACGCATTGGTTATTTGAGTAACAGACAATAAATTATGGTTGAGAAAAGGTACAACTAAAACAGAATCAGATTCAAATTGTGTGAGAGAGGAATTGAACATTCTCCAATCACAGGTGAGAGATTTCCATTGGCAGTAGAGACTATATGTGTGGTGGACTATTTCATAGACTCAACGACTGTTTCATAGACTCAACATGTTGACTGTCAAAGGTCATGTGATCCATTAAATCGGGATCAATTATTCATATGCTGCTGCTGCTACTACTACTACTATGTGATGTAGAAGTATGGAGAACCTTACCAATGTTACTTGAAGTAACAATCAAAGAGGAAGCTTTTGCAACATCATTGGAAGGTTTGGTTACAACAACACAGGCTTGGTGGTTTAACTTCGAATTGGGCCTGGATCCCACCAATCTGGATAGCCAATTAGGTCATAACATTGTGCCTTTGTATAGTCTTTCTCACCACATTGAGTGTACAAACATTCGGGTTTGGTATCACCTATCTCATAGCTGCTCTTTTGAGATCGTGCTTGATCAGAATCAATCATTTGAGTAGATTGTCGAGGTTAGGGTTTAGCGTGTCGAGCCATTGGAGTGAAATATTCAAGATTATCGAGTTAAGCATTTAAGGCAACTCGGCGTACATCATCTTGACGGACATAGGCATAGGTGTCGTCGGGGTCTATCGATGAGTCCTTCCGAAGAACTTCACCTCTAATATGTTCGAATTCTACGTCCATGCCACTAAGAAAGATGTGCACTCTCAATTGTGCAACAAATTTCTTATATGTGACAATATCATCGAGATCCTTCATGACAACAATATCATGATGATCTAATTCTTGGAAAATTTCGACAAGCTCACCGTAATAAGTTGATAAAGGTCGACTAGCTTGTTTGCTACTGAAGACAAGTCCGGCATGAAAGCCAGAATTTTCAGATTGGATATAGATTATGGGGGTTGATGGTTCAAGAGTAGAGGATTCGGGAGCCATATGATTGTTTACTGCGATGGTTGTTTAGAGTAGTAGGGGAGGCTCATGTTTCGATGGAGGTTTTTGGGAGGCTCTGATACCAAGTCAAATCTTGGTGTCTGTAATTAGGTTCTTGGGAGGCTTTGATACCAATGCAACATGGAGAAATTGTGAAAAAAGCTCGGACGAAAAAACATTTTTATTAGAGTTGGAGTGGCTATATATGTTATAAATTAATTACCACGAATTCTTTTTTTGAAAAAAGACTTTAATTAAAAAAAATTTATAAACTAAAGAGAAAAAGAAAAGAAAAGAGAAAATGCAATATATTTGTGTGTATTTTATTGAAAATCAAAACCTCATATTTATAGGGAAAGATTATGAATACAATGATAATAATTTTTAGGGTTGTAGGGGTACAATTGACATTTACTAATAAACTTACCATTTAAAAGACTCCTCCTTGAATTACACATTACAAAATATATGTCAATTAGGAAAACCCGTGGGATTAAACCTAGGAGAAGGAAAAAGAATACAGATACTTTCGATGATGTTGTTTACTTAAAATTTTGAGTCGCTCATTTCCAATCTCGTAAACCAATTTCTTGAATGTAGATGTCTTGTACGTAAATGTCTTCAAGAAAATCTAATGGGACAAAATTTGATGACTGAAGTAACATGATGATTCAAAAAATAGCTTTTGTTGATCTTTTCAGGAGTTTCATACATATCAGAGTATTATTTTAATGGTAAATGTCTTTTAGGTTATGGACATTCATTATACAAAGAATGTGAAACTTTAATAGGAAAAATCCTATAGGAAAAATCACAATAAAGGAAAAATAGTACATATATTCTTATGAATACACCACCACAAATGTTGTCTCATTGAAAACCTTGTCAGGAAAATCCAAAGAGTATAATACGTATTTACTCCTCATGATAATATCACTTGAATTAGGCTTTACACATATTAAATCCTTTCAGTATAGTATCAAAATCATACAAGATAAACTCTTTATAATCACATTTATTGCACACATATCAAATTTCATGCATTATGATGTGAGCCCACGTAGCGTAGGACTACGAAACCCACAACGGAATTGAAATCGAGCCCAAGAAAGCTAACGAACCAAAGTTTGGGTTTGAATAAAAAATAACGAATCAAAATAACCAACAATATGTAAACGAATGTTGACCCTTTTGATTGAATATTTGGGAATCTCACCCGGTTGATTTGAACGCCACAAGAATGATCTTAATAAATTCGTGATTTGTCCAACAAAGAACAAGAATTCGAAAGCTAATAGCCTCTCAATAATCTCAATAATAATGTTGTTGTTTTACAATGAAAATAACGAAATCTATTAATACTAAGCCCTAATTAAGGTGGTTAAAATGGAAATATACTCTTAAGATTACAAATATATCAAATAAAATAGAATCCTAGTCAAATAAGGTAACTTAAAAAAAGAAAGAAAAAGAAATTGTGGCTCCCAAAATAGCCATGTCGCCGCATGGTGCTTTTCTATGCGGTCGCATGACACATCTCGAAACTAAAGTTTTGCATTCAGTAGACCTCCATGCGGCCACATGGTGTTTTCACCATATGATCGCATGGCTTTAATTTGAACTCCTCTTTATCCTTGTGCATAATTTCGTACTACTTTCGAAATGTACCCATGGACGAAAATTCGACACCCGAGCTGAAAGTTATGCACATTTTCATCCACATTGCTCATTCGCTACTTGAACCGAGTTGATCTATTTGGTTTCTTCTTCCAAACCTAAAATGAAACTTATTTCTGGACTTTTTAACTTCAACACTTCGTCTACCATAGTTTGAGCAAGCAATTTCATCACCTCTTTTACCCGCTTTGCCCTCGAACGTGTCATCTGACCTCCTTCGATAATCAACGGGTCTTTTTTCGGGGCTTGATTTTGACGCGCTCGACTTCGTGCTCACATCATCCCCTCCCTCTTCTAAAGGATTCATCCTCGAATCTGTACCTACATTAAAGAGAGAGAGAGAGAGAGAGAGAGAGAGAGAGAGAGAGATTAGATACATTAAAGGTAGCCGAAACATTATACTCACTAGGAAGATCCAGCTTGTATGCATTGTCATTGATTTTCTCGAGAACTTGTATGCAATCTCACCTTCTCATGGAGTGACTTAATTACCCTTTTTACCATATAAGCTACCACCTTCATTCACAAGTAAAGGAATTAAATTCAATGGTGTTAGTGGATTAAAACCATAAATAATTTCAAACGGTGAACATGAAGTAGTAGAATGTATAACCCTATTGTATGCGAACTCAACAAAAGTTAAGCATTTTTCCCAACTTTTCAAATTTTTATTAACTACAATGCGCAACAACTGGATCACAGTCATATTGACTACTTCAGTTTGACCATCGGATTGTGGGTGACATGTAGTAGAAAACAACAACTTTGTGCCCAACTTACCCCCACAAAACCCGCCAAAAGTGACTAAGAAATTTAACATCTCTATTCGACACTATAATCTTAGGAATCCCATGTAACCACACTATTTTCTTAAAGAACAAATCAGCTATGTTAGTGGCATCATCGATTTTATTACATGGAATGAAATACGTCATCTTAGAAAACCTATCAACCATTAAAAATATTGAGTCTCGACCCCTTTTAGTCCTAGGTAAACCTAAAAAAATTCATTAAGATATCAACCCCAACGTTCACTAGGGACAAGTAAGGAAGTATACAACCCATGGGTAGGATCTTAGACTTAGCCAGTTTACAAGTTATGCATCGATCACAAGTTTGTTCTACATCAATTCTCATTTTAGGCCAAAAAAATGTTTCTTCAACATCTCTAGAGTCTTGGCAACCCCAAAGTGACCCACTAGTCCCCCACTATGTGCTTCCCTAACCAACATTTCATGCATAGAACAATTAGGAACACATAGTTTATTTTCCGGAAACAAATAACCCTCATGCTTAAAGAATTTGTCTACCGCACCCTTATCACATAATTCATATTTGTTGAAAAAATATAAATCATTCACATATATGTCCTTAATGTACTCAAAACCAAGCAACTTCGCACTCAAAAAAGTAAGAAGCAAATACCTTCGAGACAATACATCCGCCACCACATTTTCCTTACTTTGTACCGGATGACATAAGGAAATGTCTCAATAAATTACATCCATCTAGCATGCTTTTTGTTTAGCTTACCTTGACTTCACAAATGCTTCAATGACTCATGATCTGTGTGTATCACGAACTCCTTCGACCATAGGTAATGCTGCCATGTCTCCAAAGCTTGAACAAGTAACTAAAGCTCTGTGTCGAATGTAGGATAGTTGAGCGCCGCTCCACTTAGCTATTCACTGAAATAAGCTATCGGCCTCCTATCCTGCATCAAAATTGCTCCAATGCCTATACTTGATGCATCACACTCAATCTTGAAAGTTTTGTCAAAATTAGGTAGTGATGAAACTGGTGCTTCACACAACCTAGCCTTAATAGTGTTGAATGCATGCTCTTATTCATCGCCCCATTTAAAACCTACACTCTTTTTAACAAATTCAGTGAGTAGTGCAACAAGTGTGCTAAAATCCTTTACAAATCGCCTATAAAACTAGCCAAATCATGAAAACTTCTTACCTTGGTTATACTTTTAGGTGTCGGCAATTCTTTAATAGCTTTTATTTTCTCTTTATCTACCTCTATTCCTTGAGCACTAACCACATATCCAAGAAATACAACTTTCTCCATGCAAAATGTGCACTTTTTAACGTTAGGAAAAAGTTGCTCTTTTAGTGAAATTATTAACACACTCCGCAAATGTTCATTGAGGTCCTTACTGTAGATTAAAATGTCATCAAAATAAACCACAAAAACTTGCCTATAAATGCACGTAAAACATGGTTCACTAAACGCATAAAAGTACTTGGTGCATTAGTGAGTCCGAATGGCATGACCAACCATTCATACAAGCCATATTTAGTTTTAAACACGGTTTTCCATTCATCACATTCCCTTATTCGAATTTGATGGTACTCTTAAGATCAATTTTCCTAAATATGCATGCACCAAATAATTCGTCCAACATATCATCTAACATAGGAATAGGATGACGGTACTTTACCGTTATATTATTGATTGCCCTGTAGTCCACATACATTCTCCAAGTTTCATCCTTCTTTGTCACAAGTAGGACTGGCACGGCACATGGACTCATACTCTCCCTCGCATATCCCTTGGTCATCAACTCTTTCACTTGCCTTTGAAGTTCCTTTGTCTCCTCCGAATTGCTTCGGTAAGCTGGTCAGTTTGGAATGACTGTGCCGGGTACGAAGTCAATTTGGTATTCAATGCCTCGAATGGGTGGCAGCCCACTAGGCACGTCCTCCGAAAATACATCTCCAAATTTCTGCAATAAAGAAATAGCCAAGTTAGGGAGGGATGGGTTAGATTCCTCAAAATTGAGGAGTGACTCTTTGTACACCGACAAAATCATTTGTTGTCTCTCCACTATCGCTTTTTTCAACTCACTCATGCAAAGAAATTTGCTCTCAGCTTTTCTCTCATCTCAGAAGACCCTCTTCTTTTCTCTCATGTGGCTCTTCTCTCTTTTCGTCACCTCACTATTTTTTCTCTTATTTATCAACTCACTGTTTTCTCTCTTACCCTCTTGCTTACTGTTTTCTCTCTTTTCCTCTAACTTTTTCCGTCTTTTTTCTTCCTACACTTGTGTCAAAGTTAATGGTACAAGTGTAATAGATTTTCCGCCCTTGATAAAATTGTACCTATTTTTATACCCATCATGTATCACCTTCCTATCGTATTGTCATGGCCTTCCCAACAAGATATGATCCGCATGCATAGGTACTACATCGCACAATACTTCGTCATGATAACCACCAATTGAAAAATTAATTAAGGCCCTTCTATTCACCTTAACTTCACCACATTCATTCAATCACTGTAACCGGTAAGGCCTAAAGTGTTTAAGCATGGTTAACCTTAATTTTTCTACTAGAGTAGTACTAGCTACATTTGTACAACTCCCACCGTCAATGATCATGCTACATACCTTATTATTGATGTGGCATAGCATATGGGAAATATTTTCTCTTTGCTGTTCTAAGTCATCCGCCTTGATTTGAGTGTTAAGAGCTCGCCTCGTGACCAACAGCTCGCCAACAGCATATTCCACTCCACTTCCATCACTAGCCTCCTCCAATTTTGGCATGCCTTCATAATCACTATCACTATCACTTTCACTCACCACCTCTCCATTATACCACAAATGGGCATTGAGAAGTGATGTGCCTCGACCCCAAGCACCTAAAGCACTTGATATCTCGATTCCTAGATGGTTGGGAATCTACCTTGGGATTAGCCTTACTAGCAACTTCCTCCTTTCCCTTTGGTAGCTTAGTCCTACCTTTCGAAATAGCCACATCACCCTTATTTTTATCCCACTCAATTTCCAAGAAGAATTAGAACCCGAAGAACTCGATGTACATCTAGTTGTCCCCTTCCTCTTCAATTGCCTTTCCACCTTCATAACTACATGTAGAATGTCTTCCAGCTCCACATAATGTTGCAACTCTACCACATTATCTATATCCCTATTCAACCCATTTAAAAACCTGGCCATGGTGGCCTCCCGATCCTCCTCCACATCCGCCCTAATCATCAACAACTTCATCTCATTGTGATAGTCCTCCACACTTTTCGATCCTTAGTAGAGGCTTTGTAGTTTTTGATGAAGCTCTCAGTAGTAGTGATTATGTACAAATCTCTTTCGCATGATAGCTTTCAAGTCATCCCATGTATTGATCGGTTGTTCCCTATTTCTCCTCCTCATTGTCACCAGTTGATCCCACCAAGTGATTGCATAGTCGGTGAATTCAAGTACAGCTATCTTCACCTTCTTCTCCTCCAAATAGTTGTGACGCTCAAAGATCAATTCAACATTTTTCTCCCACTCCAAGTAAATCTCAGGATCACTCATTCCTTTGAATGGTGGAATGGACATTTTTATGTTGCCCATATTTCCATCTACCTCGTCTCCAACCAAGTTTCTATCCCTTGTTCAACCCCAGCTCCTTTATTTCTCATCTTACCCATTTCAGCCTCAACTATTGCCTCATCATCCACATCACTCCCACAATCATATTCTTCATGTATATCCATTATAGGCTCCCGCCTACCCTGTCTTCGTATATTTGGAAGTCCCCTACACAAGTCGGCAAGCTCCGTGTCCTGTCTATCCAATCTATCTCGTACATTCTCAAATAACCGTTCAAACCTACGTATCATCTCATTCGACATGTTGATTTGGTTATTGTCTTGGCCTGGTGTTGATCCATCCCTGTCAAACATCCTAAATCTAAAATTTATTTTCTGCCTCACGAATGTGCGCTTATGTATCACTCAATTCGGCTTTTCCCTCTATTGATCTCACCACTTTGCCTTTTTCTACTAAATGCCTTCGCCCAAGTGCTTCAAAGGACAAATTCGAACTCAACCATGAATTATTCTCGTAGAATTCAAACTGAGATTTGAGTGATATTTGGAAATTTTGAAGGCTCACGAAAGAAAAAGAATTGATTGGATGATTGGAATGAAATTTGAATTCAAGAAAGTGATTCTTGAATTTGACACAATAGATAACGTAATCGACCAGTAATTTCTGAGATAAATAATAACAAATACTATTTTTTTTAAATTTCACTTTTCACAGAAATTCTTTTTTTTTGAATTTTTTACTCGGAATTCAACTACGATGCCAACAAAGAAAACGAAAGTTGATTTGGACTCAAAATGAGTACAAAAACAACTTTTGAATTTTTTTATGGAGAAATCATAGATCAAACACTTAAGTAAAAGAACGCAAGAAAAAGTGAAGTAAAGACTCAAACGAAAAAAAAAGACATAACATTGATCTTGGAGCCTAAGCTCTGATACCAACTGATGTGAACCCACGTAGCGTAGGACTACGAAACCCATAACGGAATTAAAATTGAACCCATGAAAGCCAAAGAACCAAAGTTTTGAATTTGATTCGAAACTAACGAATCAAAATAAACAACAAAACGTAAACGAATGTTGACCCTTTTGATTGAATATTTGGGAATCTTGATACGTTCGTAATTTGTCCAACGAAGAACGAGAATTCGAAAGCTAATAGCCTCTCAATAATAATGTTGTTGTTTTACAATGAAAATAATGAAATCTATTTATACTAAGCCCTGATTAAGGTGGTTAAAACGAAAACATACTCTTAAGATTACAAATATATCAAATAAAGTAGAATCCTAGTCAAATAAGGTAATTTCAGAAGAAGGAAATTTTGGCTTCCAAATAGCCATGCGGTCGCATGATGTTTTTCTATGCGGTCGTATGGCACATCTCAAAACCAAAGTTTTGCATTCGGTAGACCTCCATGCGGCATGGTGTTTTTCACCATGTGGTTGCATGGCTTTAATTTGAAATTCTATTTATCCTTGTGCAGAATTTCGTGTCGTTTTCGGAATGTACTTATGTACGGAAATCTGAGATCCAAGCTAAAAGTTATGCATATTTTCATCCACGCTGCTTGTTCACTACTTGAACTGAGTTAATCCGTTTGGTTTCTTCTTCCGAACCCAACATGAAATTTGTTCCTTGACTTGTTAACTTCGATACTTCATCCACCATAGCTTGAGCAAGCAATTTCAACGCCTCTTTCGCCCGTTTTTCCTTCGAACGTGTCATGGACCTCTTTCGATAATCAACAGGTCTTTCCCAGGGCTTGACTTTGACGCGCTCAACTCCGTGCTCACATTACATTGTCATGCTAATGAAATAGACACTTGTGATTACATCCACCGATGATAATTTATCTATTATATATATTTTCGTGAAATTCATTATAAAAAGGGGTCGTACATTTCATATTATGACTTTAATTATTCTATATTCATTTCGCATAAGTATACACATTTAGGTGTTCAGATTGTAGATCCAAAAATTTCAGGTTTATCTAATAAATTCAATTTTTCTGTGATTGTGCCCATTTATATTGGCCAATCATTTCTTCAATCAATATGTTTCAATTCGATCAATATGTTTCAATAAATTTATTTTGATATCTTCGCTATTCATAATATGAAGCAGTAGATTATGTACAAAAGTGTTGTTAACAACTTTTTCTTTTTTATTCTATTTATTTTCTATAATGATATAACTTATTTGAGATATCTCAATTTTCAACATATCAGGTACCTAAACCTCTTCCGGGGTTATATAATTTGTTATGTTTAAATAGTCTCCTTAATGGGACCATCTTTACTAGTTGCTCCATTTTCATTTGGAGATTTTTATATTAGAAGCGAATACATCAAGCTTCAAGCGGTGCCATAAATTTATTAAATATAATATTAACTATCCTCCATGACTTTAACTCGACTTGGAGTATTTAAAGCTAGTGTGCGAAATGCTATTGATCACATTGGTCAATAATGCGTCTAAATAAATTATCTTCAAACTTTTTGTTCGAATTATCTTTTGCGATGATTTAGATAATGATGCATTTGTACATTGCCCTTGTTTGGTACTAATTTAAATCAGATTTTAATATAAGTTAAAATCAAACAATCAATATTAACTATATATTTTATGGGTCCCACGACTTTTAACCACACATTTCAAAAACTTTTATCAAAATCTACTAAAAATCTAATTTTAATTCCTACCAAACAAAGGCATAATTTTCAGCTTCTTAATTATTTCCCTTAAATGTTGAGAAAATTGTCCAATCAAATTGATAATCAGCAAACCTCTTTATAAAATATCACTCGTTAGTGCTTACGATATTGTGTAGGGATTCAAACTACTCATTTATTATCAACATTCTTTACTTTCCATCTCAATGTGCATTGTGGTGAATTAATTTTACGTATACTACATTATCAAAATAATTAGATGAAAAAATATGGCTCTGATCATAAGCCAATTATAATAGGGGGAACTATAATGTTGTCATGATACGTAATAGCATTCTCTAAATAGAAATGTGAAGTACTTTGTTCTCGATTAAATTAATATGATGTGTTCAACAAGCAATAGTGATTAATCATTTATCGACATATCAACTAGCACTTATTAAAATGTTGAGATTCAGGAGCAAAAGTATTAATAAGACACACCGTCTTGATTTTATAATCTGAAAATTATGCTCGAAATTTAAAATTTGTATAGCAATTTCACAAACTTCAAGTTGCGAATACCATGCAATCATCTAGTATTTGTATCAAATCTATTAGATACAAATAATATCTAAATAGTTAACGTGGAGGATGATGGGGCCTCATTTATCACCATAATTAATTTTCAAAAATATAAGAAATTCAGTCTCTATTTTAGCTAGTAATTTTTAATGGTCAATTGTTGAAAAAGAGAACAAATAATATATAGGATTTCATTGAATTGAAAAATCTTTTGGTTTTTTGGTGAATGTTCATTTGAATTTTTAATTTCACATCATTATTGATCTAGTAATGGTCCAACTGGTCATGTCAAATAATAAAATCAAATTGAACTTCTAGATCAATATAAGATATAATTTAATATTTTAATTCCGAAGAATATGATTAAATATTATATAATCATATAATAATAAATCAAGTAGCCAAACTAATCAATATCAATATGGCATGAGTTAATCTTTGTTCTCTTCGTACAATTGTCCTTCTCGGAAATTCTATTTCAAATTTGTTTTCTATGCTACACTTCTATTTGCTTATTCAAGCTACATATTGTTCTACGGGTACCTTTAAGGAATCGAATATTAACAATACTACTTGAACCTCTTCCAAAGCATTCATCACTAAATTTAGAAAGAATTCTTCTAAAAACCTACCATGGTTTAAAAGGGCAATCAAATATTTTCACATAAGAGTTCTGTTTTATTTGTGGGTACAAAATAAACATTATAGCGCACAAACCAATGCCAACTTTTCTGTCAAAATATTTAGTTGTTCTTTTAAACTATGTCATGCTTTCGGGAGGCTTCTTTCTAAATTGGTGATGATTACTTTGGAAAAGGCTCAAACTCTATACTCCAACAAGATTGTACACTGAGAGGTAATACTTCAACTAATATATTTATCAAATTAGTGATGGGAAGGCTTTTATATTGTGTGCAAGCTGTCACTGGTATTGTAGAACTCATAGCTGTTGAAATGTCAAAATAGGTAAAAGCTGACCCTTTTATTCTTTAGTATGATTTGCTCTCTGTATTTCAAACCATATTTAATGCGAGCAGAGACTCTTCTTTCATTTTGTTTGTGAAAGATACTGAAAGTTTGCGGGTGGGAAATTGAGAATAATATGCTTGATTTAAGAACAAGCTGGAGAAGCTTCTTAAGAATGTTATCATTACTGGTTCACACACCAAACTGATAATCGGAGGGAAAAAGTAAAAGTCTTTTCCAATGGATACTTGTTTATTTTCTGTCAATTGATTCTCAAATTTACTGTTTCAACATTTAGTAATTATTGCAATTTTCGATTTAGCTAACATGTCTTTTCTAATGCTTTCACAACCATGTTATAATAGAGTTGGCAAGATCGAGAAGAGAAAGTTATTTTGAGATTTGTAAAAATAAGAATGATCCCAAGAGGGAGATGATATGTCTTCCTAACTCAATGATAGGATTTGGTGTACCATCGATCCGGCCGAGAATATTAATCAATCTCTTCCTGATTTAGCTCAATTATCAATGGAAGAAAGACATTTCACGTCTGGATAATGACCACAAGCTTGTTTTTTTCACTTATCTTACCTCTCTTTGTTCATGGTGTGTAACTGTGGATGTGTGTATTGTGTAGATAGTTTCACTTCGACCAATATAAAGTCATTCCATATTTCTGATGTATATAGTAATCATCACCAAATTAGAAAGAAAAAACAGAGTCCTCTATTGTTGGCAGTAAAGTATCTGCGTTCGAATTATGTTCTACACCAAAACCTTAAAGTACTTTTATGAATACTATTTTAGTGATTCATTTATGTTTCTTTCAAAAATGATTTTATGGATTCATCTAGGTAAGTTTGCATTTATTTTTTCTTTCTTGACTTTGAACAACATTCTTCCCTGATTTGAATGGTATTTTTCATTATTTTTACTTTTGCATAGGATTCTAGATTTACTAAAACTATTAAAATCGGATGATACGGCTTCTTGAGTACGTACTTTTAGTGCTATTTGTACCCCTTTTTTAAGTAAAATAATATTTGAAGGTGATATAGTAAAGAGGTTCAAGCTTTTGAAATATCCAATTTCTGTTGTAATTAATTACGAATGATATTTAAAATGAAAATATTAATTATATGTACATGTATCCTCACTATATTTTCAACTCACACCATTTCATGTGGTTTAAAATTTTTCCAAACCAAACTAAACCAAATCATTATTTGCAATTTGGTTCGGTTTTAATCCACGATTTACCTATCGACATTATAGTTATATGTTTAAAACAAGGTAACATATACATTTAAACAAGAACTAATAATGTTAAATGTTAAATTACATTCATATTTGTTTAAGATTTGATATATAAACAAAAAGACAAAAAAATAGTATCAAGTTAGCATCTAGCAACAAGCACTCCATATTTTACAAGCAATAATATCAGAATAAGTACAAGAGTACTAACATCTTATTTGATAAAAATTGGATCAATATCCCCTGTTGTAACACATGATTCAGCCTCCGTATGATATGCAAATATTAAAACATTTATTAGTCCTTATTAATGATATTAACAAGCAATTAAGAAACAATATGCATAAAATATCAAAATTGATAATAGAAAATAAATGGCACCTTCCACAGCTTTCTCAGAGTCATCAAATACTTCTACCTCATCCAAATATTGACGAAGTACTATAGGTTTATTGCTGCTATGCAACCAATTCTTTGTACATATTAAGGCATCAACCATTTTTCCACTCAATGAACTCCTAAAGGAGTCAAGAATCCGACTACTTTTGAAAAATGCCTACTCTGAAGCGACCGTAGATATTTGAATTGCTAATACATCTTTGGCAATTTAAGAGACACAAATGAGGAATATTCATTTGCTGGAATATACAAGAAGGAGGTCTTAAAACATGAAAATGTGCAATGCAAAGCACTATAGTCAACCTATCGATGTGAAATGTTTAGATTAACCAAAGTCTAATCTGGTGAGTACTGTATTGTGCACTCAAGTGCAAACAATATGAGAAAAATACCAGATAAACAACAGAAAAATATGGTTGTTCAGCATTAAATTACAACAATAAAAAATGACTCTATTCTACATCTACTAAACTAGAGTGCACGCACACACAAAATTAAATGATCAAGTCTACATTTTATTCACTATCTTTATCCCAATTAAAATATTTAATAATACCACTATTCATTCAAAATTAAGGAAAATGGATAAAACAGAAAGAGAAATTCATTCAAAATTCTTTGATCAAATCAGTTCTAAGTCTTCTTTTACATTTCTAGAGAGAGAGAAAATTAAGAGTTTTGATCTCGATTTTTAATTTCTCTTGTATAAACAAATTATGAAAAATTGTTTCGATGCATGAGGAAAATGAAGAGAGGCTCACATTCAGAGTCACGGTCAGTGGCGGTAGGCAGTGGTGGAGAAACGGCGTCGACGGTAGTAGGTCACAAATGTCAAGTTGGCACTGCGTGGCGTGCGTCGACGCTACGAGATAGAGAGAGGGATTTAAGGCTTGGTAACTTTGGTTTGCTTGTGTTTTTGCAAAGGCGTAATTGCATATATGGTTGAGCAACATTCATAATTTCACGTTCAATTCATTTTGTAATTATGGGCCTAAATTTTTTTTTAACGAAGGCCCAAATAAATACTAATGACATAACTTACTAACTTGTTTGTTATGAATAAGTTATGTTAATTAAATCTGTCCCCACCAAGAAAGTATACTTTAAATTCTAAAAACTATATTTTAATAAAATTTATATGTGAGAATTTATAATTTAATAAAAATATTTTTTTTAATTAAAAAAGTGTGGTTTTGTTTGATTTTTTGCGATTTTTAAAATTTGAAACATAAACCAAACCATTTTGAAACGATTTGGTTCGGTTTGAGAAAAAAAATTGCGGGTCCACGTGGACCCAAACCAACGACTTCGGTTCGATTTGCGGTTTCACGATTTTTTTGTGCAGCCCTAATATGTAACACTATAATCTAGACTACTAAATCTTTTACCACAACTACTATTAGAAGATTATTTCTAGATTATATGATTAAATTAAATAATCATAACAATTAAAATACTATGAAATACGTCATTACAAAATGCTTCATGCATCACATCGCACATGACAATAACTAGTATATCTATAAAAGGAAAACTCATTCCTTTACGAAGAAAGTTGTGCTCATGGACAGAGTTAGAATTCTTGTCAAATGAGGGCATAATTTAAATACAAAAAAAAAATGTTTAAATAAGTCAATGAAAGATTATTAAAATATTTTTATTAAGATAGTGCATGCCACCAACTGTTTATACTAACTAATTATAACATATATTAGTTATTAATATGTACAATTACTATTAAATTATTATCCACGTATTCAATAGGATCTATAATTTATAATTGATGCTACCAAAAGTCCGTACTTGGATGAACTCGAACTCTGAGGTTGAACTCCGCCCGATTCGATCTTCAATACCTGAAACAAAGGTGTCGAGGTGTGTTCTCGTCGTCTTTCTGATGGTTAAGTCAGAAAACTGTGGAAGATGATGTATGCTGGAATATAATGAAAAACATACCTGAATAATGAAGCTGGATCATATATTTATAGATGTCGGAAGTGGAGTCCTGAAAGGACTCATCTTCCTCCAGGTCTTTCCTTAAGTATTCTAAGGTATTTGTGTTGTGTTAGGAGTACACAATTTGAGTTAAGGTAATATTTGTAATGGACTAGGAGTTTGTTCTTAAATAAGACTAGCATTCCTAGGAGTCGTACATCGAGATCAAAGAGGATACGTGTGTTAGGGGCTGACGGCCCAACCTTTTTGTTGGGCCTCACCTCGAGCTCGACCACAACTTCAGAAATGGCCCAATATGGTGGGCCAAGGTCGGGCTATTGTGGTCAAGATCGGGTCCCTGGTGCATCACATGCCCTCGTGCATCTAGGCCGCAGCTGAAAGATACGTTTTCGAGCTACGAGTCAAGATGCACCGATGTGTTATTGGATCGGGTTGAACTTAATGGGCAATTGTGCATGACAGCTATTCTACCACGTGTCAAACATGTGTTGCTTCAAGGAGAGTGACCTTGGATGAGTGACATGTGGCACTATCCAAGGGCCAGGATTGTGAGACCTTTGACATTTCTCTAACCTATATAAATACTCTATATTCACCTCTCATTTTTCACTTTTTCACTCTCAACTCTCAGTGAAAGCAGATCGAGTTCGGGGCTTAAGGAGTTTTTGTGAACAACCACAGTAAGCGGTAAGTGTTCGAGCTTCAAATTATTTATTTTTAGTATAATGTCGAGTAGTAGCAGTGAGGGTCGAGTAGTAGTAGTCGGTCGTCTAGGAGCTCGACCACTAAGAGCCCCAAACCTGAGGGCACTACCATAATTCCTTTGGTTGTGCCCATTAGTCATACCCCAAGGTTGAATCTGTCTTGACTTACCCGATAATAGCTAGGGAGTTCGGGGTCATGCCTACCTACGATGTTAGAATCCTCGATCCCAATGAAATTGTGTTGGATGCTCAGGAAGGAGAGATGACCTTCTTTAGGGATGCCCTAAAGGTCAGGCTTAGGTGGCCTCTTCACCCATTCTTCATCACTTCTTAACTTCATACCTTATCTGTCTGGAACAGCTGGACCCCAATAGATGGAGATTGTTAGTGTACTTTTTCATTCTATGTAGGTTCCTCGATGTTGAGCCTTGGGTCGACCTCTAAAGAATGGTGTATGGTTTAAAATTCTCATTAGGGTATAACTATTTTGTATATTTATCGACGAGTGGGGGGGATTTAGGACACCAGATACCTAGAGCTCTCTTCGAGGTTGGAAAGAGAGGCTCTCTTTTTTTGTTAAACCACAAGATCTCGATCACCCTTTCAGCTCGATGTGGTGGATCCCCGATAAGGATAGGTTCAACAAAGGTCAGGTCTATTTTGAGGTCTTGGAGAGGGATAGGTTTGATAACCCAAGAATAACTAAACAAGAGGGGGTGAATTGGTTTTTGAAACCTTTTCGACAATTAGTTTGAAACATATTTAATACACAAGATATAAATGTAAAGTGTAATACGAGAAGTGAATATGTAAATTCGATAACTTAATTCAAGTATTGATATAGCACAATAGAAATAACAATTTAAAGTAAAGTGGAATAATGTAAAGATAACAAGTGAATTCAATAGGGTTCGATGCACAATGTGTTCTACGTCCCCGTTACCAAACTCTTCGTCACGAGCAAAGCCAAATGCAGTATAATGGCGACTTAAAAACAAGGAGTACCAACCCTTAAGTGACTTACAACAAGAAGCACTTATCCTTAAGTGACTTACAACAAGAAACACTTATCCATAGGTAACTTACAACAAAGTGCACTTATCTCTAGGTGACTTACAACAAGGAACACATATCCTTAACAACAATCGAGTTTTCACAAGGCTCGAAACCACCAAAATGTAATTGATAATTTTATAATTTGAAAGAACTCTCTTAACAAATGATATAATCAAGTCAAGTGTTTAGAGAGTTAGGATAGCACTTCAATAGATAGCAGATAGTAAAGCTCAAGTGTTTGTGTTGTAAACTTTTGATGAATAATGGATAATGAGATAATTTGTATCTTTGTATCAAAGTTTTCAACCTATGATCTCGCTTAACAAATAATACGAGTTAAGTATGAAGAGAGATTTACACTTCAATGTGAGTGTAGGTAAAGAACACTTTTACGAAGAATTGAAAATAGATGAGATTGAGAAGTTTTCTTGCAAAGTTGAATTCTTGACGAAATAGATGAAACTAGTTTTTAATCAATCAAGAGATTCTTTAGTAATAAATGAAATAGAATATGTAATCAAGTAAGCTCAATGATTTTCAATAAATATACTCTCTTAGTTGCTCTTGTAAGTTATTGGAATTGAATGCAAAAGAAATGGCTATTTATAGATCAAAAGATTGAAAATCAGGAAGTTTCGGTTGATCAATTTCGGTCGATCGAAGTGTGAATATAGCTGTTGTAAAATTCAAATCGTTGGAGTTTCGACTGACACTTCGGTCGAGCAAACCGGTCGACCGAAGTATATAGGTTTTGAAAATTAACCAAACTTATTTTCATATCAAAAATATTTTTATGCCAGTGATGAATTATGAAAAATAATTTGAACTTTATGCATTTGCTAAAAAAATCGATGAGTTATACATTTACATATAAATTGAAGTTACGATAAATAACTTCTAAGTCTCTAAACTTCAAAGTTCTTGTTTTCTTTGAGTCTCTTTTGATTTGCTTGTTCTTCAATGGGTGATGATTTGAGCCTTTGAGTGCTTAAAAAGATTTATTCATGAAAACTTAAGAAACAAGATTTGTTAGAAATATAAGTATATTGTTTGTCATAATCAAAACAAGTGGAGCTATATTGAATCATAGGTCAACAATTTCCCCCCTTTTGATTATGATAAATAATATGTGATTTGTGGTGATTTGTAGAAATATACAGGATATTCCTTCTATCTTTTACACATTAATGGGAACCGAGTTTGTGTTTATATCATTTTCCATAGCATAATATTTAAAGACATGCATTTCCATAATTCAATAAATCACATTAGAAGTCATCATAATTCATAGAAATAATGGAAGTCACAATTCATTAACATAAATCACATTTCAAGTCATCATTTCAAGTCAAGTCATAATACATAGAAATAAATCACGTTTCCTTTTCCCCCTTTGTCATCATCAAAAAGAATGGGGATTATGAAGTTAAAAGAAACTTCCCCTATAATCAAGGCATAGGTGCAAGGAAAGAAGAAAAACAAGTGATCATAGGTCATGACATGAAACTAAATATAAGTTAAAAAAATGAAAAAAGAAAAGAGGACAAACAAATGATGTTTCAATCTTCCACCGGTGGAGGAGGGCCTCGAGGATAAATGGAGTACATGTGTGCAAAGAAGGCCTCTTGTGATAAGCTTATTTGATCCATCCTTTGTTCAAGTGCGTCCATTCGGCTTTGACGGTAGTAGCAAGGGAATCAATTCGACCTTGTAGGATGTTGAATTGATCTTCCAACATTTGTCGACCGGGGATAGGTATAGCTTGTGAAGTAGTAGGCCTATGCCTCGATCGAGGTGAATCATTACCATCACGACCACCATCATCACCAACACCCATTTCCTCTTTCGCCTCTTCTTCGACGAATGGCCAAGTAGTAGGACCTAAGGTATTGTCAAAGCCTTGAGTATGACACACCCATTGCCCGTCACCTTTAATGATTTTCAAGCTTTTAAAGGTGTTAATGTTAATGACATCGGTGTGTTTTGGTTTAAGAATAGGCTCATTGTCTAATGTCACATTGAAGTGTTGAAATTTTTTATTAATAAGCATGCCATAAGGTAGGCCTCAGACTGTAGGAGACGAGTAGACATGTCCAATGCATTTCAAGAAGATGTAGGAGAAATCCAATTAACGATCAACAAGAAGTGAATCAAGAATAAATAAGCCAATGTGATGAACTTCTTCGAAGTGACTACTTCTAGGAACGACAATATGTGCAATTGCACGATGAAATTTTTTGCATGGGATAGTAAGATGGTTTAGGTTCAAGGTCATTTCGGTGGTCAATGGTCGGTCAGTGACACGACAACTAGTTTCAAGTTCATTATAGCCCAGAACCTAACGGGATAGTTTTGGACGTAAGCATACTTTTCACATTCTTCTTACCCAAGGATTTCCCGAATGGTAGCCCTATCGAGGGTAATTCATTTTTCTTTGATAGTGCAAGTAACATGATGTGAATAAAAAAAGAGATTTCGAGAAAATTGACGAATTAACCTAGGGTAGACATTTTCCGAGATAGAGACTACATTTTTCCACCCAATACCTTCAAAATATTCTTCTATACTAAACGATGGAACTTGGAGATAGAATTCAAAGAAATAAATAGACTTACCAATTAGAATAGGACAATCGGTGAAACGGTCGGGCAAGGGCGTGTCAACTTCGAAATTGGATGAACTTGTTTCTCCCTTCCTTGATTTCTTCTTCTGAGGCATCGTATGTTCCGATTTTAGTGAATGAGTGAGAAACAAAATTTGGTTTTTCAAAATTCTGGTGGAAAAATTAGTGGGAATTGATAGAGAATGAGTAGGCTACAAAAATTTGAAATATGTTAGTGACTGGAATGGATTTGTAATGGCGTTTTGAGAGAAATTTTGGATTTTCAAGTTCTTTACCAAAAGCTAGGTTTTTTTATTTTTTCTTGACAAAATGGAAGAGAAAATGATAATTTTTTATGTGAGTGTTGATGAATAGATTGGATTTGTGGAAATCTTAAAACAATTTGGAGGAATTTGAAGATTTTTGGATGTTTGTAGAGAGAAAAGTCGCGAGTTTAGGGTTTGAATGAAGAATTTGGAGATAAAAATGAGATTTAAGGAAGCTAATCCGCGACATTTTTGGTCGACCTGACTAATTTTGATCGATCGAAACTTTGCAAAAATTCTAGAAAGGTGCTGCAGTTTATTTTGGTTGACTGATGGTCGATCGAAATAGAAGTTTCGATCGTACAGTTGGTTGACCGAACAATTGTCTTGGAGTGGGTCGACCGAAACACAACTTACCGGATTTCATATGGCTTACCGATTTTGTGCTATCTTATCGGACTTTGCAAAAGCTTACCGGTTGATCATATGGTCGACCAAATCATTGTTTCGGTCAATCAATGTGTCGACCGAACTACTGTAAAGTAGGAATACACAAGTAATTTCGATTTAATCATAGAATAAATTTAGCCACAAATTCCAGATTCATCAATAATACCCAAGTCTCTTCTAATATATGAAAATCTATTGAGAGCTAAAAGTTTAGTAAGAACGCTGGCCAATTGTTTATCGGTATTAACACATTCTAAATAAATATCACCTTTTTGCACATGATCTCTAAGAAAATGATGTCGGATTTCAATATGTTTGGTGCGAAAGTGGAAGATGGAATTTTTAGACAAATTTATAACACTAGTGTTATCACACATAATAGGAGTATTTTCAAAAATTATATGATAATCACTAAGAGTTTGTTTCATCCGGCCGAGATATATTCGGCTTCAACGGTTGATAGTGCAAGGGAATTTTGTTTCTTGCTAAATTATGATACAAGGGCAAAGCCTAAAAAGTGACAAGTTCCACTTGTGCTTTTTCAATCAATTGTGCAACCGGCCTAATCGGCATCCGAATAGATAATAAGGTCAATGTGCGTGCCCTTAGGATAACAAAGTCCTAAAGTTCTAGTACCACATAGATATCTAAAAATTTGTTTTAAGGCACTTAGATGTAATTTTTTAGGATTGAATTGAAATCTAGCACATAAGCAAATACTAAACATGATATCGGGTCTACAAGTGGTTAAATAAAGAAGAGATCTGATTATACCTCGATATTTTGTTACGTCAATTGAAGTGACGTGCTCATCTTTATCCGATTTGATTGATGAACTCATTGGATTATTCATCGATTTCAAGTCTTCAAAATTGAATTTCTTGAGCATGTCTATGATGTACTTTGCATCTTCATTAGTTTGTTTGATTTGAAATCCAATGAAGACCTTTAGTTCTCCCATCATACTCATTTCAAATTCCTTACTTATACACTTTGAAAACTCTTCACAAAGGGAAATATTAGTTGCACCAAAAATAATACCATCAACGTAAATTTGTATAGCAATCATGTCATCCTTTTTTATTTTGATAAAAAGTGTAGTATCAGCATTTTCCGTTTGAAAACCATTTGAGATAAGAAATTTGCTCAATTTTTCATACCAAGCTCTAGGAGCTTGTTTCAAACCATATAGAGTTTTTCTAAGTTTAAACACTTTTTTCCAGAAATTTGTGATTTTTGAAACCGGGAGGTTGCTCAATGTAGACTTCTTCTTGAATAAAACTGCTTAAAAGGCACTTTTGACATCCATTTGATAGAGAGTAAAACCTTTATGGCAAGAAAAAGTAAGAAGCATGCGAATAGATTCTAATCTAGCAACTGGTACAAAGTTTCTTCTAAATCTATACCTTCTTCTTGATTGTAACATTGAGCTACTAATATAGCCTTGTTACACACAACTATACCATTTTCATCTCGTTTGTTTCGAAAAATCCATTTCGTACCAATAATCGTTTGACCATTTGGTCTATCAGCTAAATCCCTAACATGATTTCTTTCAAATTGATTTAGTTCTTCTTGCATTGCTAGAATCCAAAACTCATCAAATTCAGCTTCTTTCAAATTCTTTGGTTTGATTTGAGAAATGAAAGCGCAATTATTTAGAAAACCTTTGGTAGAATATCTAGTACTTACACCTTTGGATGAATCACCAATAATGAGCTCATTTGGATGAGAGGGAACAAACTTCCATTCAATGGGAAGTATTGGATCATCTTGATTTTTGGAAGATTATCCTTCTCCATGTTGAGAAATTTGTTCTTCCAAATCTCTAACTTTAACATCTTTAGGATATTCCTTGTTTTGATCTTGAATGTTTATTTGCTCAAAAGGAATTTCCAAACATGCACCAATACATTTCTCTAGATCAAGAGAATTAGTTTCATATGCATGGATTCTTCCACTACTAGAGTTCTTTTGTTGAAAACTCGATAAGCTTTGCAAACTCGATAAGCTTTGCTAGTAGGTGAATATCCAAGGAAGATGCTAACATCGGATTTTGAATCAAATTTTCCCAAATTTTCTTTTTTATTTAGTATAAAATATTTGCAACCAAAAACTTTAAAATAACTAATGTTGGAAACTCTATTTTTCCAAAGCTCATATGGAGTCTTGGTGTTCTTTCGACTTATCCAAACTCTATTCATAATGTAGCAAGCGGTGTTAACGGCTTCGACCCAAAAATATTTGGGTAAATTATTTTCATTTAACATGGTCCTAGCCATTTCCTAAAATGTTTGATTCTTTTTTTCTACTACACCATTTTGTTGAGGAGTTCTAGGAGCCGAAAAATTATGTTCATATCTATTTTCTTTACAAAAATCATCAAAAGCAATATTATCAAATTCTCCACCGTGATCACTTCTAATGGTTGTGATAGAATATCCTTTTTCATTTTGAACATTTTTACAAAAATGTTTGAATACTTTTGAAACTTCATTTTTCAAGTTCAAAAACAAAACTCAAGCAAATCTTGAGAAGTCATCAACGATGACAAATGTATAGTGCTTACCACTTAAACTTGCGATTTTAGAAGGTCCAAAGAGATCCACGTGAAGGAGTTGTAAAGGTTTTGTGATTGAAGAAAATTGCTTAGTTTTGAATGAACTTTTTGTTTGTTTTCCAAGTTGGCAAGCATCACAAATTTTGTCATTTTCAAATTTCAAATTTGGTAGACCTTTAACAAAGCAATTTTTTGAGATTTTTGAAATTAGGTCCATACTAACATGGACTAATCTTCTATGCCATAACCAAGTATCATCTTTAAAACTTGACAAATATTTTAATTCTTTTTCAAATTCAATGTTAATGACTTAAACGTCGGCTTCCTATGAATAATACCTCGTTCGATGTAACGTCCTTAATAAGATATTTTGAATAATCAAATTTGATATGATAACATTTATCACATAATTGACTAATACTTAACAAATTATGTTTGAGATTATCTACTAACAAAACTTTTTCAATAGAAGGAGATGAATGATTATCAATATTTCCAATGCCCATGATTCTTCCTTTGGCATTATCTCCAAATGTGCCATGACTCCCATCTTTCTTTTTGAAGTTTGATAGTAATGTTTTGTCTTCAGTCATGTGTTTTGAGCAACCACTATCCAAGAACCAATTTCTCTTTATCCTTGAAGACACCTACAAGAATTGATTCAATTTTTTTTATCTTGGTACTCATTTAACTTTGGGTCCTTGATAGTTAGTGCAAGTGGACCCTTGAACCCACTTATTTTTTTGAAAGTGTAATTTCTTTTTTATTAAGCAATTAAAAGTTAAATGTCCAAATTGTTACAAAAGCTACATGTGGTGTTAGAACTTTTGACAAATATGCTTTCAAGAGATTTTTGCTTTAAAGAAGGTTTGTATTCAATTCCTCATCTATCAAAGACGCATTTTTGTTTCCCAAGCATTAACTCAAAGTTTTTCTTTCCTTGAGTGAATTTGTGCACAATGTTGGTTAAATCTATGACTTTTTCTTTTAGAGAAATATTTTCTTTGATTAGGGATTCATGATAATCTTTTTGGTCTCATTTTTTAATAAAATGTGTTGTTTTTTTAGAGTAGAATGTTTGATAGCGAGTTTTTCAAAAGCTCTAGTGATTTCATCATATTAAGGAGATAGTTCATCATAAGATGGAGTGTCATTTGTGTTTACCTCATCCTCAATAGCCATGAAGCACATGTTTGCAACTTCATTTTGACTTTCATTTTCTTCTTGCTCATCATCACTTTCATCCCAAGTCGCTTGTAGAGCTTTCTTCTTGAAGAATTTTGTCTTGTTGGGACATTCGGTTCTCTTATGACCGGGTTTTTCACAATCATAGCATACAACCTTCTTGTTCTTTTCCTTGCATTTGTCTTCTTTCTTTTGGAATCGACGGTCGTTGCGAAAGCCTCTCCACGTTTTGACAAGGAGAACAAGATCATCAAGTTCCTCATCACTCTTGTTTGAGTTTGAGGTTTCTTTATCATTTGATGATTTCAAAGCAATTTGTCTTCTAGGAGAATCCTTCTTTTCTTCCTCTTTTGCTTTTCTAGATTTCTCCTTTGTTTCGGCATGATTTAGTTCATAAGTCATCAAGGTTCCATGGAGCTCTTCCAAAGGATATGTGCTAACATCTTTGGTATTCTCTATCAACATCCTCAATGTGCCCCAATATTTTGAGAGAGACCTAAGAACTTTGCTAACAAGTTCATCATTAGTAAATTTTTTATCAAAGCCTTTAAGTCCATTAACAATATAGGTGAATTGAGTAATCGTGCTAGCAATGGATTCATCTTGTTTCATAAAGAAATTTTCAAAGTTTTTAAACAATATATTTATCTTAGTTTCTTTCACTTTGTTTGTTCCCATGTGCGTGATTTCTAATACATGTCAAATATCATATGTTGAATCACATGTGCTAATACGATTAAACTCATTTATATTTAGAGCACAATAAAAAAGATTTTTGACTTTTGCATTCAAAAACAATTTTCTTTTATCTTCCTCATCATACTTTCTCTAGGTTTTGAAATAATTTGGTCCGATTTTTCATCAACTTTAATCACCTTAGTAAGCTTAAGAGAACCAAATTCAATAACCTCCCAAACATTATAATCAATTGATTGGATATAAATCATCATTCTAGTTTTCGAATGATTATAATGTGTACCGTCAAACAAAGGAGGAAGATTTGTAGAATGCCCCTCAATATTACGATTAGCCATAACACAAGATAGTAAAATCTTATAAAATGTGCACATAGGCTCTGATACCAATTGATAACCCAAGAATAACTAACCAAGAGGGTGGTGGATTTGTTTTTGAAACTTTTTTTTACAATTAGTCTCAAACTTATTTAATACACAAGATATAAATGCAAAGTGTAATACGAGAAATGAATATGTAAATTCGATAACTTAATTCAAGTATGGATAGCACAATATAAATAGAAATTTAAAGTAAAGTACAATAATGTAAAGATACCAAGCGAATTTAATGGGGTTCGATAAACAATGTGTTCTACGTCCCCGTTACCAAGCTCTTTGTCACAAGTAAGGCTAAATGCACTATAATGGTAACTTACAAACAAGGAGTATCAATCCCTAAGTGACTTACAACAAGGAGCACTTATCCTTAAGTAACTTACAACAAGGAGCAGTTATCCTTAACAACAATCTAGTTTTCACAAGATTCTCGAAACCACCAAAATGTAAGTGATAATTTTACAATTTGAAATAACTCTCTTAACAAATGATATAATCAAGTCAAGTATTTAGAGAGTTAGGATAACACTTCAATAGATAGCAGATAGTAAAGCTCAAGGGTTTGTGTTGTAAACTTTTGATGAATGATGGATAATGAAATAATTTTTATCTTTGTATCAACTTTTTCAACCTATGACCTCTCTTAACAAATAATAATATTTAAGTATGAAGAGAGATTTACACTTCAATGTAAGCGTAGGTAAAGAAAATTTTTACGAAGAATTGAAAATAGATAATATTGATAAGTTTTCTTCCAAAGTAGAATTCTTGATGAAATAAATGAAACTAATTTTTAATCAATCAAGAGATTCTTTTGTAATAAATGAATGGAATATATAATCAAGTAAGCTCAATGATTTTCAATAAATATACTCTCTTAGTTTCTCTTGTAAGTTATTGGGATTGAATGCAAAAGAAATAGCTATTTATAGATCAAACGACTGAAAATCAGGAAGTTTAGTTGATCAATTTCGGTCGACCGAAGTGTGAATATACCCATTGTAAAATTCAAATCGTTAGAGTTTCGGCTGACACTTCGGTCTAGCAAATCGGCCGACTAGTTTATACTTCAGTCGACCGAAATGTATATGTTTTGAAAATTAATTTGTATATCAAAATGTTCATTTTTCAAAACTTATTTTCATATCAAAAATATTTTTATGCAAGTGATGAATTATGAAAAATAGTTTTAGCTTTATGCATTTGCTAAAAAATCGATGAGTTATACCTTTACATATAAATTGAAGTTTCGATAAACAACTTCTAAAACTCTAAACTTCAAAGTTCTTATTCTCTTCGAGTCTCTTTTGATTTGCTTGTTCTTTAATGGATGACAATTTGAGCCTTTGAGTGCTTAAGAAGATTTATTCATGAAAAACTCAAGAAACAAGACTTGTTAGAAACATAAGTGTATTGTTTGTTATAATCAAAACAAGTGGAGCTATATTGAGTCATATGTCAACAAGGTTGAGGCTAGTTAACCATGACCCCCTTGTAGCCGAAGCTGATTATCTGCTCGAGGATGACACCCTTGACCTCGCCAACGTGAGGAAAATCAAAGGTATGAGTCTGAACTCTAGATGTTTTTGTTTAGTTATCCCGAACTTGCATTGAGCTAATACCTTGTTCATTTATTCTTTTTTCAAATTCGGAAATGTCGTTCGATCAATCAAAGCTCCTTGCAAATGTGCACCACAAAGCCAAGGGCCCGAAGCCCAAGGTTTTGGCCTTGTCAAATTGGAAGAAGTGAGCTCGGGAAGGTGCCCCAAGGAAAAACCTGAGCGGGATAGGGCAAACGTCGAGGAGTTTGGATCCCACTCAGCCATCTTCCCTAGCTCCTGCTACAACTCTTCGATCTCTTCTGGAAATCGTCGACCTAGAGGACGAGGCCCATTACCGAGCTCTTTGTTGGAGGAACATGCTTGATCTCCCCTCATCACGAACATGGTAAATAAATACCGGGATGAGGCCAAGCCTGGTGATGGGGCCAGGGCCCTCGAGTTTATGACTTTAAAGGTACAGGCTATTCCTCAAACTCATTCCTCATGCTCCTTAAATATTACCTCGACCTTGACTTTTTTCATTTTTTTTCAAACAAGTATGGCCTGGGGGTTGGCCATGAGAAGCCTTGGAGCTTCAAGCAAAGTGGTAAAGCTCGAGGCACTGAATGAAGAAAAAGAAAAAAGGATCCGCTAATTGGAAGTCGAGTGAATCTCGCACGAATTGAGATGAGGAAAGCTCGGGATCAGATTGGAGAGCTAAGGGATGAGGATGAGGATGAGGAAGCCAAGCTCAAGTTAATCCATGCCAAAAAAGGTTCGATGAGGAACTGGTCAAGGCCCGAACTCAGGTGGTGGATGAATTTAAAAATTCAGACGAGTTTGGGACATTGTTTGGCCAATACGGTTCGAGATCATACCATTATGGCCTGAGATTGGCTCTATCCTACATGAGAACCAAGTTGTGTGATGACTCGAAGCTCGTCATCGAGAACTTGAAGTCGATTAACTAGCTGGCAAACGAGCTCGAGCTTTTAGAGTCAGAGACTGAGGATGATCCCGGGGAAGACGTCGAGACTCCCACAAATGACAACCCTTCAACACCGATAGGCCTAGACTAGTGCCCCCGTTCTTTCTCTTGTTTTGGTTTTGTTCGAAAAATGTACAAGTTTTTTGCTCGGACTTAGCTAGTTTTTTGTTTTTGAAAAATGTAAGTACATTGCTCGAACTAGGCCCTTTCATTAATGGAAGACCGATGCTTTCCTTTTTATTTTGTGTTCGTGTGTGTTAATATAACTAGTGTTATTTCTAGAATGCTAAGTACAAGTTCGGTCAGCACATGAAGCTCAAGTGTTGTGCAATGTCGAGTTGTCGCGTGAACTTGTTGACAAATGCTCGAAGAATAAGTCTGAGGTCATATGAAATATTTAGCTTGAGTTTGTAGCTTAACTGGCTTCAGGCCAATAAGCTCGAGATCGATTGTGTTATTTGGCAAAGAGATTGAGCGTGTTACTTGGCTTTTTTGGGCCAAGTATCTCGATATGGAGTTTAAGTGTGTTACTTGGCTTTTTTGGGCCAAGTTGCTCGATATTGAGTTCGAGCATGTTACTTGACTATTTTTAGGTCAAGTAGCTCGATATTGAGTTCGATCGTGTTCCTTGGCTATTTTTTGGCCAAGTAGCTCGATATTGAGTTTGAGTGTGTCATTTGGCTATTTTTTGGTCAAGCAACTTGGTATTTAGTTCAAGTGTTTTACTTGGCTTGTTTTAGCCAAGTAGCTCGATATTGAGTTCGAGCGTGTCACTTGACTATTTTTTGGCCAAGTGGTTCGATATTGAATTCAAGCGTGTTACTTGGCTTTTTTTGGCCAAGTGGCTCGATGTGGAGTTCGGGCGTATTACTTGGCTATTTTTTGGCCAAGTGGCTCGATATAGAGTTTGAGCGCGTTACTTGGCTATTTTTTGGCCAAGCAGCTCGATATTTAGTTCGAGCGTGTTACTTGGCTATTTTTTTGCCAAGTAGCTCGATATGGAGTTCGAGCGTGTTACTTGGTTGTTTTTTGGCTAAGTGGCTCGATTTGGAGTTTGAATGCATTGGCTGTTTTTTGGCTAAACAGCTCAATATTGAGTTCGAGCGTGTCACTTGGCTATTTTTTGGCCAAGCTGCTCAATATTTAATTTGAGCATTTTACTTGGCCTGTTTTGGCCAAGTAGCTCGATAATGTCTGATCTCGACCACTGAATATAGTCACCATGTGCAATATTGCCAAAAGAGGTTAGGTTACTGTGGTCGAGCATGATGAATGTACTAGTTGCATGCGCGGAGCACAACTTTATGCTAGTTTCATATGTTTGAGACAAGTTCTTTATTGCCGAAACTGATTTAGATGAATTTTAAATAACGAGAGAGTATAAGGCACATAGGCCATATTTGAAAAAATAAAACATTGGGGCACGTATGCCTGAACTGAAACTAAAAAAAGGAAAATAAACTACCTAAGTACGAGATAGAAAATCGGATAACCTAAGTACCTGGTTGTGTAATCAACTACTTGTAATTAATCTTTAAGTTGTCGGCGTTCCACGGTCTTTCTGAGATATCCTTCAAGCTGTATGCGCCACCTTTCACTCTTCGTATAACTTCGAAAGGTCCTTCCCAAGTTGGTCCTAGTTTTCTTGGAGGATGCCCAGCTGCTACTGCCTTTCAAAGGACTAGATCTCCAACTTTGAACCTCCTTGCCCGGACCTTGGTATTGAAGTGCCTTACTATTTTGTTTTGATAACTTACGGCCCTCAGCAAGGTTTGTTCTCGAACTTCTTCAAGCAGATCAAGGTGCTCAGTTGTTTGTCCTTCAATGTAGGGCTTGATCATCCTCTATGTTGGAAGGCCGACCTCCATCAGTATCGTGGCCTCCATACCAAAAGCCAGCATGAAAGGGGTTTCACCAGTTGCTGTCTTATGGGAAGTCCTGTGTGTCCAAAGTATGGGGGCATCTCTTCGAGCCAACTACCTTTGGTATCTCCGATCCTTATCTTAAGGTCTTACAATATGATTCGATTAGTTACATCGGTGAGATCCTTACTCATAGGGTGTGAGACTAAAGTCAGGTGATGATCAATCCTAATGTTGGCACGAAATTTTCTTAATTGGGAATTATCAAATTGTCTCCCATTATACGTTATCAGCACCTTTGGTATCCCGAACCTGCAAATAATGAACTTCCACACGAATGATCTGAGCTTGGGTTCTAATATGATCACCAAGGGCTCCGCTTCTACCCACTTGGTGAAGTACTCTACTGCTATAGCAACGAATTTTAGTTGACCTCTAGCCAAAGGGAAAGGTCCAAGGGTGTCAACCCCTCATTGCTCAAAAGGGGCAGCATATGGGATGGAAGTTAGTTCTTCAACATGAGTAAGTATGATGTTGCCAAACCTCTGGTACTTGTCACACCTCCTTACATAGTCCGATGCTTCATTCTTCATGTTAGGCCAAAAATATCCATACATTATGATCTTGTAGGCGAGTGCACAAGCCCCTTAATGATTTCCACATACAACATCATGAACCTCTGCTAGGGCTTGGAGGGACTCGAAAGGTTTGAGACATCTGAGGCAGGGTAGTGTAAGACTTCTGTGAAAGTAAAACTCCTATAATGATGCAATATCTTGATACCTTGGTCTTAATGCTTCTTACTTCCTAGGGGTCAGTTGGTAGGTTCCCGTTGTTTAAGTACTCCAATATTGGGTCCATCCAAGAAGGTTCATGATCAATGTCCATGATGCTTGGCTTCTTGATATGTCCAGCCGTCTATCCCCATAAACATCAGTCTAGATAGTACATCGGCTTTCATATTGTCAACCCTAGCGATCCTAATGATCTCACAGCTTTTAAACCGCCTCCGAAGGTCATGCACCTTTGATATGCTCAAGTTCAAGGTTGTATGCTAGTTCTAGAGCCAGAATGATAGCTTCATATTCTGCTTCATTGTTGGTCACTTCAAATTCAAATTTGAGTGCGCATTAGATCTAGGTAGTCTTGTCTGGATTGATGATGATGATGACACCGACGCTTGAACCCGAACTGTTCGACGTCCCATCCACGAAGATTTCCTGAATTCGCAAGGTCTTACTCAGGTTATCGTCTTGTAACCCCTGTGGCCTTGGGGTTAATTCTGCAATGAAGTCAGCTAAGGTCTGCGCCTTAATTAAAGGTCGCAGCCTTAATTTTATATCAAACTCACCCAGTTCAATTGCCCATTTCAGTAGTCTTTTGGAGACATCTGATTTTTGAAGTGTGTGTCTAGTGGTTGATCAGTAAGCACAACAACTAGATGAGATTGAAAACACTAACGTAATTTTCTGGCAGCTATCACCAAGGTAAGTGCAAGTTGTTCAACCAATGTGTACCGAGTTTTCGCATCAAGAAGTATTTTACTCACATAGTAAATAGGTCGATGGACCTTTCCAATCTTCTTCACCAAAACCCCGCTAACCGTAATTTTGGAAACGGCTAAGTATGGTAACAATGTATCACCGAGTTCTGGCTTGGTGAGGACCGTGGTGTTACCAATGTCTCATTCAACTCTTGAAAGGCTATATTACACTCATCATTCCAATCAAAGCTCCGATTATTCCTTAGAACTTTGAAAAAGGAAAAGCACATGTCTACTGCTCGAGATACAAGCATGTTCAAGGCTACAACCCAACCTGTTAACTTCTGTATATTCTTCTTACACTTCGGGGATTCCATAGATACCAATGCTTGGATCTTGTCAAGGTTGGCCTCTATTCCCCTATGTGTGATCATGAACCCTAAGAACTTGCCGGAGACCACTCTTAATATGCACTTCGTAAGGTTTAGCTTTATCTTGTACCTCCGTAGTGTAGCGAAGACCTCTTTAAGGTCTGAGATATGACAATTTACTTGATTACTTTTAACGACCACATCGTCTACATATGCCTCGATGTTCTTCCCTATCATGTCAGCAAAGACCTTATTGACAAGCTTTTGATATGTAGCTCCTGCGATCTTTAACCCAAATGGCATGACCATGTAGCAGTAGATGGATGAAAAGTTATGTCATTAGTGTGTTATGTCATTATGAGAAAAGAAAAGTTATCAACAATATTTTTACACATGATGTATTGTATTATATTATGAATAACGTAGAATTGAAATAAATTTGTTGGAACATATCGATCGAAGTAATGATTAGCCAAATAAAATTATGTGATTATACTAAAATTGAATTTACTAGAAAACTTGAAGTTTCTGAATGCGATTCTAGTAAAATTAAATCTAAAGTTTCTGGATTTACAGTCTAAACACATAAATGTGTATACTCATACAAAATGAGAATGAAAAAAAAAAGTAAGTCATAATATGAAATGTATGATTCTTTACATAAAGAATTTCACGAAAACTGTTATAAATAAATAAATTATCATGTGGTAGATGCAATCACAAGTTAAATGGGATTATAGACAATTTATCTTGTATGATTTTTGATACTATCCTGGAAGGATTTAATATGCTTGAAACATAATTTAAGTGATACTATCATGTGGGATAGTAAATACACGTTGTACTCTTTTTCCCTCTTTCGAGGTTTTGTCTCATTGGTTTTCTTGACAAGGTTTTTAATGATACAACATTTGTGACGTATTCAAAAGAATAAATTTATTTTGATGAAGACCTAGCCAAGAATATATCTTGGGAACCCACAAACAAGTTGATACCAACCCAAGAAAGCTAGAAATCACGTCTCACAATAGCAACCCGACCCGTTGTTCGACCCGTACCAAGAACCAAGATCACGCGTTAGAGATTTGACCCGTTGATTACCCGGAACAAGAACCGTGAAGTGGGAACGCCACAAAAGGACTGCGACTCCTTTTGATAAGTTCAAGGTTAGAACTTTAAACCACCAAGAACATGGAGGAATAAACTCCTAAAGTTTGTATTCAATTTCAATAATAATCAAAGTCTGTCTACAATGAAATAATTGTAAAGTATTTATATGAAAACACTATGATCTAGTTTAAACTGGAAATAATAATAAAATATTACAAGAATCAAAATATAAAAGAAATTCTAGTTGAATTAGGTAACTCGCGAAATTTGGAAACTCTCGCCCAAAATTTGGCCTATGCGACCGCATAGGATAATGCTTTGCGGTCGTATAGACCACAAGATTTCCTCCCTTTCAGTCTCGGTATGTGCCAATGCGACCGCATGGCTTGGTGAACCATGCGGTCGCATGGTTCAACAGCCAGGCCTTCGTTTCGTTTACTTGTTTCGAACGCCTTCCAATCCTTCCCGCCTCTCGACCCCTTATTGAAACTTGACCCTTGGACCATCAACTTCAACCTCTTGAATTCCGTTGCTTGAGCTAAGGTTTATACAACATCATCAACCCGAAATATCATCGAACGAGCCCTTAGCCTCTTCTCAATGAACTTCGAATCTTCTCCCACTTGGAGCCTAGTCTGGATCACATCATCCCCCATCTCTTCGAAATAATTCGACATCGAATCTGAACCTCACGTGTTTGTACTCGTGTATCACTCGAGATTGGATTTTACCCGATAATGAGCTCACCACTCTGCATTTTACCGCTCATCCTCATTCTTCAATGACTCGAGAAATAACCGATCTCAATCAATTGGATCACAATTCCAACAGCAAACACCACAGCAAGTAAAAATTTCGAATAATCAACAATATCTTGGCACAGACTAAGGTAATGACCCAAATTCAACAAACAAGAAACAAGTGACTCGAAATTTATAGTGTTTTTGTTTTGCTTTGCCTCTAGACGTTCAAAGTGTAGAGACTCTTTTTTTCTCAACTGTTCACGTGAACAGTGATGATCAATAGTAACATTTTTTTTCACTAACTCAACAAACAACTAAAACAAATCTAGAGGCAAAATTAACAACGAAAACAATGACTCATAACCAAAATAACAAATATGATTTTTTTGACTCAAACAATAAAATAAATTACTGGAAGTAAAGGATAAATGACATGAAGTCTAGACCCAAGTTCTGATACCACCTGATACGAACCCAACCAAGAATATATATTGGAAACCCACGAACAAATTGAAACCAACCCAAGAAAGCTAGAAATTACGTCTAGCAATAGCAACTCGACCCGTTGTTCAACCCGTACCAAGAACCAAGATCACGCGTGAGAGATCTGACCCGTTGATTACCCAGAATAAGAACCATGAAGTGAGAATGCCACAAAAGGATTGTGACTCTTTTTGATAAGTTCAAGGTTAGAACTTTAAACCACCAAGAACATGGAGGAATAAACTCCCAAATTGTATATTCAACCTCAAAATAATCAAAGTCTGTCAACAATGAAATAATTGTAAAGTATTTATATGAAAACCCTGGGATCTACTTTAAACCAAAAATAATAATAAAATATTGCAAGAATCAAAATATAAAAGAAATTCTAGTTGAATTAGGTAAGTCGCGAAATTTGGAAACTCTCGCCTAAAATTTGGCCTATGCGACCGCATAGGGTAATGCTTTACGGTCGCATAGACCACAAGTTTTCCTCCCTTTCAGTCTCGATATGTGCCAATGCGATCGCATGGCTTGGTGAACCAGTGGTCGCATGGTTCAACAGCCAGGCCTCCGTTTCGTTTTCTTGTTTCGAACGCCTTCCAATCTTTCCCGCCTCTCGACCTCTTCATGAAACTTGACCCTTGGACCATCAACTTCAACCTCTTGAATTCCGTTGCTCGAGCCATGGTTTATACAACATCATCAACCCGAAGTATCGTCGAACGAGCCCTTAGCCTCTTCTCAACAAACTTCGAATCTTCTACCAGTTGGAGCCTAGTCCAGATCACATCACCAAGGATTTGGTACTAAAGTCAAGGATTTGGTATATGATCATACCAAGAAGTAGTCAAGCTCATGCCTAGAGGTTGGCATTCTAAAGCCAAGGATTAGGCATGACCATGCCAAAGGGTAGGCATGTTCATTCCAAGAAATAGGCAAACTCATGCAAAGGATTAGTCATGCTCATGCCTAGAAAATGGCATGTAAAGCCAAGAATTTGGCATGATCATGTCAAGGAGTAGGCATGCTCCTGCCAAGAAATAGTCAAGTTAATGCCAAGGATTAGACATGATCATGCTAAAGAGTAGGCATGGTAATGCCATGAAATAGACGAGCTCGTACCAAAGATTAGGTAATCATGCTCATGGTGAATTGATAGGACCTCGAGCACATAGACCTAAGATAGCATTTTCCGACCATGTTAAAAGCTTAGAAGAAGTGTCTTAATCCCGACCTTGTTAAAAAATTTGAAAGAAAGGGGTTTGACCCACCCTTGTTAAAAAATTAAAAGGAATTGGGTAGACCCCAACTTTGTGTAAAATTTGAAAGGAATAGGTTGTATCCTTACCTTATTTTCCAAACTTGTTTTAAATTTGAAAGGAAGGGGTTTGCATCTCGACCTTGTTCTAAATTTTTTTTACATACGATGCTTTATAGCTTTCGAGGTTAAATGATTGATCCTTTTACTTGATATTTTTTAGGACTAATTTTACTTGAATACAAGAAGTATTCATAAGGGTGTTTGCATGGGACAAAGCTTGAGGTTCTTGCACATGCAAGGCTTAGATGCAAAAGATTGAGGTGCTTGCACAAGGCAAGGCTTGGTGTGCTTTCTTGTAGCAAGACTTGAGGTGCTTGCTAAAATCCAATCGGACTCATTCAAAATAGTATCATCATCGTTTTCTAATATGCTTATTGCTATAAAATTCAATTATTAAATATTCAAAACCTTCGCATAATTTTAATAATAAGTGGACTTTCATCTATGACCTATGTCACTAATAGATATTATTGTATGCTTTACCCCAGATTTGGTACAAAATTCCTTAAATACTTGTTTTTTACTAGGTGAAATCGTGATATACACTAGTGCATCCCTAATTATTTGAATTTATTCTTAATATGTTTTAAATCGTCTTGTACTATTAAATTAAAACTATGGGACACACATAGAATATGAAACAAATAACCATCGAAATCAGGCTACAATACTCTACACAATTTATCGATAACTACTTTATTAATATTAGCATTGTCGAATATAAATGAACGAATTTTACTCTTTCAACGATATTCTCTAACAATGTTCATAATAGCATTAAATATGTTGTTAGCGTTGTGATATAACTCAATAATTTTAAAAGCAATACTTTTTTATGCATACACCAAAGTAGGTCTATTTAGTGTGCAATTGCAGCTATATAACCTTTTTTAATAATCTCTTCACATATATCCGAAGTTAAAGATATAACACTCCCATATTTTTCTAAATCAGTAATCAATAGTTTCTTTATATGAAGGAAATATTCTATTGTATCAGAACGAAGAGTGTTTTGACTTACCCCAACGTACCTCGGTTGAAGATATATTTTCACGTATGAGACAGAATGTTGGTTGTCCACTATTGCTAGAGGCAACTCAGCAGCGGCAATGAACTTCAACATTCTCGTTCGAGCTTTCTCCTCTAAATACATTCACGTAGAAAGTGACGTAGTAATAGAACCGGTGCCGGAATACCAAATTGTAGTTACGTTTGACCAGTAGGAAGAAGACCATGTTTGGTCGCATATGCTTTGTAGTGACGGTTGATGTGGGTGGTTCCAATGCCTTTTTGTCATACCAATCGTTGTTGATAATATTTACATACTGCTTTAAATTATGGAACTCCATCGACTAAATGACTTGTTTGAATCAATTTAAAATGATCCTAACATTTTGCCTGCTTTTTCTTCTTTCTCTTTCTTTTTGTATCAAGAATATCTAATTCAGATTCATCCTCTCGTTCTGGCTCAAAAACTTCAACGTATCCAAACCAATTGGATTACTACTTCCATGAGCATCAAAATCCGAAATATTTTTAGGAATCGGTACTTCATTTAGACCGGCGAATTCATTCTGAAATTGACTTTGCGGCGTGATAGGTGCTTCGCCTTCGATACTGAACAATCCTTCAAAAAATGAGCATGGATCCATTTGTAAATTTATATAAAGTGTATAGTAAGTAACAAATCAAGAATGGAAAGAAAGTGTGTTATAATTAATATTGAAAAATTGAAAAATCAAAATTATAACTCAATAACGTAAAATGTAGAAGAGAATCAAGAGATTAGAGAGTAGAGAATGAGAGTTGGGTGAAAAAAAATGGATCAAGGGAAGGGTAATAATAGGTAAAAAAATAAATATAATAATTCATTGACGGTTTCGATCACTGTTTAAGTTCAGTAACACGCGAGCCACGAGAACGAGCCCATGAGCCGTTCAGTAAAAAACGAGTCGTGTAGGCTCGGCTCGGCTCGCCGGGTTCGGGCCTCACGAGCCGAACGACCAAGCTGACGAGCCGCTCAGCTAGATTACCACCTCTACTTGCAAGTTAAAAATGCATAAATGTGAATCAATTGCTAAAAATAATTATTTGTTGTAAATGGTAAATTTATTAGTGAATGATAATTATATCCCTAGAAATTATTATCATTGTACCTCTAATCTTTCCCTATAAATATAGGGATTTGGTTCTTATTATAATACACACAAATTTATTAACTTTTATTATCTCTTCTCTTTTTCTTTCTTTTCGTAACACGTTGTCAACACGAAATTCTAGCCAATTGAGTTAGCAAAATCCATTTCGCTTTCTGTTTATAAATCTCAAGCCCGTTGAGGTTAAAAAAATATCAAACGAAATCGATCAACATGTGTAGAGGCCTAACCAAACAAATTTGTGGAAATATGGTCAAATTCTTACACTGTTTTGAAACCTTTAATCTTGACTATTGAATTTGAGTTCTAACGTATCAAGACCACGTTTGTCATGATTTGAATTACCAGATCGAAAAATCAAAATCTACTGGACTTTTATGCCTATTTAATTCATGTTTCATAATTAATTTTTGTATATAAATTCATACCATATCTATTTGGTAATTAAAATTTTTAACCCGATTCAATATTTTTAGAAATTCTTTCACAAAATTTAAATTGATAATCCATCATGTTGTTGCTCCTGAAGTAACACAATATTATAATTAATATTTCGGAAGAATATTATTTGCTCCTAAAGAGTATAATTATAATGTTCAATATTCCAGAAGAATGGAATATTGACATATTGCTCTTGTGAAAGCAATAATGAAATACAACGTGTTCTCGAAATAGCAAGTGTTTCGAAACATGTATCATTTTGAATTCATGTTTATTACTGAAGGAAAACATATAACTAATGTCATGAGGACATTGATGAGTCTGACTACTTGAATGATATGTGATTATATAATGTTTAATTATATTTTTCGAAATTAAATAATTGAATTATATCTTATATTGAACCGAAAATTCAATTTGATTTTATTGTTAGGCACGATCAGTTGGACCATCACTGGATCAATAATAATGCGAAATTAAAAATTCCAATGGATATTTAATGAATAACCAGGAGATTTTTCAATCTGTTGACTTCTTATATATTATTTGTTGTCTTTATCGACAATTGATCATTATACATCAATAGCTTAAATAGGCACTGAATACCTATATTTCTGGAAACTCATTAGGGTGATAAATGGGGGCCCGTCACCCACCAAGTTGACCATCTAAATATTGTTTGTATCTAATAGATTTGATGCAAATATTTTATGATTGTATGATGTTTGCAACTTAAAGTTTGCGAAAATACTGCTCAAATTATTAGCATAATTTTAAGATTATATAATCAAGACGGTGTGTCTTGTTAACATTAGTGATCCTAAATCTCAACTTTTTAATAAGTGTTAGTTGAGATGTCGATAAATTGTTTAACATTATTTTTTTATTAAACGCCTCCAATTAATTTAAATTGAGAACAAATACTTTTAATTTCTATTTAGGGAATGTATCATGCCACATCAAGTTATCCCTATTATAATTGGCTTATGGTTAGAGCTTAATTTCTTCATTTAATTATTTGATAGTGCAATATATGTACAATTAATCCAAAACATTGCATTGAGATGGAAAGTAAAAAAAAACTGAGAATAAATGTGTAGTATGAACCCTTATCCCAAATGTGTGATATTTTATAACTCAGTAAAAATGATTGTCAATTTGATTTGACAATCCTCTCGGCACTAGGGGAGAAATTAAGAAGATAAAAATAATGTACAAATGCATCATTATCTAAATCCTCGTAAAAGACAATCCGAACAGAAGTTCGAAGGATAATTCATTTAGATACATTTACTGACCAAATAGATTAACAATCTTACACATCAGCTTTAAATGCTCTAACTTGAATTGAGTCTTGAAAGAAAAATTTGTTAATATTATATTTGATAAATTTATGGCAAGTCGAACCGTGATGATATTCGATTCTATTACAAAATCTTCCAAACAAAAATGGAGCCATTGGTAAAGATGGTCTTATTAAGGATGTGTATACTCTGAATGAGTATTTAGATATAACATATTATAAAATCCCAGGAGAGGGTCAGGTACCTGAAATAATGAAAATTGAGATATCTTAATAAAATATGTCATTATGTGAAAAGAAAATATAATCGGAAAAAAAGAAAAAAAAGTTGTTGACAATATGTTCGTGCATAATGTCTCGCTTTATATTATGAATAGCGAGAATATCAAAATAAATGTATTGAAGTATATCAATCAAATTAATGATTGAAAAAAATAAAATGACGCGATCATACTAAAATTGAATTTACTAGAGAAGTTTAAAGTTTCTAAACGCGATCCTAGTAAAATTAAACTTACTAGAGAAGCTTGAAATTTTCGGATCTATAGTCGAACACCACGTACATACTTATGTGAAATGAATATAGAAAAAATAAAGTCGTAATATAAAATGTACGACTCTTTACATAATGAATTTTGTGAAAATTTGTATAAATAGATAAACTATCATATGGTGGATGTAATCACAATGTTCTATATCATTAGTGTGACAATGAATAAAATTTGATATTTATGTAATAAATGTTATTATAGACTATTTATCTTGTATGGTTTAATACTATCCTGGAATGATTTAATATGCCTGAAACATCATTCACGTGATATTATCGTGAAATGGAGTAAAAAAGCGTTGTATTCTTTTTTCCTTGACCGAGGTTTTGTTTCATTGGGTTTTCTGACAACTTTTTTAATGAGAAAACTTTTGTAGCGTACTCAAAAGAATAATGTAGTCTTTTTCCTTCATTAGAATTTTTTCTACAGGTTTTTTTCCTAATAAAGTTTTAACGAGACATATTCTTTGTGTGACGAATGTCCATAACATACAATACATTTATCCTCAAAATAATACTTTGGTATGTAAAGAGATATTTTTTTGAATCATCATGTTACTAAGTCATCAACTTTTGTTCCATTGGGTTTTCTTGAAGAGATTGACGTACAATATATCAATATTGAAGACATTGACATATAATGCATGGATCGCTTGATACAAGAATTGAAATAAGGGCGTATCTATACTCTTTTTTCTTCGATCAAGTTTTGTCCCATTGGATTTTCTTGACAAGGTTTTAACGAGGCAATAGTTTATTACTCCTCATATTTGTATTCTTTGTTGTTGGAATTTTTTCCATCGGGCCTTTGCCAAATAATCTTTCAAGAAGATATATTTTTTATAATGTGTCATTCAAGAGGGAGTGTTGTAAATGGTAAATTTATTAGTGAATGATAATTGTATCCCTGTAGCCCTAGAAATTATTACCATTATATTCCTAATCATTCCCTATAAATATAGGGTTTTGATTTTTATAATACACACAAATTTATTAACTTTTATTATCTCTTCTCTTTTTCTCTCTTTTCATAACATTATTAAGATCTTTATATAACTACGATATGCTTAGAAGCGCTTGAGATTGTGTGAGTGGGGTGTTAAGGGTGGCTGAAATTGGTGGGTTGGTTCCTTGGTTTGGTAGTTGTTGCTAGATCTGTTCATTGGTGTGTAAAGTAAGCTGAAATCTTATAATTATTTATATAACTGCTAGTTGTTTCTAGTTGTGTTCAGCATACTCTCATCTATCATTTTACATTGTGTTTAGCATGCTAGTTGTTGCTACTTCTGGCACTGAATATATCCTTGGAAGCAGCAGTTCTGTTGATTATCTTGAGCTTTGCTGTACCTGTCCTGGCACTGTGATGGTTGCAGCTTCTGCCAACTCCTTTAATCAGGTCCATGATGCTTTTCATATGATAAGTTTTTGGGAAATTAGAAAGTGAGGTTTGCTTTTATGTTCTTCAGTCATATTTATGGTGACTTAATTTCACGTAGTTGACAGTATCTGTTAGCTTGTTCAAGTTGAAGCAAGTAACAGATTATCCTCAAGTGTCCACCATCAAAAGCTTCTTCTCAATGGTTTTTACCTATTATATTTCTGCTGTAGTCACTTAATCTGTCTATGATCTTTCTGGAAAGGTAGATAACTTTTATTTTCCTAACTACTTTTTTGTCTGCATCCTGGAAAGAAAAATGAGCAAAATGTATCCATAAATTTTGTGAGCAATGCATAAACTCAAGAAAGGGAGACTACATTGAAACAGCTGCTAGTGCAACTAGATGAATTTCAACCTCTTGAAGAGCATTTGGACAGTCGAAGATACTCAAGCGATGGCATCTACTACTAGTGGGAGAAATGGGAATTTACAGAGGCAAGTTTCTGTTACATTGCCACGCACTGTTAGTCAGAAAACTATTGATGAAGTGTGGAGAGATGCATTTAAGGATGTTGATGTAGAAGATGTAAGGACTTGTAGTAGTTCCTTTTTTTTTTTTTTTTAATGTATTGGATTTTTTCAAAAAAATTTATCTGAATTTGTATGGATATTATTACATTTTGGAGTTCAGTTAATGATGATTATTGGAATTACTTGATATTATTATTTACTATTTTGTTTTGTGGTTGATTTATGTAAATCATTGTACAAATAAAAGAATTAAAAATAAAAAAATGTAAAATGACCTACGACAACGTTCGCTAAACGTTACGGAAAGTGTCTACGGCAACGTTCGCGGAACATTGCGGAAAGTGTCTACGACAACGTTCAATGAACGTTGCCGTAGACATAATGGCAGCGTCAATGAACGTTCTATTTTCCTCAAGTATCCACCATCAAAAGCTTCTTCTCAATGGTTTTTACCTATTATATTTCTGCTGTAGTCACTTAATTTGTCTATGATCTTTCTGGGAAGGTAGATAACTTCTATTTTCCTAACTACTTTGTTGTCATCATCCTGGAAAGAAAAATGAGCAAAATGTATCCATAAACTTTGTGAGCAATGCACAAACTCAAGAAAGGGAGACTACATTGAACCAGCCGCTGGTGCAACTAAATGGATTTCAACCTATTGAAGAGCATTTGGACAGTTGAAGATACTCAAGCCATGGCATCTACTACTAGTGGAGGAAATGGGAATTTACAGAGGCAAGGTTTTGTTACATTGCTATGCACTGTTAGTCAGAAAACTGTTGATGAAGTGTGGAATGATGCATTTAAGGATGTTGATGTAGAAGATGGAAGGACTTGTGGTAGTTCCTATTTTTTTTTTTTTTTTTTTTTTGAAATGTATTGGATTTTTAAAAAAAAAGTTTATCTGAATTTTGTATGGATATTGTTACATTTTTTAGTTCAGTTAATGATGATTATTTGAGTTACTTGATATCGTTATCTACTATCTTGTTTTGTGGTTGATTTATGTAAATCATTGTACAAATAAAAGAATTAAAAATAAAAATAAAATGTAAAATGACCTACGACAACGTTCGCTAAACATTACAGAAAGTGTTTACGGTAACGTTCGCGAAATGTTGCGGAAAGTGTCTACGGCAACGTTCAATGAACGTTTCAAAAAGTTGGAACTCTACGGCAACATCAAAGCCCGCAACATGCACCCGAACGCTGCAAAAGGTTTATCACAATGTTTTTCGCGCGTTGCCATAGGCTGTTTCTGGTGTAGTGACTTGTGAGTAGAATGAAATGTTTAGCAAAAAAATAACTTTATCAAACAAGCACTAATTTTTCTTTAAACAATGGAGACTTTGCACATTAGGTAGCGCATTTTTGAGCTCTATAAATTTATTATTTTCTTAAGAAAAGTAAAATATTTAAAATACTTTTAGGGCATATTCGGTCATGCTTAAAATTCAATTAAAATTGAAAATATAGTCGTTATTGAGTCTCACTCATCTAATAAAAGTCAACAATAATGATTTCAATTTTAATCTCTACCGAACACACGATTAAAGACTTTAATAATAAGTAGCATATATAATATTTGAATTGGAATTATAACCAACTACTGGTAGTGGCCTAGTGGTACCTCACATAGTTATCAGATCTAGTACAGACAAATCATTGAACTATTTGGTTTTTTTTTTTATACCCAAGTGTCCACGTTCGGCGACTAATCCTGGAGTCTACGCCTTGGCCCCTCAAGACGCAGACCGGTAAACCGCGAGATGTACCCAAAACTGGCCATGGTCCAAGAGCCACCTTGCCTTACAGGATAAATCGCCCGGTCTTCCAGGAGAGAGCCAGCCTTCGAAGAGCTTCAAGAATCGAACCCGCGACTTCTGAACTGCCAGCAACTAAGAGCCCCTTCCGATTGCCAGTTTGGTTTTTGATTCAATCAAAGGGGGTTAGTGCTAGAACATAATACTTTTAATTAAATGTTTTTTAAAAAAAAAAAACTGAAAGACAATGATTTCAGCTAAATTTAATTATATATATTTCGCTCACATTCGTTGCAAATGTTCTACAAGTGTCATAGTGGTCAAGATTGTGATATTTCATAATTGTTTTTAATCTCTACCAGTGGACAAATTTGGTATCCCACTGGTTCCATTGAACCAGTTCCGATTTCCTAATAAACTCATCAAGTTCGAACGACTATTGACTTCTCTAATTGGTTCTTGAATGGTTTTAATAACTATGATACCGAGTTTCTCAATCAATTCTCAAGTCCAGGTTTCAAATCTTGATCACTGCATCTTGATATATTACCAAAGGGCTGACAATTTTGAGGGTATAGATTTGATGGGTTTGGGTGTTAGGGCTATGGACTTTGGCTAATACACTTGGAACTTAGATAAAGACTACATCAAATGGCTTATCAATTTTGGGATATATATTACGTGGATTTGAGTTTAGGGCTATGGACTTCAGGGCCGATCTTGAGAATTGTTTCTAGAATTTGAGAACTTCTTTTTCAATAGACATTATAGTTATTTCATTAAACCCTTTTTGTAGCATTATGGACTCAATATATGATATATCAACTTCAACTTTGAGAAGCTCTCCTCAACAAATGTAACTGCAACTGTTATAGTCAATAACATTCTATATGCAATCCAAACAACTGTCCATTTTTTATAGTCTAACACTTAACCACCTTTTTGGTCTCTTTTGAAAAACTATTTCTCACAATTCTACTGTTAAAAAATAACTTCGGGCTGCAATACTAGAATCCTGATCGTGCTTCAAAAATTCTTATAGCTTATTACCAAATAATCATGTCAAACGAGAACTTAAAATCCACAATGTCAGAAGATAAACTTTTACGATCTCTAAATGCTTTAAGGTCGTCCATGTTTTCACAAAATATTCTAAACGTGCTTTTATTTCTGACACTTAAAATTTTATTTTGTTTTAACACTTTTAACTTGACTTTCTCAACCTGTTTGTAATAGTGGTTTTTGTAACTTTTACAATTATATTTGTTTCTAGTACTCTTTTATGTTAACCTTTATATATTCCTTTCATATTAGAATCATTATCATAACTCTAACCTATTAAATCACCAATATCAAGATCGAGTGTTTTGAAAATATCTAACAGTTCGCCAAACAGTCATTGCCCCTCAGTATCATCCACCATAAGGAATCCTAAATAATTATTCTACTTTAATGGAGTTGCTAAGATATCTAGCATACTTATAGTTAATTAGTTGTACCACAGAAGATAAAAAGTCAAGTCACCATCCGAGTACAAATTACAAATAAAGAAAATATGAAAAAAATTGCAAACAATATACTAGTTTGAAATTTTTTATTTATTATTATAATAAATTTTTTCAGGGCTCTCACCAAAGCGGGGCCTTGGGAAATCGCTTACCTCTTCTATAGTGAGGCTTCGTGGACTTGGAACTTGGACAAAAATTGCACTTAGGTGTAGACTAAGTTTAAAAATAAGAAAAAGAACTTGGGCCAAACTTAAAAATAAAAATAAGTGAAATTTTCATAATTTCAAAGTTTCCAAATAAATTTCAAAAATAAAAAACTTGTGAAAAAATTCGAAAAACTTAGGAGGTCACATTTTGTGACCTATAATTCAATTAAATATGTCACCGTCGCAGTAATACACAATTTATGATCACAATCACATATTAGTCACAAATCACATAAGGTCACAATCACAAAGACAAAATTTGTGCATCATAATCATGTATATTAGTCATAAATCACATATTTAATATATGTCACAAATTATCCAATACACACTAATAACCGCACCTCACCCCTTTCCATTACCACCAACACTACCAAAATCATCGAACACTACCTTAAATCCCCAACCACCATTAACACCACCACCTTCATCTCTGATTCACAACAACCATCACCACCTCCATCTCAAATTCACCACCACCACCACTTCCACATCCACAGTCAACACACCATCACCTTCACATGCACATGCACCTTCACCTAAATATCTATCTTCATCGAAAATGTAGAAATATTAGCAACATCGTAAGCACTATGGCGGATTGAAAAGTCAACGACTCCCGTGTCGAAGCCTAATTACTTTAGATTATATTCATTGTGTTATTCACCTTGGAATGCATTATCTCCATCCATGAATCAACCCATAGCCATTATCAACTGCCGACCTAGCCTTTGGACTTAGTAACGCATGAGGAATTGGTGATTGGTGGTGGAGATGCACTCACTATGCTGGAATTAGATGAGAAAAACATGGCTGAGGAGTTTGAGGAAGAGGATGAAGTGGTGGCTGATGATGGCGGCCGACGTTCGTGGGGGTTGAGACTGTGAGGATGGTAGGGGTTTGGAGATAAAAATAGGGTTAGGATTAGGGTTGGGGTTTTTGCAATAGGTGGAGGTGTGTGGAACGTCTCGTGGTTGAGATCTGTGAGCGAAACCCAAGCAGGATAAGCAAAGGTAGAAGGAGCAGAGAGGCATCAACACTTATTTCTTCGCTGATATCTTGTATCTTGATGAGCATTTCCTTTTCACCCGGACAGTAATGAATTATCTCAAGCAGAACGATGGGGTGGGACAATATGATTTTTTTTGGCTAGGTGATACAAAGAAGAAGATAAGTCAGAGCCTGATCAAAAGTAGTTTCCTCAAAATTCATCTTACGAAATGGGCCCTTTAACATAATAGAAAATTCAAGATGACTTGGCGTAGCACATAAACAAGCAAGTAATTCCTTACCTAGTTAACCTAGTCAATCTGTCTACGATTCCCAGATTATTAGGTAACAAGCAAAGACACTCTTCAACCTTCAAACGATCCAGTGCCCAGTCAATTACACCTGCAACCCCCTGTTTTGCCCTTTGAATAGTTGCACTGGAGTACACCAAATTTTTTCAAAGAAAATCAATTGCACCTGATTTATGAAATTGAAAGTTAATATATTAGGTTTAATGTAAATTTTCCCTAAAAAAAATTCCAACTGGATCTAGACTGGGCCCTTGGATCCACCCCTGACTATTATCCTACCATGAACTTGCCATTACAGCAAAAAAATAAAAATAAAAAATCCCCTTATTAATTGATTCAGATTTTCAGAGCAGATGACAACGAAACCAAAGAAAATACCAGTTTGACACCTATTAATTTTTCATTCTCATTCTTCATTTCAACCACACATTCTTCAAATAAAATAATATTACACACAAATAAAAAAAAAATCATCACTTTTCCACCACACATTCTCACATCAATCACTATTCCAAAATTTTTATTTTCTTCAAAATGGGTTTCAAACATGGGCTAAATAATTAGTACGAACCCATGCATGAGTATTGCATGCCAACAAAAGATATCTTGTTCTCTATGATCAATTACTCATATAGTTTACATTTTATTTGGGGGTAATTGGCGCAAAACGTCCCTACCTATGACGGTTGTTGTGGAAAACGTCCCTACGTTCGATTTTTTGGTGCACAACGTCCCTATCTTTGCATTTTCTTGCGCAAAACGTCCTTTTGACCAATTTTTAACATAAAATGACCATTATACCCCCTTATATAAATAAAACAAAAAAGAAAAGAAAAGAAAAATAAAGAATAAATTGCAATCTAGTCCAAAATATTTTTAAAAGTGCAAATCAATCCAAATAAATTATAAAAATAATCAAAAATAAAAAATAAAAAATAAAAATAAAAACTTTTCCGTCGAGGTGGAAAAGGAGACGGGGAAAGAAAGGGCGAAACAAGAAATGGGGATGGGAGAAAAAAGTTTTTATTTTTATTTTTGATTATTTTTAATATTTTAATAATTTATTTGGATTGATTTGCACTTTTAAAAATGTTTTGGACTAGATTACAATTTATTCTTTATTTTTCTTTTCTTTTCCTTTTTGTTTTATTTATATAAGAGGGTATAATGATCATTTTATGTTAAATATTGGTCAAAAGGACGTTTTGCGCAAGAAAATGCAAAAGTAGGGACGTTCTGCACCAAAAAATCGAACGTAGGGACGTTTTCCACAACAACCGTCATAGATATGGACGTTTTGCGCCAATTACCCTTTTATTTGGTTTATATATTTAGGGTATTGCAAAAATGGCCGGCAAATGACTTATGAATATTGAGAATATCGCACATTTAGAATTCCTATGATCCAAGCACTTCTACTCACAATTGGTGTCACGCAATTGTATTTTCTCTTGTATAGGTTTTCAGTTTTTTTGAACTTTAGTTATGAAATTATGTAATGTAGTTTCTAGACAATGCTCCAATAGAAATAGCTAGACAATTTTATTTTTTCTAGTACAGCTGAAGTTGATTTACAAACTAATGCAAGCCCCGAAACGAAATGCACTTTTTATTTCTGTTACTGTGAAACATTAATATGCCTAGGCATCATAAGTTTGGCAAAAAGTGAAAAAACATTTCTTACCCTTTGTTTCTGGTAACTTTGTCATACTTAGATTTGAGTTCTTGATTCAGCAAGTTTGTTTTTGCAGGTAATGGATCTTATTGGTAATGTTAAAGGAAAAGTTGCAGTTACGGTGGATGAGAAGATTGATACTGCAGGTAAGTAGAGTTTCCAAAATGTGATATGCTCGTATGCATTCTCTTTCGGTAAGTGTTTCAGTATTTTGTAAAATAGATGCAGTTAAAGCAAAAGGCAAAATGCAAATGCAACATCAATTTCCCTTCACCAGGCAAGAAGAAAGCCTAGTCAGGCCATACATTTTGTGTACTCTATTTCATATATAAATTCAAAACAAAAAATTCTTTTAGAAGCGAATTGAACGTGTAGAAAAAAGAAGAAGATACAGTACTATGAATGTCATGATTGAGCAGCCAATCTTTAGTTTTTGGAGAAGAAAATGAAAACGAAGTGTTAATATCGATAAAAATGTTCACTATCTTCTTTATGAAAGTGTTAAGTTTTGATGCTTAACCAATTTGGGCCCAATGATGCAGCCCAATACTGTAATCTATTTATGGCCCTACGATGCAACCCTTAATTAAAGAGGAAATTACACATACTCCTATGTTTTAAGATCCAATTTCAAAAATCAAATTCAAAGTTTATTTATTCAAAAATCAGGTTATAATTAAAAAAATTAATATTAATAATTATATTACAAAATCAATTAATCATTTACCTATTTCTTTTACTCTCTCTCTCTCAACCCACCGTATCGTCTCTCTCTCTCTCACCCTCTCTCTCTCTCCCTTCTTCTATCTCTTCCACTCCGACGGAAGGAGACTCCGGCATAGGAGGCACCACCGCCGCTTTCTCATAGCAGCGGCGCGGTACTTCTGCCCACGGATGGGGCAGCTTTGCGTAGCGTACCTCCGCGCCGCGACTACGCTCTATGCAGTCCAGATCTACTTTTTTTACTGGTGCAGTGGAGTTGTGTGGTGCTGCTGTGTTGCTGTGGGTGTGGGTGTGGTGGAGATCTGAATCGCCTTGATTTGGTATGGGGACGGGTGGTGGGCTGCCCGTCTTTGTCGATTTGGTGTGGGATTTTTGGGCTGTGTTTTCACTCGTGGATGGGGGTTGTGGTGGTGGTGGTGTTTGGGTAGTGGCGATTATGTTAGATCTGGCGATGAATTAGGCAGGCGGCGGCGCATTGATGGTGATGGTGGGACGGTGGTAATGGTGTTGACTGTTAGGACGTTGGCTGCGATTTTTGAAATGGTTATTTTGTTGCTGGGAAGTGGTGGTGTTGGTGTTGGTGTTGGCGGCGGTGGTCGTGCTGCACGATGGTGGTGGAGATGCGATGGGCTCGGGATTCGCTTTGCGTCCATGTTGGCAGCAGTGGACATGCTGTGTGTACGTGTTGGTGGTACGTGTGGCGGTGGTGGTCTTGGGGTGGTGTTGGGGAGGGTGTGGTGTTCATTTTGAGATGTAGATGTTGCTATTGGATAGTGATGGTGGTGGTGCCGCTGGTGGAGGCAGTAGCGAAATGGTGGTCACAAATGATTTGGTTGATTGTGACCAATAATTTGGTTGTTGTGTGATCAATAAACAATTTGTGACTAATGAATTAGATAAACCGTGTCCAATACATGTTCAATTATTATATTGTGACCAATAAATGGTGTGTGACTTAAAAATTATTATATTGTGACCAATAATTTGATAAGTTGTGACCTAAATATAATTTACGTTCAATAAGTGGTGTGACTTATAAATTTTATGATTTGTGATCGGTGAACAAATTGTGACTTTTAAATTTTTAATTTGTGACCGATTAACAAATTGCGACCTATGAAAATCTTGAATTGTGACCTAAAATTTTTTAGATTGTGACCAAATTGTATAGATTTGTGACCTTAATATATGTAATATTAAATTGATTTAATAATTTATTATTTCATAAATAAAAATATTAAAAATCTGATTTTTGAAATTTGAAACTTGTTTTTGTATATTTGAAATTGTGTAAAGTAAAAACATGATATATGTATTGTTCCCTTAATTAAATGTGATGCCCAACCCAAACCATAATGCAACCCGGCAGCCCAATACACTTATCTTGATGGCTGAGATTACAACACGTGGACATGCTATGATCGTTGGATGCTTCTCATTGTTTGTATTATTGGCTTGACTCTTTCATTCATCTGTATTCTTCGAGATTATTCTAAGGTTCTCTCTACTTTTTGCTCTCTGTTCTCTCATTGAAAGGCTTTGGTTTTCGCTTGTAATCTTGGTTCCTAAATGTTCTTGGTGAGATCTAATGTTGATTAAGGCTTGGGTTTGTGATTCTGTTCTTATTGTGGATACTAACCTATGGTTACTTTGTGTAATCGTGTTTAGAGGGTATCTTTGAGAGAAAATTAAGTCTGAGGGCATATCCTTTGTGGATCTGTTGTATTGTAAACTTGTTCTTGATAAATTTGTTGGTTTCTAGTGGATTAGAGCGATAATCACTTCGGTGAATGCTCAACGGGTGATTAGCCCTAATTTGGGAGAACATTCGGTCCTTAAGGCAAAAAATCTCTTGTGTTCATTCTTATTTTCTGCATTACTTTGTGTTTTGGGGCCTGTATAATACCAACAGTGGTATCAGAGCGCTTCGATCTCCAAAATTTCTTCAATTTGGAATTATTTCTAGGTGTTCTTAGTGAATTGTGACTTATAATCTAAACGGTCTTCTCTGGAAAGGGTTTGATTCTCATTCTTGGCAGAGATAGTAAAATAGTTTTGGTTTTCACTATTTTACATTACTAAATTGAGGCGTTGGTAACGAGTTTCTAACCCTAATTTTTGTTTTCTTCCTTCGAACTGTATTTTTTCTTGGATCCCTTGTTTGAACCCTCATGGATCTTCCTTTATCTAGGGTTTCATTTGAAAACCCTAGAATCTGAGGGGACTAGGATTAGCGGTTCTTCAAGATTACTTAGAGTACTTACTTTTCGATAGTTGCATTTACTGTTGTTTGAACAAAATTAATGTTATCTTGTCGTATGCCTATCTGAATTTTAAACTGTGTACACTTGCTTGATATAAATAATTTATTACGTTATTTATACTCTTAGTGTGTGTGCATTAGTTATTTCAGTTGTTCTCTATCTGTGGTACATCATACTTGGTCTTGCCTCTTGTATTGTCACAGCATTCTCTGTGTGTCATAATCATAAATGGGTAGTACTAAAGTTGATGTTGAGATTTGGAATGGGAAATGAGACTTTACACTTTGGAGTAGAAAAATGAAGGCTCTGTTAATACATTTTAAATGTGCTAGGGCTCTTGATGAATCTTGTGGGGAAGAAGTGGTTGATAGTAAAAGAATTGAGCAAGTTGAAATTGCATGGAACACTATCTTTTTGCATTTATCTAATAGTGTCCTGAGAGAAGTAGGAAAGACTCAGATTGCAACTGAAATTTGGGCAAAGCTTGAATCTCTTTATAAAACTAAGACACTTCCCAATAAATATTACATGTGAAAACAATTTTTCAGTTTTAAGTTTGATCAAAATTGTGATGTTGAAATCAACCTTGATAGATTTAATAAACTTTCTTAGGATCTCACCAATAGTGGTGAAACACTTTCCATTGATCAAAAGTCTGTAGCCTTATTATGTTCTTTACCCGAAAAACATAAAGATTTGAAAAATGTTCTTGAATATGAAAGAACCACTGTCACTGTTGATATTATTGTTTCATCCATAAGGAATAAAGAACTTGAATTTAAAAGTGAGTTAAAAACCTCCTCAAATGGAGTTGATTACAATGTTAAAGGAAATAATTTCTCAAAAAGAAACACTAATTATTTTTCAAACAAAAGTTTTGGAAAACATAAAGAGTTTCCTGGAAATCTTAACAGTGGCAAATCCAAATTCAACAAGAACAATAATAAGGCTAAGGGAAATAAATGTTGTTTTTGTGGAAAATTAGGACATTTTATAAAAGACTGTCACAAAAGAATTGATGAACTGAAAAATATCAATAATGTTGATGGTGGGACTGCAATAGCTTATAAAGAAGCTGCAGCAACTAATGGGCTGGTACAACCTGTCAATCTTCAACTAAAACTGATTGGATTCTTGATTCTGGATGTACTTTTCACATAACACCTTACAAAGAATGCTTTACTGATTTGTTTGAGGTTAATGGGGACATGTAATATTGAAAAATGACTTTTCTTGCAAAATAAAATGTATTGGAAAAACTTTGAAATTGAAAAATGGGAATGTACTGACTTTGAATAAAACCATATACATTCCAGACCTAAAGATGAATATTATCTCTTTAGGCACTCTTGATGATGAAGGTTTCAATACCATCATAAACAAAGGTATTTTAACACTTCAAAAGGATTTTGCAAAAATCATTCATATTGAAAAATCAAATGGGATTTATACTATGAAAGCTTTACCCTTACAAAATAAACCTATTGCTGCTACAATCTCACTGTCTGACAAGTCTGAACTTTGACACAAAAGACTTGGACACATTAGTGATAAGTAAGAAACAAGGTCTTTTGGGAAATGAAAGAATAGAAAAGATGTTTTTTTGTGAACATTGCATCTTTGGGAAACAAAAGAAACTACATTTTGCTTTAGGCAGTCACAAGTCTAAGTCTATTCTTGATTATTTGCATACTGATCTGTGGGGACCAGTAACTGTGTGCACATACTCTAGTTTTAAATACTTCTTGCTTATCATTGATGATTTTTCAAAGAAAAGTTGGGTTATGCCTTTGAAAAACAAATTTGTCACTTTTAGAAATTTTGTAGAATGGAAAACTCTTACTGAAAATCAAGTAAATAAATGTGTTAAAGCACATAGAACTGATAATGGTCTTGAATTTTGCAATGAAGAGTTTGATAATTTCTGCAAAAGTAATGGGATCCTTAAACATATGACTATCACTTATACTCCACAATAGAATGTGCTTGCAGAAGAATAAATAGGACCTTGTTAGAAAAGGTCAGATGTATGCTGATAAGTTCGGGCTTACAAAGATTATTCTGGGGGGGAAGCAGTTAAAACTACATCATATCTAATAAACAAGTGCCCTACTAAATCCTTAAAATTTGATACTCCTGATCATGTGTTGGAATGGAAACACTGTTGATTATTTTAAATTGAAAGTCTTTGGTTGTGCTGCCTATGTACATCAAAATGAGGGTAAACTGGAGCCCATGTCTGTTAAGAGTATTTTCTTAGGATATGGTGAAAGTGTTAAGAGCTATATGGTTTGGTTAAAGACTTTAGGGGGTTATAAGGTCATTATTAGTAGAAATGTTATCTTTAATGAGTTGGACATGCCCTGCATTAAAGGAAAGAGCATGCTACACCTGAAACTGATCAAAATAAAAAAGTTTTAGAAACAGAACTTTTCCAGATAGATTTCAATTATGGGAATGATGATCAGTTTGAGGTGTAGCCTAATTAGGGATTAATTGATGAAGTTGAACCTAACTCTGAGGTAGAAATTGTTGATATACCTCCATACCAACATAAAAACCCTTTATATGATTACCATCTTGCAAGAGAGAGAGCTAGAAGAGAAGTAAGACCTCCATCTAAATATAATGACCCTGATTACAACTTTAAATGTTTAGAACTTTCTAGATAATGAGCCTAACGCATATGAAGAGGCCATTGGAGGAAAACATGCCAGCCTGTGGCTTACTGCTATGAAGGATGAAATGACTTCATTAGTTAAAAATAAGACACAGACCTTAGTAAACAAACCTAAAAGGTCATTGGTTGAAAATGAATCTATAAAGTAAAAGAAGGTAACTCTAAAGGTGAGGATGTAAGATTTAAGGCCAGATGGTTGCTAGGGGCTTTAACCAAAGAGAGAGAATTGACTACAATGAAATCTTTTCTCATGTAGTCAAATATACTTCTATAAGAGTTTTGCTTTCTATTGTTTCTCAATTTGATTTTGAATTAGAATAGTTGGATGTCAAAACTACTTTTCTACATGAAAAATTGGATGAAAAAATTTACTTGGTTTTGAACAAAAAAGTAAAGAGAACATTGTATGTCTTTTACAAAAAATACTCTATGATTTGAAACAAGCTCCAACGCAATGGTATATCAGGTTTGATACTTTTATAAAGGGACTCGATTTTAATAGAAGTGAAATTGATCTATGCTTTTATTATAAGGGTAGTGGTGGCCATGATTCTTATTATCTTTTGCTTTATGTTGATAATATGTTACTTACTGGGTGTGATATAATAGAAATTAACATTGTTAAGCAAAAATTGAAGCATGAACTTGAGATAAAAGACTTAGGAGAAGCTAAAAGGATTTTAGGAATGGAAATTAGAAGAAATAGGTGTGACCATAATTTGTTTCTCACTCAACAGCCTTATATTTCAAAGATTTTATGTAGATTTTCTTTGAAAATGTCAAGGATGTCACATTACCTCTTGGGAGTCATTTTAAATTTTCAGCAGAACAATGACCTAAAACTGAATTAGAAAAGAATAGGATGGAGAATGTTCCTTTTATATGCTAATGTTGTTGGGTCTGTCATGTATGTTATGATATGCACTAGACTTGATCTTACTTTTGTTATAAGTGTCTTGAGTAGATATATGAGTAATCCAGGTGAATATCATTGGAAAGCCATGAAATGGTTGTTAAAATACTTAAAATGTACTTCTAATCTGGGGCTTATGTTTAGTAAAAGTAAAACTGGGATTAAATTTAAAAGTTTTGTTGATTCTGATTTTGCTGATTTTTACTTTAAATGGTATCTGCATTAGCTGGAAATCTCAGCTACAAAAAATTGTAGCATTATCTTCTACAGATGCTAAATATATTGTAGCCACTGATGCCGTAAAGGAAGGTATATAGCTGAAAACCTTACTGAATGAGATTGGTTTTTTTTTTGAAAACAATGATGTTATATTTTCTGACAATCAGTCTACAATACACTTAAGTAGAAATCGTGTTTTTCATGATAGAACTAAACATATTGATATTAAATTTCATTTTATAAGAGATGTCTTAGAAAAGAAAATCATGAAAATTGATAAGATTTCAACTAAGTGTAATCCTGCAGACATGGGTACAAAAATTCTTCCTTTATACAAATTTAGGGATTGTTTGAATCTCCTAAATGTTGTTGCTGACTAGTGAAATTACAGGTACAAAGAGCAAATGAAACTGAAGTAGGAGTTAACCTCCAATCAATTGTGAAACCCAAATTGTCAAGCAAGGTGGAGATTGTTAGGTTTTGATGCTTAACCAATTTGGGCCAAATGATGCAGCCCATTATTGTAATCTATTTGTGGCCTTATGATGCAAGCTTAATTAAATGTGATGCCCAGCCCAAACCAAAATGCAACCCAGTAGCCCAATACACTTATCTTAATGGCTGAGATTACAACATGTGGACATGATGTGATCATTGGATGTTTATGACTGTTTGTATTATTGGCTTGACTATTTCATTTGTGTGTATTCTTCGAGATTATTCTAGGGTTTTATCTACTTTTTGCTCTCCGTTTTCTCATTGAAAACCTTTGGTTTTCACCTATAATCTTGGTTCCTAAATGTTTTTGGTGAGATCTAATATTGATTAAGGCTTGGGTTTGTGATTCTGTTCTTATTGTGGACAGTAACCTTTGGTTACTTTATGTAATCGTGTTTAGAGGGTATCTTTCAGAGAAAATTGAGTCTGAGTCCTTTGTGGATTTGTTGTATTGTAAACTTGTTCTTCATAAATTTGTTGGTTTCTAGTAGATTGGAGCGATAATCACTTCGATGAATGCTCAACGGGTGATTAGCCCTAATTTGGGTGAACATCCGTGCTTTATGGCGAAAAATCTCTTGTGGTCATTCTTATTTTCTACATTAGTTTGTATTTTGGAGCATGTATAATACCAACAATCTTCCTCTTCTAAATATTGAATCCCTTCATGTACCACTATATAATGCACAAGTCATGCATACAAAGATATCCCTCCAAGAATATCCCTGAACCACTATCTCAAGGCTATCAAAAGGAATGGCTTTAAAATATTGATGGACAGTTTTGATTTCAGACTTAGCCATGTGATACATGATGGTGGGCCTTCGATCTTTATACGGCTGACTAACAACTATATCGTCATGCCTCCCTGGGTTACATGGTCAACCATAGAGGCAACAAGGCCAACCCTGAAAAGATAAAGACCTTAGAAGAGATTCATTCACCTCAAGAATCTGAAGTAGTGTAGAGTCTCACTTGGAGAGGTGGTAGCCATAAACCGTTTATCTTTAAAGTCATCAACAAATGTCCTACATTTTTCGAAGTTCTCAAAAGAGAGAAAATGTTCTATTGGAAGGAGGAGTGCAAAGACCTTCTAAGTAGGGATGACAAAGAAACAAATTAGGGCTGGGGTCGGAATCGAGACAGTCATTTGTGTCCCCCGTCCCATTCAAGTTTTTCCTCACCTTGTCCCGCCCTTATCCCCGATTAAGGTAGGATAGGGTGGGGATGGGAGGGCAAGGCAAACCCTTATCCCGTTTATCGCTCTATTTATTTATTTATATTTTTTTCATATTTTTAGTAGGTGAAAATCATTGTTATTTTTTTCTAATTTGTAGAATAGTCCGCATTCCATTTGGAAATGATTATTCTTCTTTTCTTTTTGTATGACCACAAAACTTGGTACCATTAAAATGAATTTTAAATGAGACGAGAACCATGTTCTGCATACTGCCTCATCCCCTCCACGTTCCGTACGTGGCCGTTGGTATCGGGTTTAACAAGTTTTTACTATCTCTACTTTCAAATACTCCCCCTCTAATGAATTTCGATAAAAAGCTAATAAAATGTGTGATTGAAAAGTTGTGGAATCACATAAAACGTATAATTAAAGTTAATTATTAACTTTAACTTAGATTTAATTCACTTTTGTACCTTAACCAATTAACCGAACTTGAGCTAAATGTAGAAAACCAACTTTGAACATGAAATGAATTAATTTTATTTTTAAAATTGAAAGTTTATCATGCACCTAAAATAGTTGTGAATTGTTTAACAATCAAAAGTCGGACTGACTAAGTAATCCCAAACAAGGCCTTACCTCTCAATTGCACAAGATGTCGTAAAAACAGCTCAACAGCTTAAGCCCCCTGTTTAATAGAAATTATAATTTAATTTTTTATCAAAATCAAAGTCAATTTACAATTTGTTTTTAATTTTAATTTCACGAACTTCAAAACGAATTATTTTTCATTTCGAAATTCCTCCAAACAAGCTCTATATCTCTCAACCAGCTAAAATACCAGCAACACTCACAAGCTCTATATAACACAACCAGAAAAAATACCAGCAGCATTCAAAATGTCTTCAGCAAATACCTCAAATTCCTCTTCCACTGACATTACCCCTATATGGAGTTACGACGTATTCTTGAGTTTCAGAGGTATAGACACCCGTAAAGGTTTCGTCGACCACCTCTACACAACCTTACACGAAAAGGGTATCGACACTTTCAAAGACGACATTGAACTCGAGAGAGGGAGTTCCATTTCCCCAATACTCAAAAATGCCATTGAAAGATCCAAAGTCGCACTCGTTATCTTCTCAGAAAACTATGCCGATTCCTCTTGGTGTTTAGATGAGATTGTTAAGAACGTTGAATGTAACCAGAAATTTGGCCAAAAGATTTATCCTGTATTCTACTATGTGGATCCTTCTGAAGTTAGGAAGCAAGAAGGGAGTTATAAAATAGCTTTTGACAAATATGAAAATGATCCTAAGGTGGAGAAAGAGAAGATCGAGAGCTGGAGGAATGCTTTGAGGGAAGCCGCTAATGCTTCTGGATGGGATATCAAACATACAGATGATGGGTAAATTACCAACACTTTTTCTCTTCCTTGTTAAGGGTCTTTAACCTTAATAAATCATCAGACTTTTACTATTTATTCTTTTCCGTTTTTTTTTTCCCGTCACATTCTTATCTTGAACCTTTTATTAACTAACAAATCATATTCTCATTCATGGTTTCGTCCAAAAATACTGTTAGCATACTTTAAAACATGGGATAAATATTTAATCCCAATGTGTATTTTTTTTTTTTTTTTTTTCCGAAGACGATAGGTAAATAAGTCTTTACTTCGTCTTTGAAATTTTTGACAAAATAGTAATTAGAGAGAGATCGTGTTAATTTGAGTATAAAACGGCGAGTGGATATATGCAAATGGAAAAACATATTGAATTGGTTAATTGATAAGAACATACACTTGTTTTTTCATTATTTTGTGATAATATGCATTCATATTCAGGATATTTAAATTGTGAGTGATTTAAGCTAGTTTTGTTATTGATATTTGTAAAAATACGCAATCAAATGTTAACCAAGATATTATTATGATTTAATTTCATTTCTAACTCAAAGTCTGCTATTGTATCTTCACTTCAGGCACGAGTCGAAAGGCATCAGAAAAATTGCTCTAGATATTTTAAACAATTTGAGCCATACAGTCTCTCGAGTTAAAGAAAGCCTGATTGGAGTAGAGTCGCACGTTCAGCAAGTGATGTCACTGTTGAATCTGGAGTCAACTGAAGATGTTCGCATGATAGGTATATGGGGTATGGGTGGCATCGGAAAAACAACTATTGCCAGGACAGTTTTCGATCAAATATTTAGCAAATTTGAAGGCAGTAGCTATCTTGACAATGTAAGAGAAGTTTCCAAAACTTTAGGACTGAATTCATTAGAAGAAAAATTACTCTCCGACACTCTGATGGAAAAAAGTGCAAATCTCCACAATAATGCGTCTATCCTATTGACAAGGTTACGTCACAAAAGGGTGCTTGTTGTTCTTGATGATGTCAATGAACTTGAGCACTTAGACCGATTGGCTGGAGGGCATGATTGGTTTGGTGCCGGTAGCAGAATCATCATAGCAACAAGAGACAGGCAGTTACTTTCAGCACGTGAAGTTGATGAAGTATATGAGGTCAGTTTCTTAGGGACTGATGTAGCATTGAAGCTGTTTATCAAATTTGCCTTTAAGGTTGGTTTTCCCAAAGAGAAATTTGAAAAGCTTGCACGTGCAGCAGTTAGATATGCTCGCGGTCTTCCTTTAGCTCTTAAGGTGTTGGGCTCTTTTTTACATGGTCGAGATATTGATGAATGGGAAAATGCATTGGATAGATTGGAAGAAATTCCGGAAGATAAAATCTTGGAGAAACTTAAAGTCAGTTTTGATGCACTGAATGACATGGAGAAGAAGATATTCCTGGATATTGCTTGTCTTTTTAAGGGGAAGAAGAAAGAATATGTGATGAGAAAACTTGATAGCTTCGGTCTGCGAGCTAAGATTGGAGTAAGTGATCTGATTCAAAAATGTCTTCTAACTGTAACCATTGATAACAGGCTTCAGATGCACGACTTATTACAAGAGATGGGTTGGTACATTGTGCGAAATTCACATCCTAACGAGCCTGGGAGACACAGCAGATTATGGTTACCTGAGGAAATAAGCTATGTACTAACCAAAAATGTGGTAAGAACTGAACTCGTGCTGATTTGATACTGAAGATGCTTTTACTAAGGTTATCTAAGGTTTTATGCGAGTGATATAATTTCGAAACTTACCTACCTGCCGTTATATTTGTTGATAATTTATAGGGAACAGAAGATATTGAGGGCATACATATTGACTATGCAGAACCGGAGAGCGTGAAAATTAACTCGAAAGCCTTTACAAATATGAAAAACCTGAGGCTACTCAAAATCCACAATGCATGCATTCAGCAAATGCCAGCTTCTATTCCACGTGACTTGCAATGGCTTGACTTGCACAAGTACCAAACGAGGACTCTGCCTCCAAGTTTTCAAGGAGAAAAGCTCGTTGGACTGAAACTTTCCCATAGCTATATTGAACACCTTGGAGGCCTAGAAAAGGCACAATTGGTATGTCATGAATTTTCTTTTTAATCATAGTTCCATTGACACATTATTAATGCTTCATTAGGATATGTAGAGCTGACATAATCTTCCCTTTCCCTTGTCCCGCCTCTCTGTTTCTCAATTTGGCAGAATAAGTTGAAATTCATCAATCTCAGCTACTCTAAAAAATTGGTGAAAACTCCGGATTTTGGCAAAATTCCAAATCTTGAAAGGCTGGATCTCAGCAATTGTAAGAACTTGGAAAAGGTTCACGCATCCCTTGGGAATCTTAAAAAGCTTGTATACTTAAATTTGGCACACTGTATTAAACTAAAGACTCTACCAAGCAGTGTCCATTTAGAACTTCTGAAAACACTTGTTCTCTGGGACTGCGAAAAATTAGAAAATTTTCCAGAAGTGACTGGGGAAATGGAATGCTTGTCGGAGCTTCATTTGGAGGGGACCGCAATAAAAGAGCTACCACCGTCAATCAGCAACATTACTGGCCTTGTTTTGATAAATCTCAGCAAGTGCAAAAACCTAAAAAGTCTTCCAAACAGCATTTGTGATTTGAAATGTTTGCAAACTCTCAATCTGTCTGACTGCTCAAAGCTTGAAAAATTGCCAGAAAACCTTGGACAAGTCAAATCTTTGGCAGAACTTCTTGTAGATGGAACAGCTATTACACAACCACGACCGTCAATTACATGTTTGATGAACCTGAATATCTTGTCATTCAGTAGATGCAAGCGGCCAAAATCTCGGAGTTCTCTGTTTTCGGGTAATCTGGAGTCATCAGTCTCTTCTATATCTGGCATGTTACCTTTGCAAAAATTAGGACTCTCCAGCAGTAACCAGACAAAAGGTTCTTTGCCTCCACCTCGACCATCTTTAACAGGTTTATGTTCCTTAAAAAAATTGGATCTCAGTTCCTGCGATCTACTCGAGGAAATTTCAGCTGATCTTGATAGCTTGTCATCTTTGGAAGAGTTAGATTTGAGCAGAAATAACTTCGTAGAGTTTCCTGCAAAAATTTCTGAACTTCCTCGACTCAAAATTCTAAAACTGGAAAGTTGCACAAATCTTGAATCACTGCCGGATTTTCCAAAAAGTATAGCTGTACTAAATGCAGATGATTTCCATTCATTACAAAGCTTGGCTAATCTCTCTGAAAAGCACGTCTTCTTGTGGAAGGTCTCATTTCTCAATTGTTTCAAACTGTTAGAAAATGAGGAGAACCGTAACGCTTCTGATAAGTTGCTACACTCTCTACTTCAGGTTGGTCTTCAATTTCTCTCTTTTCCAGTACACGTGTAAGAGCAATTTATCTTGACTACACACATTTAGTAATTACGTGTGCTAATTCAATGCTTGATTTCTTGGTTCATAATTAGAGGAAAACCGGGATTTTAATATATGAAATGAGAAAGATCCTCAATTACTAAGATCCTCAAATGGATAATTATATGAAATTATATAAATAAGTCACATGCTGTTCATTCTAAGTTTAAAGTGGTTAGGTGGTGGTGGATGGATCGGTATCTCTGGTGCTTTGGAGGACGTTTTCCTCCTTTGTTAACATGAAATGAGAAAGATCCTCAACTACTTTTTATGGTTGCGATGTCTAATCTGTAGGAAAATAATAATAATATTAAAATAACACTTCAAAAAAATATTAGTACATTTAAACAAAAATCTGTAGAAAAAATGAGAAAAAAAAAAAGTGAATCTGCAATTTTATAGAGATGCTATGTAAGGCTTAAAATAATGCATAGAACATATAAGCTATCTTTTGTATGAGGTAATGACTTCGTTAAATTTAGATAACTAGTTAACAATACATCCATGTATTCATAAATTTTCCAGTCCACTGCACGAATTATTGAAGCATCTTTATATCAATAATGTATTAAGACTTCACAAATGTAGTTATAAAAACTCTGGAAGTGTTAATTGTCTTCCTGTTACAGGGACAACCTGTTGTCGATAGTCGATTTAGTCTACTCATTCCTGGAAGCGAGGTCCCAGAGTGGTTCAGTTACCAAAAGATGGGTCGTTCAGTAACCATCCCTTTAACTCCAGAATGGCATAATAATGTCATTGGGATTGCAGTTTCTATCGTTTTTGAGCGTCTGGTGTCAAAATCAAAAATAAGGGTCACGTTCAAATTGATAAGCCGGGAGCATGAGGAGTTCATTGCTAATATCACCCAAACTGCCGCTAAGCTGGAAGAGAACTATGACTCTGCTCATGTGTGGATAGGCTATGTATCATTCCATCTTTTCCAGCTTCTAATTCCGAAATTTCAGTCAGATGATTGGGCTAAAATAGAGGGATGTGTTACAATTAGTACAATGGAAGAGGCATGGATTAAGCCAAGAGGATGTGGCATTCGCTTAGTGTACAAAGAAGATGTGAAAGAGGCGTCGGCACAACATATGGAGACTCATCCTGGAGGTGAACAAGAATTGAACAAATCAAAAGAGGACCAAGAGAGTATCGATGTACTGACTTTTGGTGTCAATCAATTGAACTGGAGTGTAGATCCTGTCGAAGAAGAGGGCACTCAGTTTCAAAGTTTGAGAAATGCCACTTCCTTCAAGGTACAGAAGACCCTGTCATTTGATTACTAGTTACCAGGAGGAGGGTCTTTCATTGCGTGGGAAAGTCATTTGATTCTGTTGGTAGTTGTCTATATTTTTCCCATTTTCTTCTGCAAAAACAAAGAATAAACATTTTGGCTTCCTAGGTTTGCTCATCTCAATTCAATGCATGGAAAAAAATATTCGTAATTTTTCTATTGTTCTGACTGGTGATTTATTGGGTGTTATGTTGATTTGTATTGTAAGACCAAAATCATTGTCAAATATTTGGTCCGTCTGTCTATGTATTATGTGTCCCATTGTATAATAAATGTTATTATGGTGAGGATTGTGAATGTTAATGAAATCATTGCGGTTTCTATCTTTCGTCTTATTCTTAAGCCATTTGGCATACTTTCAATTGCGGTGAACATATATTAATACCGTTGGCTTAGGCCATTTATGACTTTCAATTTCATTTACTGAATTCTTAAGCCGTTTGGCTAAATTTCCAATCAAAGTTACATATGGAGGACTTCTGGTCCCTACAATATGTGTTCCTTCGCTTTCTGCTACATAATGCTCGATGTCGTGGTATAACTCAAATTTCATGATAATTGAATGTTTGATTGATAAAGGAAGCCTAAACAAGTCTGGTTTGGTAGTCCTGTTTGAAAAAAAGATTTTCATTAAGGATTGGAAGTTTGATTGGTAAAGGACTTTGAAAGTCATGAAAAATGATTTTGGGGTGCTTGGGAGAGAGGCGAGGCGCTGAGTCGTGGTGCCTATGTGCCGACAGCACAAAAGGAAATGGTTGGGCACCTGGGTGCCAGAAAAGAGCACCTAAGTGCCACCTGTTTGGACAAAATCTGATTTCTACGTTGATTCTTGTACTATACTTCATTCAAAGCACAAAATGAGGCTCCTATATATACTCCACATGAATTAGGCTCTTCATAGGCTTGAGTAAGATAGCAAAATATTGTGTAGCATTGAAAGAACATCAAAGTGAGAAGATCTAGTTTACAGAGAGACTCCCATATTTTGAGATATGTTTAGAGTCATGCGAGATTCTTTTATACTTCTTTGCTATTGATCATAGTGAATTCTCCATCTCCACTCGTGGTTTTCTTGGATTTAGGTTTCCTTGTAAATCTAGTGTTTTTATGTGATTCTTTTTCATATTGTTATATTTTCTTGGTTTTAATATTCATTACAAGTGGTATAAGTTCTATCACTGGATTATTGTAAATTGGCTTGTTTTCAACAAGTGGTATCAGAGCCAATGATCGAAATTCTTGGAAGAGCCAGTTCTTGGTTTCGTATTAGAGGGAGGTTTGATCAACTCAAAACAAGGTTTGATTATTTCGGGATGGTAAGTATGAAGTTTGAAATTATGCTTTTGGTCGCAACCCTAAATCTTTTTTGTGACAAATCAAGATGCAAGCAGTTCTTGTCCAATCGAATTTGGATGAGGCTCTTTTATGGCTGGATAAGATGCCCTCAACTTTGACATTGGAGGAAAAAAAGTTAAGTTGAAGACCCTATCATAGATATGTTTTCATCTTTGGAATCAAATACTTTAGGGCGTGGTAAAGGAGAACAGTTTTGATGCATTATGGTTGATGTCCTGAAGGAGTCCAATTGTATTTGACTCCGATTTCATCATGAATCTTCATTATTTTTTTTGATTTTATCCATTGTATTGAAACTTCATCTTATATTAAACTCTTCATGTATTAATTCTTCTAGTGTATTAGGTAATTTTTTTGGTTAAAATATGTGTATACAACACATATTTGAATTGATCAATTGTCCAATTTGTTATTGGTCCAAAGAGATCATTCGTAATTTCTTACTATTGATTATAGTGATTCTCCGTCTCTGCTCGTAATTTTCTCAGATTTGGGTTTCCATGTAAATCTTGTTTTCTTTGTTGATCCTTATTTTTATATTGCTTATATTATTCTCATGTTTAATTATTTGGTCGGTTCTCAACAAATGATATCAGAGCTATTCTAGTATCTTGTTTATTTCTAATATGTTCTTTGTTCCTTCGAACTCTAGGAGATTGAATTCTGACTTAGGTAGAGAAGCAAGAGCAACTAATGAAAATAACCAACAATGCGCTATTCGGGATTACGTCAAGCTAGTGGTCAATGATAATTATTCCAATATTGCACACCCGTCTATTACTGCAAATAATTTCAAACTAAAGCCGTGATTGATACACATGGTGCAACAAAATCAGTTTGGGGGAGTTCCGACAGAAGACCCAAATGCCCATTTAGGCTCTTTTCTGGAAATTTGTGATACATTGAAGATGAATGGAGTTATCGAAGAGGCAATTAAACTTTAGCTTTTCTCCTTCTCCTTGAGGGATAAAACCAAGGCTTAGTTCCAGTTACTACCATATGGTTCCATCACGACTTGGGATAGGTTAGCTCAGAAATTTTCTAATCTTTTTTTTTTTTGAAGAAATTGAAGAACCTTAGTGGCTTGTTTTGTCAATTCAGACAATCTGACTTCGAGCCATTTTATGAAGGGTGGGAGAGATTCAAAGACCTACTTAGCAGTTTTCTCAAAATGGTTTTCAGAATTGGATGCAAATTGAACTCTTCTATAATGGGCTGAATGGTCAAACGAGGACAATAGTGGATTCTGCAGCAAGAGGAACTTTGAAGTCCAAGACCCCGGATGTGGCATATTCATTGTTGGATGAGATAGCAACTAATAGCTATCATGGCCAGTGAGCGTTCAAGTGTTTTTAAAAAGTTTGATGGCGTTTATGAGGTGGATCTTATCACAACCCTTACAGCTCATATGTCATCTCTCACTACTCAAATAGCTACATTAACATCACATGGAACTTAGAAGAAAGCAGACTCCATATGGCTGCTTCCACTTGATATCACGAGTCCAAGTCAGAAAAGGAGCAAGTCTAGTATGTGAATGGTAGAAACTTCAATCAGAGAGGAAACTACTCAGCAAACCAGTACCATCCAGAACTGTAAAACCATGAGAATTTCTCTTATGGTAACAATGCTAACGTGCTACAACCACCATTTGGGTTTAATAATCAAGTTTCTTTTGAAGGAAAGCCATCACTGGAGGATATTTTGGGAATCTTCATTTCAAAGACAAGATTGAGGTTCAATAAAGATGAGTCAAGACTTGACAACATCGAGACTCATATGATCAACTTGGGAGCCACATTGAAGAACTTAGAGGTACAAATCAGTCAGATAGCAACTGCATTACAAGTCCAAGAGTAAAGGAGAAGTCCCAATGAACACGAGGTTAACCCAAATGAACATTGCAATGCCATCACATAAGGAGTGAAAGAATTGAAGAAAAAAAGGTTGTAGGACCTTCACTGTATCTCAGACTTATAGAGGAATAGCATATTAAAAAGCAAATATTGAGTAGAATCCACAAAGAGATTAATAAACCTTACTTAATCTCATTTCCATACAACCCACCTATCTTGAAACCCCAGCTACCAACAAATACTTGCAAATTCCTCAAAGAGTCATGAAGAAAAAAAAAAAAACAACAAAAAAAAAAAAAAAAAAAAAAAAAAAAAAAAAAAAAAAAAAAAAAAAAAAAAAAAAAAAAAAAGAAAAAAAAAAAAAAAAAAAAAAAAACAAACAAAAAAAAAAAAAAAGACAAATTCGAGTCGTCAGTTCGCAAGGTTCTCGGAAGTCTTCAAAAAAATCCACATCAACATTCATTTTGCAATACCTTAGCTCAATTCCTTTCCAATGCCAAGATTTCTTGAAAGAAGTGATGTTAAAGAAGAAAATCTGGATGATTTTGAGACGGTTAAGCTGACAGCAAAGTGTAATGCCATTCTTCAAAAGAAGCCTCCTCAGAAATTGAAAGATCCAGGCAGATTCACATTCCATTGGGCAATATTGGTGTATCACATTTGATAAAGCATTGGGTGACTTTGGAGCTAGTATTAACTTGATGTCCCTATTAGTGTTAGAAAAGTTGGGTCTTGGAAAAGGCCACAACCCTCACCTTACAATTGGTAGACAGATCGTTTACATACCCCAAAGGCATTATTGAAGATGTATTGGTTAAGGTCGATAAGTTCATCTTTTCGATGGACTTTGTGGTGTTGGACATGGAAGGGGATGAAAAAGTGTCATTGATTCTTATAGACTCTTCTGGCCTACTGAAAACGCATTGATAATGTACAAGAAGTGGGAGCATGTCGTGTTCAAGTATACATGAAAAGAAAAGTCCTTAGAAAAAGTTAACACTTGCCCTATGGTCCAATCAATTGACTAGTGACGGTGAAATTGAAAGAACATTGTTTACTGCCCTCTAGAGCAATACATGGCAACCGGTTACTCAAAGATTGCTATATCTGCTACCAAAATCTATACAAGACCAAAGAATGTGGATTCCATTTTAACTCAAGAAGTTCATGCACGAAATAACCTTTGAACGCCCCCCCCCTCCAACATTATCAAATCAAAGTGGTTTGGAAGGCTATACCGGAGTTAAAACTGTTCAACTCCATTGGCCATGCCACAGTGAAGAAGAATACAACGCCAGGGTAAGTTTAATAAGAAGAGTGAATTACCACCTGACGATCCAACGTAGACAATTTCGGTTATGTCTAGCTAATGACGTTAAAGAATCGCTTCTTGAGAGTTAACCTAAGTTTTTTCTTCTTTTTATTTTTTGTTTCAAGTATAGAATCATTTAGTTTTATGCTTATTAGGAATCATCCATATCTCGTCTTCTCCTAGGTCCTTGAGTAGTTAAGTTGGTTATTAGATGTTTGATATAAGTACCTATTCATTATTTATATCTAAATTTGATTTTTCAAGAACAAACATCCGTGAACACTCGAACCACATTTACAAGGAGAAAAAATGGGATAAATCTCAAGTTTGTGTGAGAAGTATGACTAACATCCACCAAATCTAGCATCATAATCACCAAAACGTCATAGGCAATGCACAGATAATTCAGGGAAGTCCTCATCACTTTTCTTTAATTTTACATTGGGGATAATGTTCAATTTAAGTTTGGGGTGTATTATAAATTGTCTAATTGCCTAATATTTTTATTTTATGTGATTTGTGTGCATGTTTTTTTAAGAAAAAAAAGAAGTTACTTGTTTTGTATGATTGTGTAAGTTAGATAGCCTTGTCGAAAATGATATATATTATTGAGGACATGTGTTAGTTTATAGATCATGAATATGTTGTGTTTTAGTTAAATTTTTTATTTATTCATGCAGAACGTAAAGTATTTATGCATGTGAGTTTATTGTGGTGTTGTACATGAGTAGGTTGATTCATGTTTATAGGTCGAAATAGAAAACTTATATGATCAATCCCAAAACTGAATATTCACTATATCCTTAACGTTGTATAATATAATTTGGGGCATTCAAGCTTGTAAATGATATGATTTAGGATTGTGGTAATTCCATGCATGCTGAAAAAAATATTGTGTGGAGTGTCTTCAACTTTCAAGTATAAACTAAGTAATGACCATATGTTAGGAATCTAGCCCTTTAATAGTTTTTGCTTTCCTTTTAAAGAAAGAGCATTGCACTTGTTAACTCATTACTTCATGCTTGCACCTTTTTTTCTCGAGTTAGTAAGTCCTTAAGAGTTAAGAGTTTCTTAAGACCTGGTACCCTTTGGTATTTCAAAATCGGGAGAGTTACCAACTAAAAGCTCGCTACATGGGTCAAGAAGAGAAAGAAAGGATGAGCTTAATCTTGAGCTGAAAAAAATAAATGTGTGCAATTGTGAAGAAATGTTGAGGGCTTAGATATCTAGTAAGTTTGAATTATTTAGTATAAGCTTGATTATCTAAGCACTCATAAATTGGGAGAATTATCACATGGCTTGAATTGTTGACATTGCCGGCTAAAATGAACCAAATTTGAGTGATGTAAGAATTTAGTATTGAAAATTAACTTTAGAATACGCATTGGGAAGTGAAAAGAAAACAAGTTTGGGGTGTATGAATCTCATGAGCGAAGTAAGAAAATATTTGACTTATAAGTTCGGGAATTAGATCAACTTATTATTGTACAGCTTGGACTTAACTCTCCACACACACACCCATTTTCCATTGAATAGGTGAAAATTTAGCTTGGGTATTATAACTTTGAAATGATTCATGAAATTGATGTTAGTTTTCAATCCTGAGCTATGAAAGCATGACATCTAGCAGAAGTTGTTTTAAGTCATTTTGTTTGATTTAGTTGTGTTTGTAGTTTCGTTAGTTATTTTCTAGAGATTTGTGTTTGCTCAAGTACTAGCAAAGTACTAAGTTTGAGGATATTTGATGAGTGTATTTCACTCATACTTTAGATATCATCTAAACTTGATATTTAATTTATTTCTACGAGTTTTAGAATGCTTTAGTGTATGTTTTGATGTTGTGATATAGATTGATGAAATTGAATCCAAAGTTCGAGGACTAAAGTGCAAATACTCAAAAATTGTGTCGGACCTCATAATAAAGATTCAAGATTGCTTGGAGTCAATTGGATTAAGAAAGAAATCAAATGGATCAAATATAATCAAAGTATGATCACACATCAATTTTCAACCGAAAAAGTTATGCTCCAGATTTGAAATGCATATTGAGACTCATTTTTAACATAGCAAACGGTTGAAGTGGAAAATTATATCAAAAGCAAAGTTTTAGCCCTTTGAGTGATCTTTCCAAATCATCTTGAATCACCTCGGACATTGGGAAAAGAAGTTATATTAAAAATACTAAAAGATGTGCAATCAATTTTTACACCCGAAGATGGGCGCTACAGCGCCCGGTTCAGCGTCGTGTACACAAATTACTAAAAACCAATAGAATCATGGGCACTATAGCGCCCATATTGGGCATCGAGGCGCCACCTGTGTGAGAATTAGGTTTTTGAATGTTTTGGACTCTTTTTTTGGCCCAATACAACTCTAACCCGTCCAAGATTTTATGATCATATAAATACAACCCCAAAGACCACTTTTGAGAAGAATTGAACACACAATTGAAGGAGGATTGGAAAGGTAAAACATCAAAAGACTCAAGAAATCAAGAAAATAGGTGCGAAGAACATCAAGGGGAATTCCAACTAAAAATTCAAAAGAGATTATCTTTCCCTTCTTCCTTATGTTCTCTCATATAAATTGTATAGATTTTATGAATTACATCATGAACTAAACAATTTATCTATGGTTTGATGTAGCCAAACTTGATATATGATTTGATTTTTTCATAATTTTTTCTATTTGATTTTTCATATATGCTTGATTGTGTCATGAAATTAATGCTTTCAATTAATTGCCCACTAATTGAATGAATAGATGCTAGTCAATTTTGGTACTTGAGAGAGGGAAATTTAGGCAGGATCATAAGATTGACACAACGTAGATTTTACGGGTTTCGAGAGAAAGCATAGAATCTATGAATCTTTCTCCATAAAAGAATCATGAACTTGATAAAATCTTTGATTTTAATTCGGAATAGAGATAATACAATTGAATTCTAAAATTAATTTCTAGCCAACACTCGAGAGAAAGGAGATAAATACATTAGGATTCTTGCTTTTAAACATGAAAAAATTGACTAGAATATTTAGACATAATTGAAACTTAGGTGAAATCATTCCCTAAGCCTTTCTTATATTGAGTCATTCGTTTACATTGTATTCTTTGAATTCATTACTAAAATTATTGTTAGATTAGTTAAAAATATTGATTATAAAACTCATTCATCTAGATAAAATAAGGGTTATATAATTATAGTACTTAGTAGAAACTTGAACTACAATCCCTCTGGGTTTGTCACTCTTACTCCAATACTATATTACAAAATTTGACACCGTACACTTGCGGTATAATTCACATTGCATAAAACGCACGACAGCTGCCTTGGTGTGAGGCACGCGCCTCGCCTATAGGCAAAAGCATCGTCTTGCAGCGTGTTTGGACCAGAACTTTCTTTCTGATGTCTAATTGAGGTTATTCAAGATGCGCTGGAAAGATAACTTAAAGCGATACAAATTTACTTCAGATACCATATTCGAATTCGATCATTTTCCATGTCTGAAACTAGTCTCAATATGAGCCTGAATATTGGTGCAAAACTTTTCAACTTGAAAGTTGATATGTGATACAGTCTTGGCTATATTTCATTCCTTTGACTCCTTTCTTCATCCAATTTACTTCTAACACTCCCAAATCTTCAACATAAGGTTAAAAACAAGTTTAGAGTATCTGCACTTTAGTCCTTGAACTTTCACTTTCTTCCATTTTGGTCATTTCTTTCCATTTCTTCTAATTTCTACTGTATTCGTCCATTTGCAATCTAAACCAAAATATAAGTGTACTTAGAAAATTTAGGAGCTAATAAATCATGACAATGCAATTATTAGTGGATGAAAAAACGTGATAATTGCACTATTATCATCTTTTGAATTCAATTCTACCTAATTTATGATAAATTATATTTTGTAGGTAAAATTCATGTTTAATGAAGAAATAAAAAAAAATGCAAAATAGCGAAAAATGGAAAAATTCATAGTACGAGGACTTAGAAGCAAGCAATTAATTGGGTCTCAATTTGGACTTCTAATTAGATACAAAATTTGGCGACTTGGGATTAAATATATGGACAAAGAGAACATTGTGTTGAAATTTAGAAAAGTGGCCACTTTGCCTTTATATATATATATATATATATATATATATATATATAGAGAGAGAGAGAGAGAGAGAGAGAGAGGCGCAAAGAAAAAAGATAGAAAAAAAAAAGTGTTATGATTGAGGGAAAAGTCAACGCAGGAAGCAACAGAAAAGAGAGAAAGAAAGAAGAGAAGAAATAGAAAAAGGGGAGGAGACTTTAGACACTAGAATTTTTCACGTTTCGTCAATTTTCGGTGATATTTTTCCACTTTTGCGTGTTTAAATTCAACGTTATGAGTGACTAAATATTTTTAGTATTATGATTGATGACATAGCTTAATGTTTTTATTATATGTTTAATTTCGAGATTCTCATGTCATTTTAATATTTGTTAATTAATTATTGCGTGTTTAATGTTTTAATTGTCTGTGTAAGAATTAATTGATTTAGGGATAATACTGAGACCAAAATGTGAAGTATAATTCTAGTTTGTGCAATAATTGACACAGACATTATAAGAGATCGAGATATAATTATAAGTTATGCGATCTTGGTTGAATTTCTATAGATAAATGCGTTCATATGTGTGTGAATTTACATAACAATATAGTAAGTTCGGGCATATGAATATGATTAGTGTTGCTCGAGAGAGATCGCTAAATACAATAGGTTAATTCGATCGTTGGCACGTACAAAAAATGGTTGAATAAATTGGAATTAAATGTATGATAAATAACCAAAGTAAAATCGAAAATTCTAACTATCCAATCACATAATCTTATCTATAGTTTTAATTTGAGTTTGTTATTTTAATAAATAGTTCGTTATTTTATTTATTAGAATTTCATTTAGAAAGTAAAATTGATTTGATCGGTTGTTGTCATTTTAATTTAAATTGAAACTATGTTAGATTAAAAGTTTATAGTAGATAGTAGTCTTTGTGGGACAATATTCGAATTTAATAAATCAACTTTATTACTTGTCACGATCCGTACACTTGTGAAATTTCACGAAAAAGTTTTTACCACCGTTGTCGGGGACTAGTTTATTTGCTTTAAATTTTTTATTAATTCTAGTTTTGATTTAGATTTATTTATTTTTTTCTTCGTTTTTGTGTGTTTTTGTTATCATTTTTGTTGCAAGTGTCCTTGCATGCGAAGTTCGAGAATAAGCAATTTAGTACCCTTCGATCTAGAAATCGAGTGCACTTTCAACCATAGATTTAGGCAACAATGAGAGAATATCATGACAGAACAAAACAGAGAAGTGCAATCGGCACTGGTTGAACAACTAGTCGATATTGATGAAGATGATTTCCCACTTGAATAATTCATCACACCACTTGTTGCACCAAATCAATCAAGCATCGTTTATCCTCCATTTGGGCAACCAAACTTTCAACACAGGACATACATCATTTTATTGTACCAAAGTGAAGTATCATTTTATGGAAAACCTCATGAGAATCCACACAATCACATCTCACGTTTTTTGGACATCTACCAAAATTACAATTTCTGTAGAGTATCTAATGAAGTAATCAAGTTGAGACTTGATAATAGCAAATTTATTACGTTTTTCATCCATTAATATTTTCTTTTCTATTATTATTTGATGCATAAAGGCACTAACTAGTTCTATATATTGGTTTAGGTTGCAAATGAGGGAAAAACGATGGAAAATGGAAGAAACAAGTTAAAATGATCAAAATGGAAGAAAGTGAAAGTTTAGGGACTGAAGAGCAAATAATATAAACTTGTTTCCAACCTTTTGATGAATATTTGAGAGCGTTAGATGTCAATTGGATGGAGAAATGAATCAAATGGATGAAATATAACCAAAACATTATCACAAATCAGCTTTCAAGCTGAAAAGTTTTGCACCGATTTTCAGCCTCATATTGAGACCAGTTTTTGACATAGAAATTGAATGAATTTGAAGATAGTCTCCGAAGCAAATTTGTATCCCTTTGAGTTAGCTTTGTAATACAATTTGAATCGTCTCAATTAGACATCGGTATTGAAATATATGATCAAAATATTGAAAGCTATCCAGCTGTATAGTTCGGGCGGCCGCCCGAACCTAAACTTCAAATACAGAAATCTTTTATTTGCCTGGGCGGCTGCCCCATTTTCTACTGGGCGCCCGCCCAGGCCAAATCGCGAAAAAAATTTCAGTTTTCTAATTTACGTCAAAATATTATGGAAACAACATCTCTCTCGATTCTTAAACCCGAAAAAATCCCAGAAAACACCCCCATACACCATTCTTCTCTTCTTTGGTTCAAGAATCTCAATGAGGAACTAAAAAATCTTGGTGAAACAAGGGAGGAACTCACTAGGATTTGGTGATTTCACATCGTTTATTTATTTTTTTGGTATTTATTTTGCTAAACATTTCTAGATCTAGATTTTCATCTTTATGACTTAACTGTGAATTAATTTAACATGTATTAAGTTTTTCATAGAATCAATCTTGTTTCTCTATCGAACAATTGAACTATGTGTTGAATTTCTATTTCATTAAATCTATTGGTGTGGTTATCTACTTTCTTATGCTATATGTATATGAATGATCTATATGATTGCTAAACTTGTAGAAAAACTTAATAAAATAGTTTGACATTAAGAACTTGAAAGAGTTGGAAGTAAAAACTCAGAAAAAAATTATGCTTCCTGTTATGGTGTTGCATTCTTCTCGAATGCACTTCTTTCTCTATTCTTTGTCAAAAATTCTAGCCATGTTGTGTCACCTTCTTCCCTATTCTCGTGTGCCCTCAAGGTTCTGTAAGATCTCCCTTCCTTTTGTCTTTCAATCCATCAAAACAAGGAAAGAGAAATCAATCCCCGAAATCCGCCTCCTCAATTCTGGAGGTTTTTAGGCGTATAATGTGGGCCATTTTTCGCTAGGCAAACATGGAAATTTTAAAATTTCTATGTCATGAGAAATTGTAGCACGTTAAATCAGCTTTCTACAGCCTCTTGAATCAGCTCAATACGATGTTGGATGATGGAGATATGGTAAGAATACTAAAGACAGCGCATATAAGCTTCCAATTCGGGATTGATTTTTAACCCCAAAAATCTTCCACTGATTTGCTCCCTTCATTCCCGTGTCTCTTTTCTTCTTCTTGAGCTTGGTCAAGCCCACTTGAGTTGAGTTATAGTTTGGGCTTTGGGCTTTATCATATCTTGCTTAATTTCTACAATAAAATCATTAAAACCACAATTAGAATTGGTCATTGTTCAACTATAGAAAAAATATCATTAACAACTCCAAATATGCTTATGTATTAGGAAATAATCATGAACAATCAACATTAAAAATGTACTCTTATACACTCTATCACCAACAATGTCTTATGGCCTTCCGAAAGATCTACATATAAGAAGCACACATGTTTACATGAGGTGGATGCTTTCTCAGCATTATCAGCACAAATGTCAGCTTTGGAGAATAAGGCGATAGATCATTTCACTACGAGAGGTTCAGCAAAAGTAGTAGAAACAAAATATTTGGTTTGTGGTATATGTAGTGGAGCTCAAAATAGTAGGGAATGTCATATAACATCTCGAGAGATAGAAGAAGTTAACTATACAACAATGCATTTAGCAATACATACAACCCAGGTTGGCGTAATCACCCTAACTTATCTTGGAGCAACAACCAAAATAATCAGTATCAACCTTCCTCTGGTTTTCAACAGCAAGAGAAAAAATCGTCTCTAGAAGATATCTTGGGTAAATTTATATAGAAGATCGACCAGTATATGGCAAAGACTAAAATAACCTTGCAAAATCATTCAGCAGCCATAAAGAGGTTGTAAACTCAAATAGGTCAATTGGCATCTACTATCTCAGAAAGACTACAAAGAGCCCTACCTAGCAACGCAGAAATTAATCCAAAGGAGTAGGTGCAAGCAATTATAATAAGAAGTGAGGTACAACTGTCTGAAATTACAGTAAAAAGACCAATAGTAGAGATAAATAAAGTTCCTACTTCAAATGAGGAACAAGTAGAGGAATCTGAAAATTCAACTGAGAAAAATTTGAAAGAGAATTCAGATACACCACAAGCTAAGACGGCCGTTCCTATAAGAGATTATGTACCCCCATTCCATTTTCCCAGCGACTGCATAAATATAAACAGGACAAACAATTTTCTAGTTCATTGAAATGTTTAAAAAGCTGCAAATCAACATTCCATTCACAAATGCTCTAGCACAAATGCCCAGCTACGTAAAATTTATGAAGAAAGTTCTCACTTACAAGAGGAAGTTGGAGGATTATAAGATCGTAATGCTAATTGAGGAATGCAGTGCATGTCTACAAGAAGAAAGCCCCCTAAGCTCAATGGTCTAGGGAGTTTTACTATACCTTGTACCATAGGAGATAGATATTTTGAACATACTTTATGCGATCTTGGCGCAAGTATAAATTTAATGTCATTGTCTTTGTATATGAAACTAAGAATTTGAGAGGTTAAAACAACCACAATATCATTGCAGCTAACTGACCGCTCCATAAAGCATCCATGGGAGATTATTGAAGATGTCTTGGTAAAGATGGACAAGTTCATTTATCCCACATATTTTAACGTATTAGATATGGAAGAAGATCGAGATATTCCAACCATTTTAGGCACACCTTTCCTAACTACTGGAAGAGTATTGATTGACGTACACGAAGGAATATTGACACTACGGGTTAATAATGAGAAATTAATTTTCAACATCTATCAAGCGAAGAAACCTCCAGAACAGGCTAACTCTTGCAATATGATCCATTGAGTTGAAGCAGTTGTAGATAATAGAGAAAAAATGATTTATTCAACAAGGGGTACATCTCTTACCGATAAATACTCAGGAATCAATGAAATAGTTGACTTCCTATTAGCTCATGAATCCTATCCACCTGCCTAAAATAAGAGCTATGTGGAAAAGTATTGAAAACCTCCTAACAATGTCAAACCAAAAAAGGTTTTGAAACCTATACCGGAGTTAAAGTCGTCCAATTCTATTTGAAATGCTATAGTGAAGAAGAATACAAAGTCAATGATAAAGTTTAGAAACATGAGAGACGTGTTACCTGAAGATCCAACATAAACAATTTGGTTAAGTCAAGCTAATGACGTTAAAGAAGCGCTTCTTGTGAGGCAATCCAAACTTTCTTCCTTTTTATTTATTATGTTTTTGAATTTTTGGATAGTTTAGTTTATTTTAAATCTATTTGGGACTCATCATCCATATCCCACTTTCTCCTTAGGTCTTTGATATGTTGGTTTTTAAGATGTTAGAGCTAAGTAACACTTGTTCCATTTATTTGATCTTAATGCTTTATTTGATTTTTTAGGAACATGTCGTCGCGAAATATTTAAATCAATTTTGACCAAGGAGCCATCGAAAGTACTAGGAAAGCTAGTCATCGAATTACAAGTCATATTAGGGGAGTATTTTCTTTACTCTCTTCTCCATCCTTTTATATGCGAATTTAGGATTTAAGACATTGACGACAATGTTTAGTTTAAGTTTGAGGGTTAAAACATTTGTTTTCACTTTTTATGTGTTTTTATGTGTTTTTGTGCGTTAAAAAAATTGAATTTTTTTTAAAAAATTTTTTAAAATTTTTAGTTTTTAGTTTTTTTTTTGCTTATGTGAGTTAGTTGGTCTGGCTGGCAATGAGGAATGTATTGAATCATAAATTAATCTATGAATTGTGAATGAATTTCATGCTTAGATAAATTCTTACATTTTCATGTGAAATTTGATATATATTAAGCACATGAATTAAGTTAAGCATTGTGTATGAATGAGTTGAATTCATAATTTGATAGGTTGAAATAGTATTCTAAACCCAGAACCACAAAATTTTACATTCTTTGATCAAATTTAGAATAGTTTGGGGGATTTCACTATTGTTAGAAGATATTAAGATAAATGGGGATTCTATGTGTGAAAACAAAATCTTGTGTGGATTGTCTAAGGTCAATATGATGAAATTGGGTGAAAATTTTAAGTTAGATGTCTTTTTTCTTCTTAAATTGATGTTTAATGAGGGACATTGCACTAATCAAAGCATAAAAAATTATTATTTTATTTAAAAATTTCTCTTTGTAGCATTTATGATTCGATCAATTAAGCTTGCAAGGGTTTTTAAAATTTAGTGCTCTATGGTCATCTGATTTGGAATTATCAACCGAAAACTTGTTACATGGGTCATTTAGAAAGTTTAAGGGTGAGAATGCTTCAAATAAAGAGAAAAATTGATTTTTTTTATTATTATAGAAAATCAGAAAAAGTAGGTGTATGAAACAAAAGACACAAAATGTATCGGTTATGTCTCAAACACTTATTTGAGAAAATTTGACTTCTAATAAAAGATTATTAGCATAGTTAAGTCCTAGACATTGAATCAATCAAATTATGGAGAATCCTTATTTATTGACATATTGACTAGCCATTAGTGAGATTTACCTAAATTAGAGATGTGAGGATAATATAAAATTCAACATCAGTCACACATTTGAAAAGAGAGAAAAGAATAAGTTTGAAGGTATATAAATCTTACGAGACATGAAAGAATATATTTGACCACTGAGAGTCAGGAATTGAAATAACTTATAAATTCATAATGCGATGCTTAATTCTTCACACACACACACACACACACACACACACATCGATTTTACATTAAAAAATGTAGATTTTAATTTCTATATTGTGATTTTAAAGTTGTGATTAGATTTAATATTATAATTCAAATCTTGAGTTAAAAAGTCAGGTTAGCTAACTAAATCTATTTGCTTTACTTGATTGACTAGTTACAAATTAGATAATTAGCATTGCGTGTTTTGTTTTCATTATGTTTTAGTTTTGTTTGAGGACAAACAAAGAGTCGAGTTTGGGGGTGTGATAAGTGTAGTTTTTATACTTATTCACAGCGCTAATTCATGATATTTTATTATCTTTTGAGTTAATTTCTACCTAATTTATGATAAATTATATTTTGTAGGTAAAACTTCATGTTTAATGAAGAATTGAAGAAAATAATTCAAAATAGCGGAAAAATGAAAGATTCATAGTACAAGGACTTGGAGCAAATAATTAATTGGGCCTCAATTTGGACTTCTAATTTGATACAAAATTTGGCGACTTGAGATTTAATATATAGATAGAGAACATTGGGCTGAAATTTAGAAAAGAGGCCCGTTTGCCTTAATATTAAACCTGCAGAGAGAGATAGAAGGAGGATAGAGGCGCAGAGAAAAAATGCAGAAAAAAGAAGAAAATGAAAGAAGAAAAGAAAAAGAAAAGGGGAAAAGTCAACGCAGAAAAGAGAGAGAAGAAAAGAAGAAAAAGAAAAAGGGAAGGATACTCCAGACACTAGAAATTTTCACGTTTCGTCAATTTTTTGTTATATCTTTCACTTTTGCGTGTTTAAATTCAATGTTATAAGTGACAAAATATTTTTATTTTTATGAGTGATGACGTAGCTTTGTTTTTATTATATGTTTAATTTCGAGATTTTCATGCCATTTAAATATATGTTAATTAATTATTGCGTGTTTAATGTTTTAATTGTTTGCGCAACAATTAATTGATTTAGGGATAATATTGAGATCGAGAGGTGATGTATAATTCTAGTTTATGTAATAATTGACATAGACATTATAAGAGATCGAGAGATAATTATAAGTTATGTTATCTTTGTTGAATTTTTATAGATAAATGCGTTTATATGTGTGTGAATTTACATAGAAATATAGTAAGTCCGGGCATATGAATAGGATTAGTGTTGCTCGCAAGAGATCACTAAATACAATAGGTTAATTCGATCGTTGGCACGTACGAAAAATTGTTGAATAAATTGGGATTAAATGTATAATAAATAACTTAAGTGAAATAAAAAATCCTAACTATCTAATCACATAATCTTATCTATAGTTTTAATTTGAGTTCGTTATTTTATTAAATAGTACGTTATTTTATTTATTATAATTTCGCTTAGAAAATAAAATTGATTTGATCATAGTTGCCATTTTAATTTAAATTGAAACTAGATTAGATTAAAAGTTTATAGTAGATAGCACTCTCTGTAGGACAATATTCGAAATTTTATTACTTATCACGATTTGTACACTTGCGGAATCTCACGAACAATCGTTATATTGTTTTATATTTTTATCATTATTGAGTCCATGATAGAAACTCAATGTTCAGCGTCGATTAAATTGTGCCCGCACTGAACGAATTTTGTGGCTTCCCCCCCCCCCCCCCCCCCCCCCCTGCATGTGTAGCAGCTTTTTCACCCCAAATTTTGATGGGTTGTAGCTCATTCTTGAGCTCCTTCAGTATTCATTTTGGCCTCAAGTTCCACCTCTGCCTTGACCAAGCGTTCATCCAAAGCTCTCTTTTCCTTAGCGTGGAGAGCCCTTTCCTTTTCTACCATAGAATGCAGAGCCAATGTTTCAACTCTCAAACTTATCAGTTTCTCCAGCTCTGCTCTCATCTGGTAATGATTTACAAAAGCATGAAAATGAAAAAAAAAAAAAAAAAGGACGTAAAGAAATGGAGAAAGAAGGACATAATGAAAACCTTATCTTAAACTGCCATAGAGTACAAGATGGATCTAGGCCAAGAATCTTAGCCATAATGCAGGTTTTGCATGCTGACATTTTTGCCAAATAACTTTGTTCCCTCTCAATCTAGGTCCTCAGAGGCAAATAACAAAAGTCCTAAATGACTGAGGGATAGCAACAGTGATATCTGAATTGGGAGGATAATTCTTAGAAAATCTGGAAATACCTTTAGACCGGTGCCCCACTAATGCATCTATTTCTATCCTCATTTGAGATGTGTAAGGACAGATTGAGTTGAAAAGTCGGAAAAGGAGCTGAGTTTGGATCGAAGAGCTCAATTTGTCAACATCAACATGAGTTGGAAAGGTAGAATCTTGCTGGGAGATCAATACGGAAGCTTTGATTGAGCTCGGCATGCCAACAAAGTTTGTTCTTCTTCTTCTTCACCATCATCATCAACATGTGCTTTCCTTTTTACTCACATCTTCCTGTTGTCCTTAGTTTCCATTTTCACTTGCTTGGAAGTTCTATACCCCAATAGCCTTCCGATAAGTGTAGTTTCCACACATATTCGAGACCCTAAATCATAATATTTTATTGTCTTTCAGATAAAATTCTACCTAATTTATGTTATGTTGTATTTTGTAGGTAAAAATTTATGTTTAATGAAAAATTGGAAAAAAGAATGCAAAAGGCTGTGAAAAATGGCAAAATTCAAAGATGAAACATTGGAGAGAAATAGTACATTAAGGGTCTGTTTGATTGGTTGGGTGGAAAATGGGTGGAAAGAAAATGTTTTCTAGGGAAAAGATTTTCCTAGAAATTATTTTACTGATAATTGTAATTAAGTGTGTTTGATTGGAATCCACCGGGAAAATTTTAAAATTTTGTGTTTGTTTGACTTTGTTTTATATGGAAATTGTCCACTAAAGTGATAATTTTTTCCACAATTGGTTATAAAATTTGTTTACATTGCCAAAAAAAAAAACCCAAAAAAATCATTTTTTTCATCAAAGTTTAGTATTTGTTTGACTTCGTTTTACATGAAAATTGTCCATTAAGGTGAAAAAAAAAATTCATAATTGGTTATGAAATTTGTTAACGTTATAAAAAAAAATCGGCAGAACTTGGAAAAGGTTTTCCCACCAAAATGGTTGGAAAACCTTTTCAACCATTTCAAGGAAAATGAGAAGGGGGGGGGGGGGGGCAGGGGGGGGGGGTGGGGGGGGGGGGGGGGGGGGGGGGGGGGGGGAGGGGTGGGGGGGGGGGGGAGGGTGGGGGGGGGGGGGGGGGGGGGGGTTGGGGAGGGGGGGGGGGCCGGGGGGGGGCGGTGGGGGGGGGGGGTGGGGGGGGGGGGGGGGGGGGGGGGGGGGGGGGGGGGGGAATATTCTTTCTTGGCAACATTTTACCCATCAAACACCTCTTTTGCATTGAAAAACAAATTATTTTCCATTTTCCATAGAAAATTGGTGCTATCAAACGGACCCTTATGTGTTGGAGTTAAATGGGTCTCAATGGACTTGCATTGAAAATTTTAATTGAACCTCAATGTGGCTAAAATATATATACACGCGGCTGCTAAAAACGAAAAGAAAAACATAGAAGAAAAATGCAGTGCTGGAAAGAAAAGAAAAAAGATAAAGAAGACATAGAAACGTGGAGACAAGAACTTTGGGGAGTCAAATATATATATATATATATATATATATATATATATATATATATATATACACACACACACACACACACATACACGTCTGGACTTTTTACGGTATCCCAAGTGTTTCCTTACGGTACAGTTGAATTACAGCACCGAACAAAGGGAGATTTCAATGTTAATGGACAATGCATCAAACACTATGTAGAGGATTTTTCTACCGCTAAAGAAAGTCTTGAACTAGTTGTCCCAGAATAATCGCGGTACAAAATCAAGCTAATGATGTTAAATAAGCGTTTCTTGAGAGACAACCCAAGCTTTTTTTTTTTTTTTTGTTTCTTTTATATTTTTGAGTTTTAGGATAGATTAGTTTATTTCAAGTTTATTTGTGACTCATCATCCATACCTCGTCTCCCCTTAGATCTTTAATATGTTAGTTGGTTTATTAGATATTAGAGTTAAGTAATATTTGTTTCAGTTATTTGATCATAATACTTTATTTGATTTTAAGGAACATGATGTCACGGAACATTTAAACCAATATTTACCAAGGAGCCAACATGAGCAATAACAAAGCTAGTCATTGAATTACAAGTCATATCAGGGGAATCTTTTATTCACTTTCTTCCCCACCCATTTATATGTGGATTGAGGATTAAAAACGTTGTGGACAATGTTTAGTTAAAATTTGGGGGTGGAAAACATGACTTTTCATTTTTTTGTATTGTTGTGTGCTTTTGTTGCTTTATTCATAATAAAAGATATTTTCTTTTTGTGTGCTCGTGTTATTTAGTTGTCCTGGCTAGTTGATCTATGAATGGTGAATAAGTTGCATGCTTAAATTAATTTTTACTTTTTCATGTGAAAGTTGGTATATATTGAGCACATGAATTAAGTTAAACATTGTGTAGGAATGAGTTGATTTCATAATTAGATCGGTTGAAATAGTGGATCATAGATGTTAAACACAAAACCACTAAATTTTACATTCGTGGACCAAATTTAGAATAGTTTGAGATGATTTCACTATTATAGGAAGATATTAAGATAAATAGGGATTTTGTGTGTGAAATTAAAAATCTTGTATGGAGTGTCTAAGGTCAATATGATGCAATTGAGTGAAAATATCAAGTTAGAGGTCGTTTTACTTGAATTGGTGTTAAATGAGGGACATTGCACTAATCAAGGTATAAAAAACATATTTGTTCATTGATGATCGGGAATTGAAATAATTTATGAATTCATAATGTTGTGCTTAATTCTTCACGCACACGTCGATTTAATATTGAAAAAGTGGATTTTAATATATGTATTATGATTTTGAAGCTGTGCATAGATTTGATATTATGATTTCAATCCTGAGAAAAAAACCCAAGTTAGCTAGCTAAATTTTGTTGCTTTTTTTGAGTGACTAACTAACAATTAGGCGATTAGCATTGTTTGTTTGTGTGTTTGTTAGGTTTTAGTTTTGTTTGAGGATAAACAAAGATTCAAGTTTGGGGTGTGATAAGTGTAATTTCTGCACTTATTCGAGATCCTAAATCACAATATTTTATCGTCTTTCGGATAAAATTCTACCTAATTTATGTTATATTGTATTTTGTAGGTAAAAAATTATATTTAATGAAAAATTGGAGAAAAGAATGCAAAAGGTGGCGGAAGAAACGTGGAGAGAGGAAGAAATTTTGGGGAGTCAAACTTGGTAGTTGATTATATTATTATTGTTGACATATGGTTGATTAAAACCTTAATGTTTTGATTACAACAAACAAGTCATTTTATTTACTAACATTTGAATTTGAGTGATTAAGCTTTCACAGCTATCAAGCTTATAAATCGTACTTGAAATGAAGAAAAAAGTGAAAGTCAAGCATTCAAGTCAAATTATTCGAGACGATAACGATTTATATACGACGATCGAATTGGAACTTAAAGACTCGCAAGAGACGCAAATCAAGATATAAGTATAAAGAACGACAAGTCAAGACATTAGATATTATACATTTATATATAAATGTATTAACTCATCAATCTTTAGCAAGTACATAAAGCTCAAATTATTTTCATAATTCATCACTTGCATAAAAATGCTTTTCATTTATAATATGAAATAGATTTTGAAAAATCTATTGCCAAAAAAAAAAAAAAATCAACTTTCGGTCAATCGAAAATCCACTTTCCGTCGATCGAAAATGCATAATTGGTCAACCGAAATTCCAGCGGTTTGATTTCTCAACGACAATCACATTTTCAGTTAATTGAAATTGGTCAACTGAAAGTGACTGATTGTATCCCTTTTACTCTATAAATATCCATCTTCTTTGCATTCAATCCCAAGACTTCATAAGAGCAATTAAGAGAGTATATTTATTGAAAATCATTGAACTTACTTGATTTTAAATTCTATTTTGTTTATTACAAAGAATTTCTTGATTGATCAAACTAATTTTCATCTATCTCATCAAGAATTCCTTTTGTATAGAAACTTTCTCAATCTCATCTATTCTTCATTTTTAATAGAAGTTTTCTTTGCCAACACTTATATTGAAGTGTAAATCTCTCTTCAAACTTAACTTGTATTATTTGTTAAGGGAGATCATATGTTGAAAACTTTGATATAAAGATACAAACTATTTCATTATTCATTATTCATCAAAGTTTACAACACAAACACTTGACCCTTATTATTTGCTATCTATTGAAGTGTTTACCTAACTCTCTAATACTTAACTTGATTATTTCATTGGTTAAGAGAGTTTCTTCAATTGTAAAATTATCACTTACATTTTGATGGTTTGAGAGCTTTGTGAAAACTCGATTGTAAGGATAGGTACTCCTTGTTGTAAATCACCTGAGGATAAGTGCTCATTGTTGTAAGTCACTTAAGGATAAATGTTCCTTGTTGTAAGTCACCTAAGGATAAGTGCTTCTTGTTGTAAGTCTAGTTTCGTTCATGTGTTCTTGACAATTGATAAAACTATGATATATAATTTTCTTTTTTAGGACAAATTAAATATATCATAACTACGACCCGAATCTATTCCTAGACCGAATTCAAATGATTAGAAAGCATTAAAATTTAGATTATCTACATGATTGCACATACGTTAATTTTGCCGCGTTCTAAACTTATTGTGAGTCTTCCAATACTACAATAAGCAACTAATTATCTAATTGGTGGCTAATCAATTAAATAATACAATCGATATGTAAAATTAATTAAGAAACGCAAGAAATAGATCAAACTATTAGTCTTGAATTAAAACAAATAAACAATTAGGGTTCATCTTCATTTAATACAAAAACGGATCTAGCCTAACATGTTAATATATAAATTACAAAAAGAATAATAAAACAATATCACTCGGATTATGAAATAAATTAAAAGAAGTTGATCTTCAAACCCAATGTTGAATTCTTCAATATCTTGATGTAATTGATCTTTAATTCCTTGCTAGGGCTTTATCTCATCTCTCAAAATATAGTAATTGACCTCTTGTTCTTGATGAATTTGATAAAAATATTCTGTATGAAGAGGTAAGAGAGGTTTTTTCTATGTGTATCCCTCATTTTCTATTTATAAGAGTCAGTAAATAGGTGAAAATTGCGTCTAATTTTGTTTCCAAAAACGTTTGAATCGCGAAAGGAAACTAAAAATTTGTCTGCAAAAAAAGGCATGTGCATCCGCACCAGTAAAAGTGTTGCGCGTGCGCTATGAATTGTCTACGCGCGCAAGTTCATCTCTTAGCAGCTTTTGTTATTTTGGCCATAACTTTTTCTACACGTATCCAATTTAGTTTATTCAAAATGCATTTAAAAAGTAATTTATATGGCTACAATTTGAATGCTATACAAAAAAAAAGGGTCTCAACTTTTTCGATTGGAAATTGATTTGTGAAAATACTTTCATTATATTTCACTCATTTGATCTCCAATTGCATCCAATTGATCCTATATGATCTTCAATCATCGTTTTGTGCTCCGAATGAACTATTGGATGTTTATACTTTGGTCCCCAAACTTTGAATTTTTTTTCGTTTTCGCACGTTTTTTGTTCATTTATTCCAAAACCACCAATTTGCATTAAGTTCACCTAACAAACATAATTAAGACAAAATTAAGCTATAACTTATCTAAATCACTAACAAATATTCTGATTTAATGGCTTAGATAAGTGTACAAAATACACTTACCAAACACCGCCAAACTTGAACATTTGTTTGTTCTCAAACAAAATTATAACCTAACTTAACCAAAACGTTTTAAAACGCGTATGGTTAGATAATTTACCTTTTGTCTCAAGATTGGAATACTTGTATTAAAACTATAAACTGCTACAAAATTACATGCTAAAATTAATTTCTTCTTATCCATTGCAAAATCGACATGTGTGCGTAAAAATTCATGTCAAGCATCATAAATTCATAAAGTGATTCAAATACCGAACCTTTATGGCCAAATGTTTCCTTTTTTACTCATAAGATACACACCCCCAAACTTCATTATTTTCACTCTTTTCCCAAGGTGTAATATAATATTGCATTTTTCATATAATACTAATCCTTAACTCGTCTAGTTTGGTTCGATTTTACTAATTGTAATTCAACACATCAACAAATACGGATTCTCTTTATTTTTAATTGCTTCAACCTCTAAGAATCAATTAAGCTAACAATCTATTCTCAAAACTCTAATTATTTCAAATGAGTGTTCGGGGCTTAATCAAGATATGTAAGATTTTTTTTAACTAATTGTGCAGACTCCTCTCCATTAAGCTTTCTGAATGACCCTTGTAACGAGTTTTTAGTCAATGACTCCAGAGTTAAATGACCATAGGACACAAGGTTTTTAGATTCCCTTGCAAACTTAATCACTCGAGTCATAAAGGCTACAAAGAGAAATTTCACAATAAAATAACACCACATATTCATTATTTTTTCTATAATTTTTCCCCATTCTTTTATTATCTATGCAATGCCCCTTTATAAACACTCATTTTCAAAAATCGACCCCAACTTAAGATGTCAACCTAATCTCATCTTACTAACCTTAGACAATTCACACAAAATTTAGCACACACAAAATCCACATATATCTCAATATCTCCATACAAGAGCTCAATCACCTCCAAACTATCTTAGAATTGGTTTAAAGATGTATAATATAGTTGTTATTTGGATTTAGCATCTAAGATCCACTAATTTTTTATACTTACTTAGCTTTTGAATCAAACTATTTTTTCATGAGGCAAAACATAAATCTTGTGAGAAAAAAATCAAATTTCACATAAATAAGCATAAATTAACCTTGACACATAACTCTTTCACAATTTATACTTTAATACATGATTTCAAATATATGCATTAGGCAAAATATATAACCCACACAAGCACACAAAAATAATAAATAAGCTGAAAATATATTATTTTTTTGCACTCGAACAAGCACACAGACCAATAAAAACTCATGTTTTTCCACCCCCAAACTTATAATAAACATTGTTCTCAATATCTAAAAATATAACACACAATACATAAAAATTAAGGGCAAAGAAGAGAACTAAATACTCCCCTGATATATATTTGAAGGTGGTGGATGGACTGACATAAAAGTTCTGGCTCACTTGCTATGTCTTTTCCCTGATCCAATGTGTTCAAGTGACATGTTCCTTTAAAATAGTAAAAATCAATCATAACATGAAACAATTTGTAGTAAGCTCATACACTGTTTAAAGGGAGATATGGGGATGGAGATACTCTATACTACTAAAAGCAATAAAAACTACTAATCCTATATCTAAAAAGTAAAATAAACACAAAGAAAGAAAATATGGGTTGCGTCTCAATAAGCGCTTATTTATAGTCAATAGCTTGACTTTGATGTTTTGTATCATAGAATTCTAAAGAAAGCTTTTGATGCCTTGCTTAGTTTGCTTATTTTGACTTTGATCCACTTTTTATTGATTCTCCAAATCGTGAACTTGCCTCATTCAATATGATATGACTTCCCTATTTCATTCGATTCAAAATCAACTATCTTCTTCTTCCTCGAACTTAATCACAAATTCAATTGTTGGACAATCGATGGTGTTGAAAGAATGTGTGTTAATTTCATCATCATTAATTGCCACTTCTTTACTTGGTTCCTTTGTAATTAGCTTGTCATTCTCTTTATGCTCTTCTTCAATAATTGATATCTCCTTGAGTTGAATGGTCGGTTCACAATCTAAATTCGTTGACAATGGTAATTATTTCCTTTCAACATTTTCAAGATATTCCCATCTTTTAAATTCTTCCCAGAATATAGAATTTCCTATGTGTATTCTACTTTCATCCAACAAAGCAAGTTCATTATAATATTTTGCAACTGCCTCGTTCAATAGGAGAGGTCCAACTCCCTTAATAATGATGTCATCCTTTGGATGTGTAGATACATATTAGCCCTCAAGATTGTAGCTTTCATTAGATTTGTCAATTTCTTGTTTTCAACATCTTAAATATTGTTTAAACTATAGAAGCTTGGACATAAAGGAATTAGTACATGTATAAAAGCATTGCCTAGTATAATGCATCCCATTACTAAGCTCACAATTTATAACTTCTACAAACTTATCATCCATTTTGAGATTACTTCTTGTAAAAAATATTTTACTCCCTTGCCATCAATAGAATCATGCATATACTGTTGAATAGTACCTAAAAGAATACCAAGCACAAAAGAGATAATGATGGGTAGCCAAAATTAACAAAACAAAAATTTAAGAAAAATCAATTCCTATATAAAATAATAAATTCAAATTAAATACTTTATTCCCCGGCAACGATGCCAAAAACTTGTTTGTGTCAAACCTGCAAGCGTACGAGATCGTTGAAAAGTAATAGAATTAATGAGTCGAGAATATCTCCCACAAGGCATAAATTCAATTCAAATTTACTAACTTTTTATGGGATTCGAATTACATAAACAAAAGGAGGTTTGATTTTATTTTATGTTTAATTAATCTAAGAAAGTAGTAAAAATGTGATTTTTATCAATTTATGGATGATTGTATTGGATCTCGAATACACATATTGCTATCTATTTTAATTCTTGATTTGGAATCAAATTTCGTTCATGCATTCTTGATAATTGATAAAACTATGATACATAATTTTCTTTTTCAAGACAAATTAAATCTATCCCAACTACGATCCGAATCTATCCCTAGCCCAAATTCGAATGAATAGAAAGCATTAAAGTTTAGATTATCTATATGATTGCACATATGTTAATTTTGCCGTGTTCTAAACTTATTTGAGTCTTTCAACACTACAATAAGCAACTAATTATCTAATTGGTGGCCAATCAATTAAATAATGCAATTGGTATACAAAATTAATTAAGAAACGCAATAAATAAATTAAACTACTAGTCTTGAATTAAAACAAATAAACAAATAAGGTTCATCTTCATCCAGTACAAAAAAAGGATCTAGTCTAACATGTTAATATGTAAATTAAAAAAATATTAATAGAAAAATAGTACCCGAATCATGAAATAAATCAAAAAAAGTTGATCTCCAAACCCAATGTTGATTTCTTCAAAATCTTGATGTAATTGACATTTAATTCCTTGCTAGAGTTTGATCTCATCTCTCAAAATATAGCAATTGGCCTCTTGTTCTTGATGAATTGGATGAAAATATTGTGCATGAAGAGGTAAGATAGGTTTTCTCTATATGTATCCCTCGTTCTCTATTTATAAGAGCCAGAAAATAGGTCAAAATCGCGTTCAATTTGGTTTCCAAAAGAGTTCGAATTGTAAAAGGAAACTAAAGATTCGTCTGTGAAAAAGGCATGTACACACGCATTGGCATAAGTGTTGTGCGCGCACCGTAGAACCAAATGACTCTTGGGTTGGGGAAAATAAGGTGTTGCGCACCGCCATGAATCGCTTGTGCGCGCAGGTTCATCTCTGAGCAACTTTTGTTATTTTGGTCATAACCTTCTCTACAGATATATGATTGAACTGATTCAAAATTTGTTGAAAATTTAAGTCAAAGGGGTATAATTCTTCTAGAAATGTAATTTTTCCAATTCGAATGTATTTTATCCGAAAAATGGGCATCAAGTTGAGGCTAAAAATCTGGAGTATTACTTCTTCGGCTGGAAATTGATTTGTGAAAATACTTTCATTATATTTTACTCATTTGACCTCCAATTGCATCCAGTTGATCCTATATGATCTTCAATCTTCATTTTTTTTTTTCCGAATCAACTATTTTATGTTTACATTTTTGTCCCCAAACTTTGGACTTCCTTCGTTTTCGCACATTTTTCGTTCCTTTATTCCAAATTCACCCATTTGTATTGAGTTTAACTTAACAAATATAATTATAAGTTATAACTCATCTAATCACTAACAAATACTATGATTTAATGGCTTAGATAAGTGTACAAAATACACTTATGTGAGTCTCTTATGAATCGAGAGGTGAGTTTAATATTTAGACTATATAATAAAATTCGATAAATTAGTATAACATGTAGAGATACTTATACTAATTATTGAGATCAGAATATGAATTCTTGGAACTAATGTTTCATTTAACTAGGGTTGATTCACATAAAGATATGAAATTGAATTAGTTAAATATATTCAATGAAAACTCGAGAGGGGTAAATTGAGTAAAATATAAGAATTCGATCAAACGCTACATTAGGTTATGAATCTTGAATTAAGAATTAAGGTAATCAATAGATGAAATTGTTGTGCCCTAATTTTCATCACATATTTGAATCTTCAATCATCATTTGTTTGCAATCTTTTTATATTTTCAATTAGTTAAAAGTAATAGGAAAAATAATCACAACCATCATAATTATTTACTTGCTTTTGTCAAATAGGAGTTAGAAAAATTTGATTAAGTCCTGAAGTATAGTATTCGTGGGAATGATATCCAGACTCAAAAGATTTACTATACTACTTGTTATGATATGTACACTAGCGATATAAAAAACGCAATAAGTTTTTGGCGCCGTTGTTGGGGACTGTTTACTTTTAGTCTTAGTTTATATTATTTTTTAGCCGTTAATTGTTTTGATTTGATTTTATCTTCTTTTATTACAAAAAAGAGTTCGTTGTATACTCCATACCTAAGGCGGCAATCTTGAACCATTTGACTCGGAAATAAAATGTACTTTCAGACTAAGACGTAAGGAACACAAACAAAAACAACAACATCAACTGGCTGACGATCAAAATATTCCTATTCTTATTCAGCCAATTGGACAAGTGGCAGCAAGAGTAGTGATGCCACCGGATCAGCAGAAGGAGCTAGGGGAAATAAACGATGGAGACTTGTCAGTCTCAATGTTCTTGATGCCCATAGCCGTGCCTGCATGCTCTCGTATTGTGTATCCAGATTTCGAGGTGAATAATTTTCAGATAAGGGTAGAGTAGATCAATTTGATGAGCAGCACTCTAGAATTCTATAGGTTACCTCATAAATATCCGAACACACATATCTCCACATTTCTCAAAAAAATTCAGAATTTCTATGCTCCGGGGGTTAATGAAGATGCTATTAAGTTGTGATTATTTTCATATACATTGAGGGATGCTGCATTGGAGGGGTTAGACGCCGAACCTCGTAGAAGCATTATTACATGGGAAAAACTAACAAGAAGATTCTGCAACAAATTCTTCCCATAAGTGAAAGTAATTAAAATCAAATTGGAAATTCAAACTTTCCAACCGAAAGATGGAGAAAGCTATCACGAGGTATGGAATAGATTCAAAGAGATGATGCGAAAATATCTAAATTATGGTATCACAATAAGTAATCAAGTGTAGTACTTCTAAACCAGATTCTCACCACTGTCAAAATCTCAAGTTATCATCATTTGTTGGTAGATCGATCATAGGAAAATCAGTACAACAAACTATGGATTTATTTGAGTTAATTGCAACTACACATTCAATGTTTTCGTCAGAAAGAATGGTACCACCGAAAGCATCTGGGATGTATGAATTAGATAGCACAGCATCTACCAATGTATTGATAGTAGCTTTGATAAAGCATGTAGAGCTATTGGTGAAATCACAAACGAGAAGAGTACATGCAGTGATAGGTGGTCCATCATGCGAAAACTGTGGGGCTTTACATAAAACTGTATGTCTATGAGCTTTCTCGAGGAACGACTAAACTTCATTCAGAATGGCTCCCACAATTTTAACACATATTCACAAACATAACTCAGGATGGAGACAGCACCCGAACTTCAAATGGTCAGATAATCAACAAGGGAATGATTCAAATAATGCCCAGCAGGAAAAACAACCAAATTTAGGGGAGATGCTCAATTAGTATATGCACAAATTGTGATTCAAGTATTGGTGATTTGTTAATCATAAAAAATTGTGATTATGAAATACAAATTACATATGATTAAATCTTAAATCTTTCGTGGTCGTATGTAATGACGAGATACAGATATCGTTATTATGGATAGACTATCACGTGTCGCATTTCTTACTTGTGAAGTAAATAGCTGATCTCACAAGTTAAAGTGTGGTAATATTTGAATGAACACGTGGATATTTTGTTATACAACAATACATTAGAGACTCACTGAGAGATTTTACAGGATAACTATCTGAGTGTCAGTGGTTAATCTCTAACGTTCGATAGTGGAATTGATCCTTTGACATGAGGTCATCATTGTGCACTATATGAGGATACTCATACTTTGGTAATGTTGGATGCTGCTCTATCAAGGGTCGCTAATATGGCATCGTTCAAGTATTTCAAGAATCATATGAAGATTGTGAATGATCAATAAATGATTCTTCACTCTTAAATAGTAAAAGATTATGAACTACATTTTATCCAGTCAAGTTGATAATGGAATAATTGGCCAATGTGAACTCATAAGTTAAAAACTCACGAACCAGATTTAATTAATTTTATTAATTAAATATTGGACCGGGTTAAGTTTAAGAGACGGGTCATGGCCACTTGGATTATATTAATAGACTGCTATGGTTTGAAAATAGTGGTAGGAATAATTCATTATTATTGCTAGCACAAGAAAAGAAAACTCTAGTTATCATTCTTGTTCTCTGTGTGGATTATCGTTGAAGGCTAGACAATTGGACAGCTTGAATTACAGATCGTGATCATTCAGGTTCAAGAAAAGCAAAAAGAGTTTGCAGAATTCATTAAATGTATAATTTCTATCACAGTTTTTTTTATCTAAATACAAAGCATATCCTTAACGGGAATTGAAAATTATTTTATTTCCGCTATACATGATTAAGTAAATTCCCAACCAATTAAATAGTGAAATGGTTATTAAACAGTCCATACTTTGAGAGTCCTCACGTATGCTAAAAAAAAAGCCAAGGGCCAACCTTTTAAACAGGCTAACATAATTGGTATTTGTCCTTAAAACCAAAACAAACTACTGCACTAATTAGAATGTAGATTTTCTCATAATAGATTTGTGAAAAATGTTTTCTTTGGAGAATATCTGATTAAAAGTAGGAAAAAATTATGAATAAACGTGTAAACTTATTTTATCTAAAGAATGTGTATATAAAGAGAGAATGAATTTTAAAGAATCTCTACTAAACAAATGTGGACTTAACTATGAGTCGATTTATTAAGTTAGAATAAATAATCAACTGGACTTAGGAGTGGGGAAAAATTCAATGAACCGATCAAATCAACCAAACCAATTCGAATCGGGTCGGCTTGGTTGCAGTTTAATCAATCAACCCGTTAATTAACCAACTCAACCTGCTAATATACTCATTTTAAAATTCATATTTTTAAACTTAAAGATAAAATAATGAAAACATAAATATAATTTTTTTCTCAAATAACTTATGTACTGTCGACACTTTTTCTACTAAAACTCAAAATTCCAAAAGATAAGAAAAGCAATGAGAAGAATTGTTTATTGTAAATTCCAAATTTAGATTGTAGCATTGGTTTTCATTTTGATGTAATTATTTGTTGGTATAGGATGTTTTTGAAAAAAATCTACCCAATCCGAACCAGGTCGAGGCCTAACTGCACTTGTAATGACATTTGAATTGGTAGTTAGTGTACTATGCATGATTGGCTGAGCTAAAAAAATATAAGTAATTTTGATCCGTTTTAAGCTTAGGCAAACAAGCTATAAAATGAAGAATATATGAACTGTTACAGGTTTATGTATATTCTTTCTTCTTGATTACAATTTCTCTTTCATCAGCATTTCCTTCCTTTCAATTCCCATAACAAATTTCAATTAGGGCTGGCTCCCTTCAACGTACAAATGGCGGATTTGCTCGGAGGGGTAGCTTTTGATCTTCTAATGAAAGCTGTTTTAGACGTTGCCTCGAAATTAGCTAGCTTCGGGTCTGAACTCAACCACTTAAAAGAAACTCTGACTTCAATCAAGCCATTTGTCGAGGACATAGAGAAGCTGCAGAGTGTTAAACTACCGACAAGAAGGAGCAGAGATGCTCAATGATCGGTTCCAACAAGGCGAAATGCAGGTTCGCGAGTGCTTGAAAATCAAGCGGTGGAATCCAATCCAGAAGTATTCCTACGCGAAGAAATTGGATGAATTTGAAAGCTCGTTGTTGTGGTATTTTCAGATAAATGTGCAGGCTGAGTTGGCCGCAGATGGCAAAAATGTTGCTGTTGGCGTAAAAGTTCTTCAGGAGAAAATGGATAAAATAATTTCTAGCCAACATAATGATCGTGGGTTTTCAGGTACTATTCTCCCCTCCTAAATTGTAATTAGATTGTAAATATGAATAAGAACTTCACACTGACATGGTGGTTTGATTAACAAAAAAATGGGTTTACAGGTTGGTGTGGTGTTCCGGGAGTTCCAGATTTTGTGGTTGGATTGGACGTGCAGCTTCAGGAACTGAAGGCGATGCTTCTAAAGGACGGAGTTCCAATTGTTGTGCTTTCGGCTCCTGATGGCTGCGGAAAGACTACTCTGGCGAAATTGCTCTGTAATGATGATATAATTAAAGGTAACCAGTGAGTTTAATATTAAGGATCCTTGATTTTTTTTACTTTTTCTTTTTCTATTTCTAATTGGCATTTTTTCAAACACAAGAAGAGTCATTTTTTCTAATGGAAAAGAGCAGTCTTTTAACAGGTTGGTGCTTCTTGTGAAGTGCTGTTTAAACTTCATAAGAACAAGAAATCACAAGAAGATTGTTTGAAAAAGAACCATGTTCGCAGAAGGAATCAAAATTGTTCTGTTTAATCTTTAGAGTAGTGTATACAACTACGCTTGCTCGTCTTTGAATAATGCATCAATTGTAAAGCCATGTTTGATGTCCATTATTTGGCAAAAAAAAAAAATAATAAGATTTGAATATTAAATTTTTGAGAATGTGTGGTTAAAAAATAGGAAAGAGTTTTAAATTTATGTGCATTGCATAATATTTTATTGTTTAAATGTACGGTTAAAAATGAGTATATAGAATAATGGTCATCACATGGGCAAAGATATAAATAATTTTTTGGTGACAGAATCTTATGCCTTGAACTTTGGCAATAATTTCCTGGGTAACTATCAAAATAAATAAATAAATAATCCTTATCATTTGTATTCATTGCAAAAATAATCCCTATGATTTTAAACTTGACATTTATACCCTCATTTCAAACCTTTCTTGTGGAGTTGGTTCTTTGTGTCGTGTTTGGTTAAATCCTCCTGTGAAATATAGGTGATTAGCGCAAAAATTCCCTATCCTTTGAATTTATTGCGCAAATCGTCCCTGTCGTTTCACTTTTGACATTTTGGTACTCAAATTGACATTTTTTTTTTTGTGTAAAACGACTAATTTATCACTCTCTCTAAATAAACAAATAGAAAAGAAAGAAATAATATAAAAAAAATTGCATCTAGAGTTCCAATTTTTTTAAAACATACAAATGATTCTCAAGTAAAATAATTTAAAATATCCTAAAAAAATAAAAATATTTTATCTTTCAAATTTACCCACCTTCCCCTAGGGCCCATCCCTCTCCGGCTCCAACACCATCACCAAAATAATTGAAAAGAGAATTAAAAATATAAAAAAAAAAAAGTAAGAAAAGAATCCAAAATAGAAAAAAATGGTGATTCTTCCTCGTCTAAGCTTCTTTTGCCTCATATATATGAATTTATCTTTTCATTAACAAAGTTAGAACAAAATTCAAAAATTGACATATTGAGTATGTGTGTGTGATCAGCAACAAGAAGATATAAACAAGAATTTGCTGAAACTAGTTAATTTTTCGTGTATTTTTTCTTACTTTTTATACTACAAGTTTTTTTTTTTTTTTTAATTATTTTGGTAATTGTGGTGGTTGTGGAGTGTAGGGGATAGGTGTAAGGATAGGTAGGTTAATTGATATTATAAAATATTTTTCTTTTGTTAGAATATTTAAATTATTTTACTTGAAACTCGTTTGTATTTCTTTTTCAAAAAATAAAAAATAAAAAAATTGAAACTTCAGACACAATTTTTTACATTATTTATTTCTTTTTTATTTGAATATTTAAGGAGGATGATGAATTAGTCATTTTACAATGCTTTAATGGAGAAAAATGGATGGTAAGGATCTTTTGTGCAATGAAAGGTCTATTTGAGTGCTAAAATGTCAAAATTGAAACAATATGAAAATTTGTGCAATTGAGGCAAAGGATAGGGACTTTTTGCAGTAATTACCTATATTTCATAGAAGGATTTAACGGAACATGACGGAAAGGACCAACTTTGTAAGAAAGGTTTGAAATGAGGCTGTAAATGTCAAGTTTGAAACGATGGGGATTTTTTTGCTCATTATCCAAATTTCCTTTATCCACTTGTATCTTGATTATCTCATGTTTTGCATAGGTATATATGAGAAAAATATCTTCTTTCAGACAGTCTCAAGAGCACCTAACCTCCAGCTAATGGTTCAAAAAGTATTTCAGAGTAACAAAAACGAGCAGGTGCCTATCTTTCAAAGTGATGAAGATGCAATGTACCAACTAGAACAGTTTTTCCTGCGGCAAATAGTATCAGCTCCCATACTATTAGACTCAGGGGCGGACCCAGAAGAAAAAAGTTAGGGGGGCACACTCGAACTTGTAAAGAAATTAGGATAAATTTTACACTCGAAAATTTACGTACAAAAAATATCATATCCCATGTAATTTTGCATCTAAAAATTTACATGGGATATGACTTTTTCGGATGTAAAATTTCGAAAATTTTTGATGTTACAATCCATATAAAGTTTCTTAATAAAATGATGAAAATTACATTAAGGTGTAACGCAAAAATAGTAAATGTTAATGAAATAATTGAATTTTTTTTGAAAAAATGCGAGAGACGTTTTTCTTTAATACTCACGTTTAACGTATTTTTAATTATTTTCGATATCTATTTGGACTATTCGATATACCCATAATGTAGTTATCGAAATAAGCTTTGAAATTATATAAGCAATTTGTAGATTTGATTAGCGTACAATCGTCAGTGAATTTTTAAAATTAGCATGTTATCGAAATTCAAATTTATTGTGATTTTGCCCCTTTTTGGTGAAAATTAAAATCAAATTTGTATTAAATTTTGATAAAAGTTAAAACAATTATGGATTTTATGAAATATATTATTAAAATTTATTGTTAACTTTGATTTAGGTTAAAATTTAGATTTCAATCGATACCAAACACAAATTTAAAAAAAAAAAACTCAAAAAGTTTGGGGGCACGTGCCCCCAAGGACCCCCCTGTGTCCCCCTGTGTCTAGGGATGTCAACGAGCCGAGCCGAGCCGAGCCCGAGCCGGAAAAAAAAAGCCCGGGCTCGGCTCGAGCTTTTTTGGACCGAGCTTTTTTTGGCCCGAGCCGAGCCGAGCAAAGCCCGGCCAAAAAAATAAGGCTCGGCCCGAGCTTTAGACCCGAGCCTAAACGGGCCGAGCCGAGCCGGCTCGTGTTTTTTGATTTTTTTTTTTTTTCTTTTCTCCTTAAAACTGCCTTTGCAGGCAGCTTAAACTTAAAGCTGCCTGGAACCATTAAAAAAAAAAATTTTTTTTTAAAAAATGGCCAGCTCGCCCGGGCCACGGGCCGATGCCCCAAAATGGGGCTCAGCCTGGGCTTCGGCTCGGTGTAACCGAGCCCGAGCCGGGCCCGGCTCGGGCTTTTTACGGGCCGAGCCCGAGCCGGCGAGCTTTTTTGCCACCACTACCTGTGTCCGCCCCTGCTATTAGTCCTGGAAGATATGTGGTCAGCAGGGGCGGAGGGGCGTGGGGGCCTGGTGGGGGCCAGGCCCCCACACCATTTTTGACAAAAAAAAAAAATTAATTAATTTTTTTTTTTTTAATTACCACTTTTAACGCATTTTTCACATAGAAAACATTGAAATTTGGATATGGCTATTTCTAGAGGAATTGTAGCCCTTCGAGTTATCTTTTCAACGAAATTTGAATCATCGCAATCGGATATCGATAGAGAAAGTTATGATGAAAATACTGACGACTGCTGAACCCTTGCCCGACTTTCGCTAGAGGCTCGCTCGAGCGACCAATGCAGTAACTTTTTGCCCCAGTTTCGCCGACATGATTGATGATCATGTAGTTATATAACGTTATCAAAATATGATTTTGCTAAATTAAAGATTGGTACTTTCTTTTATACGTTTCTTGATTTTTTTTTTTGTTAATAACGTATCTAAAAAAAAATTTCAGGGGCGCTGCCCCCGAACCCCCGCGGGCCCCACCCCTACACCTTTACCTCTAGGCCCCCTCTACTTTCGAGGTCTAGCTCCGCCCCTGGTGGTCAGGATCTGAGTCACTCATAGAGCAGTTCCTTCTTCCAATACCTGGATATAAAATTTTGGTTTCATCGAGATTTGTGTTTCCAAGATTTGAATGGACTTATAAATTGAATATGTTGAATCATCAAGATGCAATGACTCTGTTTCATCACTATGCCTTTAAAGATGGGATCTGTACCGTGCAAAAACATCTGGTATAAGAGGTAAAGTCATTCTCTCTACTATAATGCATCTTTCAAGCAACTTAGTTCATTTTTTCTATGCGTGCCTCAATTTTCTATCATGTTATTGTAGCATTTTTATTCTACCAGAAATATTAAGCTACACCTAGACTGACAACTTTTGATGTCAAAACTCATTGGTTAGGTTAAGGTGTAAAAAATATTTTAACGGATTTTTTTTAGAAATTTATGTACTATAAAACCTTAACTGATGTTGCATATGGAATCGCATGTCAGGTAGTCAGAGGTTGTTCAGGATCGCCATTGGCCCTTAGAGTTGTTGGCAGGTCACTATAGAGGCAGCCTGAGGTGAAGTAGATGAGTACAGTTCAAAATTGGTCCAAAGGGCAACCCACACTACAAGAAAAAATAGCATTTCACAATGGCCAGAATTTGTTGCCATAGGATGCACGTTGCAGCCTTTGATGTTTTATTAATGTCCATCGCTCATTGTGTTACTTGTTTTAGCAACGTGTTGTTAATGTTTTAGCAAAGTGCATTCACGTTGCCGTTACTCTTCAATAAAATTCCTTTGAACGTTATCATTTTGTACTTATTTTTTATTTTTAAAATTATATCGTTATTTCAATAGATTGAAAAATTAGGAAAAAAAATCTTTGGTGAGAGGGTCACAAGCATTCTTGAAGATCAAATTTCAATAATAATTAGGAGTTTGACTTGAAGAATGACTCTTGAATGGTTAAAAGCATGTTTTGGAACATCAAACCCGAGAGATGAGCACCATAATGCCAAGGAGTGGAACCCAACGCCATGAAGACAATTTTCTGCGCTGGGTCCCCTGTTGGGGAAAATTAGCCAGGCGCCGTAGCGCCCCGTTAGCGTAATTTTACTTCGTTTCCTAATTTTATTCAGACTTTGGGACTTCTTCTTCATCTTAGACTCCAAAATTTCGAATTTGGCTTCTATAAATACTCCACAAGGTATATGCACTTTAAGAAGAGAAAAAAAGAAAGACTCAAGAGAGATTATAACAATTAGATCATTGTGTACACATTATAAGCAAAAGAGAATTGTTTAGATTAGATTGAGAGGATCAAAATCTTGTAAGACAATTGTTTGTTTCTAGGTATAATAAATTCTCATCTTCCACAATTTATTTGAATGTTGTGTGATCCATTAAATTTCACATTATCCATATTTTCATCTTTAATTATTTGAGTAGTTTCTCAACAAGTGATATCAAAACGTTCTTGATATTGGGTTAGTTCATAACAAGTGGTATCAGAGCCAAGAGTTTTTTGGCGGTTTCTTGGGAGTTCTAAATTAATTAAAGCAAGGTTGGAATAATGTCGATTGTTCAGGGATGACAACTTTGAAATCTAAGATTTCGCTTTTGGAACGCAACTGTAGATTTCATTATGGCAAATCAAGATGCAAGCGGTTCTTGCTCAATTGGATCTTGATAATGCTTTGTTGGGGATTGATAGAATGTCTGCAACAATGCCTGCGGAGGAGAAACAACGAAAAGATCGAAAAGCCCTACCTCAAATACATCTTCATCTTTCTAATAAAATTCTTCAGAAAGTGGTAAAGGAGAAAAGTGCCACTACATTGTGATTGAAGTTGAAGTAGCTTTGTATGACAAAGAGTTTGACAAGTAAGCTATACTTGAAGCAGCGTTTGTATTCTCATTGCTTGACAGAAGGTGGATCTTTGGAAGGTCATCTATCGGTATTCAAGAAAATCATCGTTGATTTGGAAATGATGGAAGTTGAGTATGATGAAGAGGATTTAGGGATGATATTGTTATGCTTGTTGCTGCATTCATATGTGACTTTTACAGATGCCATTCTCTATAGTCGGGATACTCTTACAATTGATGAGGTATATGATGCGCTAAGATGAAGCATCTGGTTGTCGATTTTGAGGCTCGTGGAGAAGGTCTTGTTGTTCGTGAGAGGAAGACGAGCAGTCATGGAAAGGGCAGAGTCAAGGATAGCAATAGCGGTATAATCTGTTGGAATTGTAACAACAAGGGGCACATGAAGAGGAATTGCTATGAGTGGCAGAAGAGATTCGCTACTACAGATCAGGATGAACAAACAGAAAATCCCGGTAGTGTTAATCTTGCAAAAGAGAACGATGATGAAGATTTGTTGGTGATTACTGAAGGTGACTCCAAATCTGATGGGGATTAGATTCTTGATTCAACTTGCACTTTTCATATGTGTTCAAATCGGGATTTGTTTTCTTCATATGAAATAGTTACAAGGGGTTCCATGATAACTGGAAGCAACGAGCCTTGTAGAATGGCTGGGATTGGTAACGTCAAAATCAAGATGCTAAATGGGACGGTTAGAACACTTGGCCAGGTTCGACATGTTCCAGGTATAAACAAAAATCTAATCTCTTTGAGTACTCTTGATTCAAAAGAGTACAAGTATACCAGTGGATGTGGAGTTCTGAAAGTTAGCAATGGTGCTTGGGTTATGTTAAGGAGGCGGAGAAAGTCCCGATTATATGTGTTGGAAGGTTCGACGATCAAAGATGAAACAACTGCAGCTTATGGTTTAGTAAGCAGTAACTCATGTAGATTTGGTTGTGGTCGAGTTGTTCGTGGTGATTTGGTCAATAATATTAGGAAACCTTCTAGTAGCTTAGGTGGAGCTGGTTTTAATCTTGTTGCTCATGTAGCTTATGGGGATTTGAGTAGGTTTGACAACTTAGGTGGAGTTAGGGTTGCTTGTGGTGATTCGAGTAGGTTTCTTGACTTAGCTGGAGTTGAAAGTGAACGTGATGATTTAAGTAAAGATGACACGCAAGGTAGTTCTGTTGGTATGCATGGCTTATATGTAGTTCACGGTTGCTGAGTATGCCCGAGTTGGAGAATAACTTGAAGAGTAGAGATTTAATTCCTTGTTATGGAATTTGTGTCAAGGTGGAGTTTGGTTTTGTGACAAATTCTATGTGATTTAGAAGTTTGTTGCATGAATGAAGTTTGTTTAATCTTGGTTTAGAAGTCTTGGCTAATTGGATCTCATGTGATTTGGTATTTGGTTGATTGGAGGATGTCTAAGGTATTTGAGTTTGTAGAGTCCTAAGTTGTGAAGATCAAATGATTTGAAGGACTTTTGGATGGCTAAAAGTATGTTTTGGAACATCAAACTCGAGAGATGGGCGCTACAACGCTAAGGCCCCTGCTGGGGAAAAACAGTCGGGCGCCGCGGCAGCCCCTTCAGCGTAATTTTACACTGTTTCCTAATTTTATTCGAGCTTTGGGACTTCTTTTTCATCTTGGACTCCACAACTTCGAGATGTGACTTCTATAAATACTCCACAAGGTATATGTACTTTAAGAAGAGAGAAATGAAGAGAGATTATAACAATTAGATCATTGTGTATGCATTAGAAACAAGATAGAATTGTTTATATTAGATTGAGATGATCAAAATCTTGTAAGACAATTGTTTGTTTCTTGATATAATAAATTCTCTCATTCCACAATTTACTTGATTGTTATGTGATTCATTAAATTTCACATTGTCCGTATTTTTGTCTTTAATTATTTGATCGATTTCTCAACAAGTGATATCAAACAAAATTTGATATTGGGTTGGTTTATAACACACATTACTTGTTTACACATATACCACATTATCCTTTTTTTTGTTAGGATTCTCTCTATTGCCTTGGTTACATATATTTAATAAACATCTATTTCTTTTTTCTTGTCAAACACGCCCGTAGTAAAAAACACAAGAATTGATCATGGAGAAATCCAACTGGGAAAAACTCCAGGCACTTTGCCAGTCAATCCACTATAAATGATTCTATACTTACAGTCTACTAGACTAGACGATGACACGAATTATCTGATCTCTTAACTACAATTCTAACAGCTCTCTTGAATTCTGTACTCCCTTACACCAATTCCAACTATAATAACCAACGCTCTCCTGAAACTCCGCTATCCTGCAGCAGTCCCTAACTTGGTAGAATCACTTATCTTATGTGGATCACAAAGAACAACCCGTTCTTCATACATTGGAACTCTAATCGTCTTCCTCAACCTTCAGCACCACTGCCAGATATGTAGGAAGTTTGGTTTTTGGTATTTGGATATTGAATCTGATGTTTTTTTTTACCAAAACATTCACACAAGATTAAGGTTGAATGATGGAATGAATATATCTCTCAATAATGAAGCTCTCTCAATTAACAACCTTAAGAAAAACGTTCTGTACGTATTCTGGTATATATAAATAGGTCAAGAAATCAATGAGCCGAGAAAAAAGTCTCTAAAACTTGAACATAAAATTTCTCATATAAATCTGTCGCTCGAGTGAAAAGCCAGCGACAGGGTGTCGCTCGAGCGAAGGAGGGGCGACGGTCTAATGACGATGTCTCTGCTTTTGTAGCTCGAGCCAACCATTGGCAACAGTTCAGCGAAAATTCATGTCGTTTTCCTCCTTATTCAAAACTCAAAACCCTAAACCTAATAACCAACTTTTACACAAATTGCACATTGCTCCTTGAACTTTTACACTCTATAAATTTAAGTTCTTTTGTTAACAGAATTTGCTAATTACAAAATCACCTAAAACCTAACAAATTAATATTGACTTTGATCGAATAACCAATTTTGTACGAATAATTTATACTAATTTATCCATTTAAACTAATTATTTCAATTAGAAAATTATGAGAGCTTTTGTAAGATTAGGTTTAATGTGTAATCAAACTTCAAATTTCCCTTATTAATCCAATTTAATTCAATTCAATATCATGACAATATGTATTCATTCTTGTTGATCAATGTTCTTTCTATTTTCGCATGTGACCTTCTTATATCTCTATGAAGATGCGAACATGAAAGTAATCATTAAAATTCTAAAACAAAAATCATGCAAAACATAAGGGTATATTTCTATTCTTTATAAGATCAATTGTAAATATCCAATAAAATGTTGATTCACACCTACTGATTCTCTACATTCTTCACTCATCGATAAGTGGTTCAAATCAAATATTGGATATTTACAATTTGGTGCCCAAACTTTGGAAATCATCATTTTTCATCGATTTTTTATTCATTTCTTCGAATTTCACTTTCAATCATTGAGGTTTACCTAAAAAATAAAATAAAAAAATACAGGAGATTAAACTATAATTCATCCAAATTACTCCTAATTATTTCTATTTCAAGGTCTAGATAAGTGTATAAATCACACTTATCAAATTGTCATACATGCTATATTTCTTGATAATTCTCTCAAATATAATAAAGATCATACAAAAATTCAATAAATGAGCAATTAATTGGAAATCATTAAGTACTATAACAATCCTTAAAGATAAACAAGCATATAACGTCAAATTCGTGAAATTAATATTAAATATCATCATCAAGGTTCATCTGTGGATTAGGAAGTTTAGCATAGCATCACTATATTACATGAACAAGAGCTAATGTATGTAAAAACACATGGATTCTTACACTCTTACATGCTAACCTACACCACAGAACAACTGAAATAAGTCAAATAACACCTTGTGTAATTTACCAGACAAACGGACTGATTTACACCAGCAACTTACCTTTTAATGTCGGACCACACGTTCTATAATGTAGTAGTGTAGAGTAAAGAATAAAACTTCATTTTTTTCCTTCTATAATGTTGTTGACTATTATTCAATTTTCTTTACCAAACGTACTGGTCAAATATTACAATAATACTAAACCCCATGCTAGTCTTTCTTCGACAAGTGACTAAGGTCGTGGTCCAGGAATTCTCTTTTTCAATGCCTTTTAAAAGGTAAATGGGGAAACTCTGAAATCTTTACTCGTAATGCTTGTTGGTCCATCAATATGTTGGGAGGACATTTTCACCGTGTTATAAAATTGGGTACGTAGGTAACTCAGACATGATCATGTAGGTCTTCTTTTATATGCATTACTCGCTACGATGAGTTGATAGGTTTGGCATCTATTATGTTTTTGACTCGACTCTGTTTTTCTTGAGGAGTGGTGTTGAGATGGAGAAAAAAGTGACCTATCGTATCGTTTTCGATGTAGATGAGTTGAGTAGGAAATGACAATTATTTAGGAGAAATAGCAAACCTAGAAATTGGTACAAGAATGAAATTCAGGTTTGAGAGAAGTTGGATGACAGAAAGTGGAAGTAAAAAAATCGTGCAAATAGGGAAAAGTGAAAAAAAATTGAAAAACATAAATTAAAAAATTCATGTAGTCAGTTGACCCCACATGATCCATGGCCCATGGAAGTTGTTATAATATTTTTTAAAATGATGATAAGATTTATGGGACATTATTGTGGAAAGAAAAGGTTAGGGTTGGACATGGGTCGATTCGGTTCTCTTCAGAATCGAATCGAATCAAAAAGACTCAAAATTTTCGGGGATTTAGTGAAACCGTCGAATCCAAATATAATTATGGAACCGTTCGGATTCGGTTCTGTTCGGTTCCGTACCATAATTAATTTTTTTAACATTTACAACAACACTACATAAATACAACTAATGTCATGTTTATTCGTAACTTTTGCAAATTAAAGCAGCCAAATTTAAAAACATATAAATAACAAATTGTCCAATAAGATTAATTCAATGTGTACAAATACAAAAAAAAATAGATACTAATATTAAGATATCGATAATCCATATCAATAATTCATTTGTTTCAAACTGCATTCATAAAGAAAATGAAATATAAATTAAAAGTTATAAAAATAAAATATTTTTAAGTATTGGTAATACTTACCAACTATTTGATTTAATCAATAGATATCGTCGTCGGTGAAATGAAGGAGTTTCAAAATCGATTTGGGAATGAGGATGTGAGTTTTAAAATTATCAAATGATTTGGGTTTATACGGGAGTGAGCGCTGCTTACCAAATGAAATTGAAATGGAAAGGGTAAGGGGAAGGATAAGGCCCAAATGTTGGGCTAAAAAAAATTAATGTGGCTGGATTTGGTTGGTTTATTTAATTAATTTGTTAATTTGTTTTTAAAAAATTAAAATAATTTAATTAATTCAACATAAAAAATAAAAAAAATATTTAGATTCGGTTCTTGGTCTAAAATCGAAAATCGATCCAAACTCATCGATTTTCAATTCAGATACCCGTTCGAATATTTAATTTATGAAGAACCACTCAGTTCGGTTCGGTCCGATCCGATTCGGTTCGAGAGTTTTGTCCAACCCTAGAAAATGTTATAAAAAATGATAAGATGACTATATTGATATCATAGTTTCTTATTAAGTGCACAATATATTATTTGTATTGTTGAATAATAAATAGTTCACCAAGGATTTTGGGCTCAGTATATCGTTTATATACCGAATCAAACACCACAATCCAACAAACTTAAAACCACAACTCAATCCCAAGCAATCAGTTGCTTGGCTAGCCCACAAAGAAGCCATAAAGGCCAGAAGAAACAAGAACCAACCGCAACAGTGGAAGCATGAAGCAAGAGCTATAGCCACCAGTTTCGCTCCTCACAAGTAAGTGCAAATATAATTTCATACACTGCCAAAATCAAACAAGTGTGAGTCAAACATATATAGGGTAGGGATGGGCTTTTAGGTTAGGTAATAATTAGGCCCAATAGCTAATAGGTAGTGGGTAAATGGACTATTGACTTAAGAAACCATCCAAGATTTATAGGTCAGGCCACTAGTAACACTAATTAAATTAGGCTACTTCAAATTACCCTAATAGGTTGTAGGATTGGTTTGAGCGATTGTGGTGTCGGTATTTCACTTCACTCATCGATCGAGGCCTATGAAGTATAATCCAAAAACGATTTAACATCATCGCCCGAGATTTATTGAGTATTAAAAAATCCAAAAAATCTTCACATTGATACCCAATAAACCTACAAGTAATCAAAACATGTTTTATACTTACATAATCAAGGTAACCAATAATATTGGAATCACAAACCTTACTTCATGGTTCGGATTCGAAACATACCATTTCGTTACATATACTCATCGAGGCTAAGGTTGAGAACACCCAAGTAGAAACAGATAATCATAGCAATCAATCAAGAACAAATAAATATACGATGAAGATATCATATAGGATAACACAGATCTTTTCAAAAAGATACGCTCACACAGAACAACATATTAACACCAAGTTAATCAAGCACACGGTCAATACATATGCAACAAATGCATAAATGACTCCACGAAAAGATTTCACCACACTTATCCTATCACATTTCAAGTTGCTCACACCTCGAGAACACATATCTCACATCATGCCCACCATGCTCACAAGACTGATCACTCAACTCATGTCTAACTGGTAAACCTCTATAGATCCTAAGTCATTTGTGTTAGGTTTTTAGTGTTGGAAATTATGTGGACAAAATGACTAATTTGCAACATGTTGTAAAAGTTAAGAACCTATGGTGAAATTTGTATAAATTAGGTTATGAGGTTTAGGGTTCGAGCATGAAAAGAAGAAAATCATGGCACCACATTTTTGCTAGCCTATCGCCTGGACATTGCTCGAGCAACAAAAAACAGAATCATCGTCACTCGCGTGTCGCCCGGCTCTCTCTTGAGTAAGATGTCGCGTTCTCATATCGTTGAGGTTTCGCATGAACGATAGGTCAATCTAAAAACCCTAATTGCTGTTTTGAAGTATTTTTTCCTACTCATTCAACCTAATTACCCTCTCCTATAAATACCCAAGCCTTTGCACGAATTGTTGTGTGGTTGATTATTATTCTTTAGATATCCAAGAACACATTCTTCCTTTGAAATTTATCCTTTTTATTCTTGAGATCATTCAACCACACTTTGGGAAAACATCATATTAAAGAATCCAAAACACCTCTTCTTAAACATCCTTAGGAAAATACTTTCTCAGTTGGACTTCAGAAGTTTCAGGAAGTTGAGAGATGATGGACTACAAGTGTAGAAATAGCACAAGACTTTATAGCGGGTTCTTGAAATTTCACTTGAAAGAGACAATTGAAGAAGATCGAGAAGTTGAAAGGAGACAGTAGATCTTGGAAACTACATGAAGTAGATCGAAAAGTATAGTGCAGTTGGCTAGGCGCATCTAACTATAGAAGATTGAGAAGCTGGTGGATACAGCAGATCTTAGAGATTACAGTAATTACAACAGCGAGAACTAGTGGAATTTGATAGGTTGGAACAGACTGTAATCCATATTGTCTATAGTGAAGGTAACTAGCTTAGTCCAGAGTTTTTTTTTCTATCATCAATTTTGGTATTATTTATTGCTTTCTTGTTACAAACTACATTAATTCAATTTAGGATGATTGAATTGTTTGTTTAACCATCTAGAAACAATTAAAAGTGGCTTGTTGCTTGTTAATTGTATAATTCCGCACATAAGGTCAAACTTAGTTAGTAAACTACGTTTTTTCAATTGGTATCAGAGCCTAAATTCAAATCCTGGCCTTAGATTTCTAGATGAGTAATTCATTATCTATCTCACCATATTTTGATGGAAATAATTATGCTTATTGGAAGATTAGAATGAGAGCTTCCTAAAATCTATGGATGAGCGAATTTGGTTAAGTGTGGTTAATGGTTAGACTGTCCCTAGTTCTATGGTTAATAATGAAGTCATCCCCAGTCCAATTGCTAATTAGACTAGAGCAAACTTAGATGAGCATGACCGGAATAGAAAAACATTACATGCCCTATTTATGGCAGTATCTCCTAAAAAATTTAGGAGAGTATCTATGTGTAAGGTTGCCAAAGAAGTTTGGGATATTCTACAGACAACAAATGAGAGAACTCAGGCTGTTAAAAACTCTAAGTTTCAGATGTTGACCACTAGGTTTGAAGAGATTAGGATGAAAGATGATGAGAAGTTTGATGAATTCTATGCGAGTTTAAAAGACATATTTAATTCTAGTTTCAACCTAAGTGAGAAAATACCTGAGTAAAAAATTGTTAGAAAAATCCTTACCTGGGTGATTAAGGTCTAAAATCACTACTATTAAGGAAAGTTAGGATATAGACTCTATTAAGATAGAAGAGCTGATTAAATCTCTCCAAACTTATGAGCTTACATTAGCTAAACCCACAAACGATAAGTCATTTGCCTTAAAAACTGTGAGAAATAATCATAAAGAGTCATCAAATTCAGATTCTCCAAATGAAGAGAATTTAGCATACTTTACTAAAATTTTTGAAAAATATTTAGGAATAAATAAAAACCTCAAGAGAAGCATAGAAGTGATCCAAGTGAGTCTATGAAGAGGTCTAAATCTGTGAAATGCCACAAGTATCAAGGTTTTGGTCACGTTAGGAATGAGTGTCCTAGCAATAGGAGAATTTTGGATAAGGCTATAAATGCTACTCTCACTGATAATGAGTCTAACTCGGACAATTAGAGTGAGAAATCCACTCGTTGGAGAAAGTGAAAAATATATTACCTTTACTACGAGAGTTAAGGAAAGATCTGACCAGGGAAGTGAAAGAGAAGATGACTTAGTGATTAGGATTCAGATGAAGAGTATAAGAGTGAGGAATATATCCAAGAGGCTTATGATAAGATGTACGATGAGGGTCTTAAGATTCTTACTAAAAACAAAGCCTTGAGTATGAAAAATAAGGAACTTGAATTGGAAAATGAGAAGTTAGTAGGCACATTAAGGAATCTACCTCGATCCTGAGGGGAGTGAAATCCATGAATGAATCTTTAGATACTCAAGTTAGAAATCTCACTAGTGAGCTTGAGAGGTCCTCTAGGAGAGTCAGCAAGTTGATCACTGAGAAAGAGACCTTAGAAATCCAAGTTAAGAACCTTCGGAGCGATCTAGAAGATTCTAAGTCTCAATTGTTTGCCTTTTCTAGTGGTTTTCAAATGTTAGATAACATGTTAGGAAAGGGCAAGTTGGGTGGAAATACGGGAGGTCTAGGTTTTAAGGAGAATAGTGCTAGTACGTTCAAGACCACATTTATCCCTACCACTGACCAGCCCAAACATGTGCCTAATCCCGTTCTTAAGGATAAGGAATTTGTTAGACAGAGGCCTACTAGATATCGTAGGACCCATCAACCTAGGATTTGACGTCGGCGTCAACATAACATTGGTCATAGGTTTATCCCTACATGTTTTCACTATGGTGAGTTAGGACAAATAAAGCATAGGTGTCATCATTTAATGAACAAAAATTTAAATTTAAATTTAAATAGAAATAATAATCAGGAGTTTGTTGATCAGATTGACTTTCTTACTAATCAAGTGAGTCAATTGATGATGTTAATGGCACAAATGAATATGAATATTCCTGTCACTAGGCAAGTTTGGGTGAAGAAGAGTAATCTGAAAATTTTTGAAATAGATCGCGGCGCTCTTAATGATAAGAGCATTTGCATGCCTAACTGATTAGGTTTTTTTGGTGCATGCTCGTACTTTATCGTCGTGTGACATTGATTTATGTATGCACTATATTTGTTTATTTGTTTTCTAGGTAGAAAAACTCGTCCAATTAGACGATCATCAAAAAAAGGCAAACTTCTCGAATGGTCTAATTGGACGGAAAGAGGCTCAAGGAAGCTTGCCTTTTTTTGATGATCTGTCTTATCTTATTGACGAATAAGATATATTTTCACATAAGTTGCAATGTCGTCCCACATTTGAGGCCAGGAGTACGCACATTGTAGTAGTGAAAAAGTACGCTCATCAACAAAATACACTGCCCAAATCGTATCGTGGCATTCATAATTAGTGATTTCTTCAAATCTCCGCCCTTAGGGACATATAGATGGTCTCTTTTTATCTTCACTAGGCCTCAATCAAGCCAGAACTGACGAGTGTTACCCTACTTAATAAGGTCGACCAAATATTGAGGAGCCGGATCCTTATCCAAAAGTGCCCGAATTTGGTCCCCTTGTATTTGTGGTAATTGTGCTCTTTGAAAGGGCAGCCATAGAGCAAATGGTGGCCAAGTTAGCCCGACGACTGAGAGCATCAATAACATGATTACTAGATTTGAGACGATACTCTAGCATAAAATTGAACTCTGAAAGAAGTTCAGGCCAACGAGCATGTTTGCTCGTTAGTTTTAGTTGGGATATGAAGTGACTAACCACGATGTTATCTATGTTCACAATAAATGGATAACCAAGAAAATAGTGACGTCATCCCCTAAGGCAATGGACTACCACCAACAACTCATTTTCGTGTGCCGAGTAATGACGTTTTGCTTGGTTCAGCTTTTGGCTCTCGTATGCTACCATATGTCCTTCTTGCATAAGCATTCCGCCAATTGCAAAGTTTGAAGCATCTGGATGAACTTCAAATGGTTTAGTCATATCGGCAAGGCTAACACCGGGTTCATCCATTAGATTCCTTCAACTTTTCGAAAGCATTTTGGCATGGGATAACCAGTCCCAATCCTTATCCTTCTTTGTCAATTCCGTAAGTAACAATGCAATTTCTAAGTACCCTTTCACAAATCTTTGATAGTAATTGCATAATCCGAGAAATGAATGTACGTCGTGGACATTCTTTGGTGGTTGTCAATCTTTGATGGCGATGGCTGTAACCTTATTCGAATCCATACATATATTGCCTTGTTCTATGATGTGACCAAAGAAACTGATAGACATCTGAGCGAATAAGCATTTAAGGAGTTTGGCATAGAGTTTATTCTCTCATATCCGATTGAAAATCTGTCTCACATGTTGCACGTGTTCCTCCAATGTCTCACTATAGATGACTATGTTGTCCACACACACTACCACAAAATCATCCCAAGACCCGCGAAGTACCTGATATATCATCATACAAAACGTTGCTGGAGCATTTGTTAAGCCAAAAGGCATCACTTTAAATTCGAAGGCTCCATATCTCGTTATCTTCCTAGTCTTTGCTTCATCTCCCTCTTTGATCTGAACTTGCCAATATCTAGACCTGAGATTGATCTTTGTATAATACCTCCCTTAACTCAGTCGGTCGAAGCAATCCGCGACTAGTGGAATAGGGTAGCTATTCTTCATAGTGATCCTATTCAAGGCTCGATATTCACAACACATTCAAAGAGAACCATCGACCTTTTTCTATAACAACATGGGATCTCCATATGGTGATTTTGTAGGTACGATAATCCCACTTTCCAATATTTCTCCCAATTGTTTTCGAAACTCTTCAAACTTAGGCTGAGATATACAGTAGAGTGCCTTAGCGGGAGATTTGTTACCTGGAATAGTTCAAGCTCAAGATCAATTGCCTTTGTTGGTGGTAATTTCTTTGGTAACTCATCGGCATAATGTCCTCAAATTCCTTAATAAGCTTTTTGACAGGCTTTGAAATAGGACCAGTCGCCTCTTCAATTTCCTCTAATGGAAGAGTGCGGAAAATGAGGATTCATTTCTTTTGAAACCCTTACCAAATTGCATGGTCGAGATACTCTTCTCGCCCATTTTCCCAGTTTGTGTAATGATGACACACGGTTTACTACACATCTTCATTAATGAATCGGAATCTAGCAATACTGCTGTCTTAGTATCCTTAAGAAATTCCAATCACAGAATAAGCTTGAACTCATCCATCTAAACTGCAGACAAGTTTGTCTTTCCTTCGAAAGGACCACTTTGAGCAACACAGATTTCGCTACTCAGCTATACGTTGAGCATTGGAATTTATTGCTTTGACTTTTCCACTACCTTCCTCCAAAACAAGTCCAAGTCGCTCCACTTCGATACTTGCGAAGTTGTTGTGGGTAACACTAATATCTACCATAGCCCTGATTGGCTTTCTATTGATCTTCACACCAATGTATATTAGACATTTGGCCCTACAAACATGAGCATTTGATTCTTTCGTCTTTACCACTTTCGAGGGAACATCATCATTTTTAATAGCTCGGTGCGATAGTGTATTACAACAAAGTGAGAATGTGCCAACTACATCCTCATCATCTTCGGAGTCAATCTCACTGTGGTAGCTAGATTGTAGGACATATTGCTTTGAACTCATTCGCCACTTACTAGTTGACAATATGCATTCACCATCCGTTTCAGAGGGCATTTCCCCACTAGAAGAGGTCCTTCACATGAAAAGTACATCAATTTAGGAGTGGCATCAAATCTGCCCTCCGTTATTTTTCCCTTATTCCACTTGTTACTGCTGCTACTGTTATAGTTTCCTTGACGACTGTTTTGATGATTTCCTTGAAAGTTACTTTAACAAGTGGCTTGATAGGCTTCTCCCTTATTATTAAAGTAACGCTATCTCCCATTTGAGTTTGAGTTGGGCTTGTAAAGTCCGTTTCCACCCCCAATAGCTTGACTATTCCTTGAAGGTTGATCTTTTCTCGACTCTGGTTGATAGTCACTTAAACATTCAGTGGCTCCCATGGCCGCGCTCAAATCAGTAACCTTCTGTCTTTAAAGTTCTATGCGTGTCCACGGTTTCAACCCTTCCATGAAAGTGAACAGCTTATCATTTTTCGACATATCTCGAATATTCAGTATATGCCCCGAAAAAGTTTTCACATACTCCCTGATAGAGGTTGTATGTTTGAGTTCTCGTACCCGTCGTGCCTGGTATTCCACATTTTTTGGGAAAAACTACGATCTGATCGCTTCCTTGAGGAGATCTCAAAAATCTATTCGGACCATGTTGGCCCGGATATCAGCCTATTTTATTCACCACCATAGTTTTGCATCTCCACCAAGATACATGGTAGCTATTGTGACCTTTCTTGCTTCTTCTTCGATCGAAGCCACAAGAAAGTATTACTCTATATCAAACAAGAAATTCTCGACCTCTTTTGTATCGCGTGCCCCTCCATAAGTATACAATTTCAAGATTCTGAGCCTGGGAACATACACTTGTGTGGGGGCTTGCCTGTTGCCAACCACACATTGAAGTACTTGTAATTGAGCTTTCAACACTTCCATTTCATCTTGCCGATCAGGAATGATTACATTAGCTTTAGTCATTGTTGTACAAACATTTCAGCTTTCATTCAATTGGATGTGTAATTCTTGAATTTTCATTTCTGCCACCTCGACTTTTTCCTGGATGCTCTCCACGGCATAGCATAACCTAGTAGTTGTCTCATCAAGGGCATCCATGCGTTGTTTCGTGCTCCTCTTTTGAGGATCTATGACTTCTGTAGTGTTTAAAGTAATTCGATTCATAGCTTTCTTATCGAGGATCATAAGCTGTAGCTCTGATACCAGCTTTCACGATGTGCCTTTTTTCTTGGCATAGAAAGAGATACCATGTGGCAATAGTCAGCTCCACTAGACTACCATCCACCTTTTCTCGATCATTTCGGGACAAAAGAAAATTTGATTATAATTTGTAAAAAGCTTACATTCAAAGTAAATTGATCATTTATTGATGAAAACGAAAATTACAATTAATGAAAGTAGAAAATTACAATGGCTGATGCAAGGGTAAACACCAGTAAATTTGAAAGATTTTTTGAATGACTAATACCCCCTAAAAGAGCTTGTGGAAGAAAAACTTAAGTGATAAGAGTAGACGTTTAAATAATGAAGAATTACCAATATCAGAGCTATTTTACAACTGAAATAAACTATTACAATGGAAAGGAAATTACAACTCAAACTGAACTAATATTTACAATGTGCTGCCGGAGTTAGGGCAAACTACGGCTGTAATTAGGCCAAAGGGCTAAGTAAAGGTGCGATCTTTGACACTATGTATGGTCAATTTGTTTTCAAATTCATTTTTCAATGAACTTCAACGAAAAAAAGCAATCCAAAATACATATAAACAATGTCAAATTCAAAATTTATCCTAATTTACCACAAATGTTCACATAGGCAATTCATCAAACACATTACAACTATTAGATTTTTTCCATTAAATTTCCAATTCCTTTGTTTTAAATCAAGCCATATTGTTCTCAATACAACTCAAAATCTTAGACTCCATCATCTACTACCTAATGCCCAACTCCTCAATCAAGCAATTTTTATTCACAAAATAATGAAAACTCCATTTGTAGAGGGTAAAGAGATATGTTGACATACCTTGGATTTCTTGAGGAGATTGTTGAAGAATTGAAGATAAAATGGATGATTGAAACACCTGCGTGAGTGATTTCTTGGGGGTGGTTGTGTGTTGTGAAGAAGAAGGTGTGCAAGTGGTGTTGTATGCCTGCGTTGTGGGAGTGAAGTGGTGGTGTGTGTCATGTGCGTGGGTATTTAAAATGAACTCTAGTTCGAATTTACTCTATGCGATCACATAGAGCAAAAGAATGCGGTCGGAACAAAAATTCAAGGTCAATTTAGGCCCCGATGCTCAATATGCAATAGCAAGCTAGGTAGTACTATGCAGATGCATAGACTACCAGTATGAAGATTTTTACATGTTTCAAATATTTTGATCGCTCGAGCATCCTTGGCCTCATAAATTTTGAATTTCGTGCCAACAAGGTTCGATAAGTATGATGAGTGTACGAAACATGTAAAAATTGCTAGACTCGCTCATTTCCCCAAAGACACATTGCACAACGTATGGGGTTCGTATATATTACGAAATTGGTTCCAAAACCACTTTTAAACTCAAGAACGCTCGACAATCCAGAAAAACGTGAAAATGATCCTATTGGCTCAAAATGCGTGATTTTCACACCGAATTAATTAAGTAGCATTCCACACTCAAAACTCATGCACAACACCCGTAACTCTAGTGTGAACTTTTTGGCCCATCTCAAACTTTCGTTTTTGAATATGCATGTAAAAATTTTCTGCCAACTGATTCTCAAATTTACTGTTTCATCATTTAGTAATTATTGCAGTTTTCGATTTAGATAACATGTCTTTTCTAATGCCTTGACATTCATGTTATAATAGAGTTAGCAAGATCGAGAAGAGAAAGTTATTTGAGATTTGTAAAAACAAGAATGATCCCAAGAGGGAGACAATACGTCTTCCTAAGTCAATGATAGGATTTGGTGTACCATCTATGCAGCCTGAGAATATTAATCAATCTCTTCCTAATTCTGCCCAATTATCAACGGAAGAAAACTGTCTTTCACTCCTGGATAATGACCACAAGGTTTTATTTCACTTATCTTTACTCTCTTTGTTCGTGGTATGCAGATGTGGATGTGTTGTGTAGATAGTTTCACTTCAAACAATATAAAGTAATTCCATATTTCTGATGTATGTAGTAATTATCACCAATTTAGAAAGAAAAAATAGAGTTCTCTATTGTTGGCAGTAAAGTATCTGTGTTCGAATTATATTCTACACCAAAACCTGAAAGTACTTTTATGAATACTATTTTAGTGATTCATTTATGCTTCTTTCAAAATGATTTTATGGATTCATCTAGGTAAGTTTAGTTTTATTTTTCTTTCTTGACTTTGAAGAGCATTCTTCCCCGATTTGAAAGGTATTCTTCATTATTTTTACTTTTGGAGTACATATTAGTGAGGTAATGATTTAGCTTCTATCAATTCTATTTTCAAAATTTCATATTTGAACTGATAACACTAAACATATTGACTTCAAAAATCAAATGTAAGAGTTTCTCAAGAACTCAAACATTAATTTCTTCCAAAGTCTTTCTCCTAACATAAAGTCTAGTCTAGATCTAGTTAATAATAACCCTTTAAAGGGTTGGATAAGTTGTTAAACCTGAATATAATCTCTCCAACATCTTTTTGATTAGTATCTCAATTCTTCTTAGCAAATAAAAAAACTTAAAATACATTTTTGACACAACACGTTGACATTTTCTCATTTGCCAAAAATTGTGATGTACTATAATATATTGAAAATAATAGTCACCGATAGGGGTGGCAACGAAACGAGTCGAGCCGAGCCCGAGCCAAAAAAAAGCTCGAGCTTTATTGGACTGAGCTTTTTTAGGCCCGAGCTAGCCCGAGCAAAGTCTGGCTAAAAAAATGAGGCTCGACCCGAGCTTTGGCCCGGGCCTTAACGGGCCGAGTCAGCTCGATTTTTTTTTAAGGGGTGGCTCGCCCCTAGCCACGGGTTGGCCCGGGCTCGAGCCAACCCCCCCAAAATCAAGCTCAGCCCGAGCCAGGCTTGGCTCGGGCTTTTTTTGAGCCGAGCCCGAGCCGTCTGAGCTTTTTTGCCACCCCTAGTCACCGAACACATCAAATTTGTAGCAGCATTATTGGCATCAAATGGGTAAGTGACTTGTCGACTCGACGGCTCGGCTAGTGAAAATGAGGCTCGTGAGCTGATCATGCACTTGGCTTGTGAAAATGAAGCTAGTAGGTGGCTCGAGCTTGCCAAATGCCGAGCCCGCTCAGCTAGCTCGCGGGTGAGATCGCCATGAATAGTGACCATTTTAGTCACTAAACAATTTCAGTGTGCAATGGTCACTGAACTTTCAAAATGGCCATTTTGGCCACTTTATTTATTTTTTACTCTATAAATGCCCCAACCCATTTCCAGATTTTTTCATACAACATTCCAATAATTCTCACTCTCTTCCACATTCTACAATCTATGACATTTTCATTTTTACCTTCAACTTCAATTATTCAAGTATTCAATATCAATTATTACACTACAATATTACACATCAACTTTCTTTCAATTATTGATTTATTTTCATACTCTTTATTTACTTACTTAATTACTTATTATACATTACATCGCAATTCATAAATGGATCCACACTCATTCGGTATCAGATGTGAATCACTTATGACACCACAAAATTAATTTCGGAATGAATTTTCTTGTCTGAATGAAGTATCCATTCTCGGAAATATCCTAGATTTGGATGTTCATGGAAGTAGTAATCCAATTGATTTAGATGACGTTGATGTTCTCACAACGGAATATGAGGAAAAACAAGAATTAGATATTCATGATGCAAGAGGGAAGCGAAAAGGAAAAAACAAACGAATTGTTGGGATCACTTTAAATTGATTCCAACGAGTCGTGTGGTCAATGGAGTCCCAGAGTATAAACTAGGATGTAAATACTATTAACAACGATTGGCATGATAAAAATGTATTGATTCCACTCACATCAACCATCACTACAAAGTATATGCACCCAAACATAGGCTTCTTGTTGTCGGTCAAACGCAACTGCAATTTGGTAGACCAAACACCGGTTCTACTTCTTCGCCACTTTCCACATGAATATATTCAGATGAGAAAGCTCGAATGAGAATAGTAAAATATGTTGCCACTGCTGAGTTGCATCTAGTAATAGCAGACAACCAATATTTCGTCACGTACGTGAAAATATATTTTCAATCGAGGTATGTTGAGGTAAGTCGAAACATTCTTCGTTCAAATACAATAGAATATTTCATTCGTACAAAGAAAGAATTGTTTATCGATTTGCAAATTATAGGAGTGTCACATATTTAACTTCGGATATATGGGAATTGATTAAAAAAAGAATTATATAGCTACAAGCATGCAACTGCACACTACATATGCCATTTTGGTGTATGCATAAAAAAATTATTGAGTTTAAAATTATTGAGTTTCCTCACAATGCTAACAATATGTATGACGCTATTATGAACATTATTAGAGAATATCATTGCGAGAATAGAATTGGTTCATTTACATTAGACAACGATAGTGTTAATAAGGCAATTATCGATAAATTATGTAGGGTGTTGCAGCACGATTTCGATAGTTATCTGTTTCATATTCGTTGCGTGTGTCATATTTTTAATTTAATTCTACATGATGGTTTGAAACATATTAAGAATGAAATTCAAAAAATTATGGATGCACTAGTACATATTACAAATTGGCCAAGTAGAAAACAAGTTTTTTAGGAATTTTGTGCCGAATTTGGGGTGACAAATACGAAAGTATTAGTTAGTTACGTAGGAAATAGATGGAACTCCATTTACTTATTATTAAAATCATGCGAAGATTTTGAACATTTAATAACTGAATTTTATAATTATAAGCATATTAGCCCCTGTTTGAGCCAAATTATTGTAAAATGAGAATGAAAAATATAGCCGTTATTAGGGTCCACACAAGAGATAAAAAATTTGAATTTAAATGTTGATATAATGGATAACGGTTATATTTTTCATTTTAATAAGATAATAATGTAGATCAAACGGGGCATAGAAATGATGATGAAACTATTTTGAATGAATCGGATTGACTTTTATCTTTTAAAATTAACAAATTTTTGACAAATTTTTATGACTTGACAAATATTTTATATGAAGTTTACTATCACACTAGCTATAGGTACTTGAACATCTTTATATTATTGTAAGAACTTTTCATAAATACAAAAATGACCCAAGTTTTAGTGCAATTATATATCCATGGAATTAAAGTTTAGAAAATATTAGGAAGACTTGTTTTTGTTATTTTCTTTAGCATGCATCATAGACCTTCGATACAATTTATCAGGTACTAAATATGTAATTGATCAGATTTCAAGAGTTTTAACTTTTAACACACCTATCACTTATAGAAATTTGAAACAAACTTTATGTGCAATGTATGAATTATATGCAGAACGAATGTGTGCAAATATTAGTCGGGTACCTTCTGCACCTCTCCTCCCACTAATATTGAAGAAGACGACGTTAAAATATTAACTTTATTAGAATGCATTAATATGTATAGATATGTTGCAAATACAATATGTTCCTCTAGTAGTAATTTGTCTACCGCATGTAATCAAATATCGGACGCAAGTCCAAATGTATTACCTACTGAATTAATTGATTACTTTAATCATAATATGTCTAATAATAAAACAATTAAAAAAAGCTCAAAAGAATTAATTGAATTATGCCAAAAGTACAAACAATGATGGCTAGTGATTTCTACAATTGTAAACGACCTACTAATACCTCCCGTTAGCAATGTAGTGTCTGCTTTTAGTGCAGGTAAGAGGGTTTTGTCCAAGGTCAGGAGCCGACTCCAATAAGATATTTTAGAAGCATTAATGTATGTGAAGGATTGGGAAGACGTTCATTTTTTACTATAAGATAAATATACTGAAATTGCATATCGTCATATAAGTGATATTTAATTTAAACATATTAATCAAAATTTGTTATTTTATAATACTGTTTTTAATTTTTTTTTAAAAAAAATTAAACGAAATAAATTGTTCGTGTACAATTTTCAATTCTACCTACCCAAAATTTAAGTAGCCGATCCAAATCCCAAATAAAGGAGGAATGCTTAATTTAAAAAAATTAACAAGCTCGCGATAACTCGATTCGGCCCACGAGCCATGAGCTCAAGGGCCGAGCCGAGCTCGCCCCTCAAACATACAAGACATGAGCTCAACTCTTGACGAGCACGAGCTGAACTTGTGGACATTAGTCGATCAGTCTCATTGCCACCCTAGATTTCATGAGTTACCTTTCTTCTTAACACAGAAAGGAGCATCGTGCAGCAGTAGTCTGCACTGTTAGACTAACTTCCGCCTTCTTTCGATCGTTTCAAGATAAAAGTAAATTTGATCATAATTTAAAGAAAGCTTGCAACAACAAATTGAAATGCATTGAAATAAACTTGATCATTAATTTCTTGAAAACTGAACATTACAATAGACAAAAATAGAAAATTGCAATGGCTAGTGCAAGGGGCGAATAGTAGAAAGCTTGAAAATGTTTGAAAAATTAATACCTCTTATAATAGATTTCGGAACAAAAACCCAACTGACAAGAGTAGACGCTTAAAGTCTCTAGAATCATACTAAGATTTTCTAATTTCTATCTATTTTACAATTGAAATAAAATATTTACAATGTGCAATCGAAGTTGGACAAACTACGGCTGCGATAGAGTCACGGGGCTTAAGTAAAGTTGTTGCCCGTGCCACTAGGACCAGCATATCTCAAGTCCCAAAATTTAAACTTGTAATTTTATTTTATTTTATATATATATATTAAATAATGTTCATACTTTGAACCTGTGACACTATAAGTACTAATAGATTTATTTTCAATTAGTTTTATTTAATCCTTGTTTGGTGGAAATTAAAATCAGATTTTTAGTAGAATTTGATAAAAATTGATGAAATATGTGGTTGGAAAGATACAAATCCACACATAATAATGTTTCTAGTATATATCCTTGTTTTGCAGTCTAGATAATGGTACAAAACACATTTATCAATAATCAAATTCAAAATTTATTAGGTTGTTAAGGAAAAAGTTTATCACGATTTTCCTAATAAGAATATTAATAAAAACAACAATGATATGCATTTGTATTTATGCATGTGTCATCATAATATTTGGGAATTATTATGATATTTTTGTTAGGGATAGCAGAATGCCCCGCTCAGCATTGCCCAATGTTATGTTTTTCAATTTAAATTATAACAGGAAATTGATGCAAATTTCCAACACTACATAATCCTTGAATTTTGTAAAATTTTAGGGTGGGTTTAAGCTCATATTTTTGAAAGAATTGATTTGTAATAGTAATTTTTTTGAGAGTGTTTAGTTAAAAAAAAAATAGGGTAAATTTTTGAGTTTTATACGTAAAATTATTTTATTGAAAAAATGTATGATAAAAAAAGTTGAAAAAAAATGAATTTTTATATAATGACTCAAACAAGGATTTCATTTAGCTAGAGACTAATGGTGTGTTTGATTGTAAGTATAAAATTTGCAGGGAAGAAAAATAAAATGTGAAAAATTCAATTGCCTAGAACTTATTAACATAAAAATTGTCAATTAAATGTGATTTGATTGTCTTCATTTTCAAACTAGAAAACGTTGTGCTTTTTCATAAAATTGAGTTATTGGAAAGTGTGAATTGTCTAGAAAATAAAATCTACTCGCATAAAATAAAATGTTTTCCTTGTTTTTAAGAAAAATATGGTCACGTGATAAACTTTTGAAAAATATTTTCTATGGAAAAAAAAAAAAATCGAACACCCCAAAAGTAGAAACTTTGATGAAAAAATGACATTTTTCATTAAAAATAAAGTCAATCAAACACATCCTAAATGTTCCTAAGATTTTCATTAGCAATTGCTCAAGTTAGAGAATTCAACAATAGCTTGATCCTCCACCGAGGCCAAGTATCGTGCTATTATTTTACATGTGGAGAGCTTTATTAATGAACTTAGGATCTGTTTGATTGCAATAATGAAATTTGGATGGATAGAAAATGAATTTCTAAGAATTGAATTACCTAGAACTTGTTTTACTGAGAATTATCAATTAATTATGTTTGATTAATATAATTTCCACCTGAAAAATATTAAAATATTAAAATTTTGGATCTTTTGATATTTGTTTGACTTTATTTTTCATGAAAATTGTCCATTAAAGGGATATAATTTGTTACAATTGGAGATAAAATTTATTTTCATTGTCAAAAAAAATAAAAAGTTGCCTGGAAAAAGCTTTTTCCACCAAAGTGGTGGGAAAAGTTTTCCTCAAAAACCAAGAAAAATGACCAAAAGGGAGTTGGGTGGAAAATCATTTTTCAAGAAAATTTTGCCTATCAAACAAGCAAAAATGTGGAAAATGAAAAACCAATTTCTAGTTCCATGGAAAAAAAATACTATCAAACAATGCCTTGGGTAACTCTCAACTCTCCTACCACCACCCTTTTTTCTTTTTCTTTTTTTTGGGGGTGATAACTTCACCTTTTCAAATACATTGCACCAATTAGTGAACAAAAAACAGATAAATAGAACTTATGGTTGAGATCAGTTCAAGTCTTCAAGATTACCACTTTGTTTACAAAACTCATCACTTCATTGACAAATTACTATTTACCATTTCCAATCTCATCCTACAAGATATACAGATTTAAGTAAATCAATTATCAATTGCACGATTATTTAGAATCGTAGATTGCAGCTCAAAAGATTTCAAGATAGGTAATTTACCTTAACTGGCCCTGATGGCGGTGTGAGATTCATTGTTGAGTTTGAGAAACGAGTAATCTCCTGTTGTGCTCACAAAGTTTTCAAGCAGGTCTCTTGTGAAGCCAGTTAAGGTTTACATCTTCTTTTACCACAACAATCTCCAAATTATCCGGATTATCCTTGTACAATTTCCATAAATAAGCTATTTCATCGTCACATATCACACGTTCTAACTGCACAAGATCCATTACAGAAGGCGGTAGCTCAGATAAAGCTGTGCAACCCGTCATGCGTATTGTTCGCAGCCCACATAAATCACCTAGCCGCTCTGGCAAGTGGTCCATTTCCACACAGTCCGACAGATCAAGGAACCTCAATTCCCGGAGTCCAGAAATTGATTCCGGCAACTCTAGAAGTTGTGTACAAGACTGAAGCCTCAGCACTTCTAAATTTGTCAGATTTCCCAGTTCTGGAGGAAGAGCAACCAACTCTTGACAGTATCTCAAGTTGATCTTCTTAAGATGGATAAGGCCACAAACCCATGCTGGTATTTCAACTAAGTCGTCGCAGTACTCGATATTTATCTCATTGAGATTTGGCCATGTATTGGAGATTGAAATTGTGCATTCTTCGAATGCTTTCCCAATCTCACACATGATCATGGATATTTTCTGCAAGTTTTTTAGCTGCAGTATGGAAGTGGAAATAGAGGGGATTGAAATATTCTCCAACCTAAGTCTCTTTAGATTGTTTAACTGACTAGGCAGTGGAAAATTTTCTAGGCATGCTCGGGTAAAACCATAATTCGTCACTATTAGAACTGTCAGGCGGCTCATTTTCTCTATGAATTCAGGTAAGGTGTAGAATTTGATTTGAAAGTTCAGTATTAAAACCTTAACGTCAGGTATTTGCACGTTAGACCAGTTTGAGCAGAATGCATTATCTGCAAAAGGAGAGTATCGACATAACATATCTATAATAGAAAAGGGAGAATAAGAAAGATTACTAGCCTGTAGTGATAGACAGAATGCGGGCATTGATGGGTTGCTGCTTCTGATCAGTTAGCCACTCCGGGAAGGCATTCCCATTTATTTCCACAATGAGTCGCTCTCTCCCTTCTATGGAACCTTGTCTACTTTGGTGGATAGCCAACTCCCTCAGGAGATCATGTTGCATTACAAAATGCTCTTTGCAGTAGTCAATGGCATCCTGATCATCTTTTCTGCATACGAGAATGAGATAAGTTGATCAATGGAAATTTATTAAAGAAACCTAGATTAACTATGATATCCAATAATTGCAATAAAATGATTTGCATTTGGACATATTCAAAGACAGTGGTATTATGAGGAACAGTAGTTGCAGTGGCATCCGAAATTCTAAGATACACCCTCTATCTAATTATGCATAAATATTTGACCTTCAGCAACGTTCTTGAAGTGAAAAAGGAAGTGAAGGGAAAAAGAATATCCAGCCCAACAATATGAACTAGACAGTAACATCTTTATATTACCAACAAAAAATATTAAACAGAGAAGCAATATCACTGAAACACTAGTGCTCCGCTGGTTAATTCATATATTTTTCATTCATCTCTACCAAGAAGCAAATTCACTTGAACACTAAATCCTCTATTTTTTTTTCATAATTCCGCTTTTATATTTTTCCTTTTTCTACACTCAAAAGGATCGGGATGAGGGCAAAGGATGGATCATATTAATTGTCTAAAAGTCATGTAGATAGCCTTGCAGCCACATTATCTAAGTTCAGTTCACATGCTTCTTGCACTTCTCTTGTTTTTTGTAGCATATTAACATGGATAATTCTATTCCTCTTTCCAATTGTCTCAGATCGTCTTCATCTCTATAGACTAGCCATTTTGCCTAACTCTCTCACATTCACTTTTTGTTAGGACCGGACAAAACTCCCGAACCGAATCGGATCCGAACTGCACCAAGCAGTTCTTCTTAAGTTAAATACCCGAACAGGTATCTGAATCGAAAACCGACAGGTTGGTTCGATTTTCGGTTCTAGACCAAGAATTGAATAAAAAACGAATTTCCCTAATTTTTATTTTATTTTTTATCTTAAATAAGTCAAATCTTTTTATTTTAAAAAAAAATTGCTAACTAATTAATTTAGTCTAAAGCTAAAATATGATTTTGCTATTTCTAATTTTCAATCCAACCCAACTTAATCAAATTGAACTAAGTTTTACCAAATCTCTTATTCTATCGTAGTATCACTTCTACCGTTCTATTATTGTGAACTAGCCATTTTTCTTTTTCTGTGATTTTAATAGTCAAATCGATGAAAAACTCAACAAGGAGAGATGTAAAAGATATCACGAAATTGGACTACGTTATTTTATAAGAGTTAAGATTGAATATGTCATAGTCGAATTAATGTAGCATTGTTGTAATATAAAAATAATAATTATTATACGGAATCCCGGAACCAAATAGAACCGAACTCAAACCAAATAGAACCGAACTCGAATGATTCCATAATTAAATTTAGACCCAAAGGTTCCATTTACTAAATATCCAAAAATTTCGGGTTCACTGGGTGGGTCCACCCCTACTTTTTGCTTGTCACAACGACAATCACATGTGCAGATGAACATCGACTCTCCAAATGTAGTTCTCTAAAGATGAAATGGAAGGTACAAACCTGACAAGAGTAAGATTAACCAGATTTCTGTTTGAGAGTTCAAGGAGATAGATAAGGGTATACATGCCACCTTCATCTAGGTTGTACAGTTCCACCCACATATCCATAAGAGCTGCAGCAGGGATCCTTTGATCTTCAGGAAATAAACCTAGATCCAAGAAACAATTCTTGAGGACTGCCATTCCATCCAAGGCATCTAAGCTGGTTTTGAGACGACTAAGCAAAACCGTGTTGGTATCGTAAATGGATTGCCCTTGGGACCAATTTTGAACTGTACTTATCCACTTCACCTCAGGCTGCCTATAGAGTGACCTGCCTACAACTGTAAGGGCCAATGGAGATCCTGAGCAACTTCTGACCACCTGCCATGAGATTCCAAGAGCAACATCAGTTAAGTGAATAAATTTCTAAAAAATCCGTTGAAATTTGTTTACATCTTATCCGCTTTTAAAAAAAAAAATTACATCTTAATCTAACCAAATGAGTTTCAACATGAAAAACTGTCACTCTACGTGTAGTTTAATGTTTTGGGTAGAGTAAAATGCTATAATAATATGATAGAAAATTGAGCCACATACAGAAAAATGAACTAAGTTCAATATTGATGTCTCTGGTAGACTACTCTAAAGATGCATTTTACCAGAGATGATGCTTTTACCTCTTTTACAAGATGTTTTTGCACAGTGCAGATCCCATCTTTGAAGGCATAATGATGAAATAGAGTCATTGCATCTTGATGATTCAACATATTCAATTTATAAGTCCATTCAAATTGTGGAAAAACAAATCTTGATGTAACCAAAATTTTATATCCACGTATTGGAAGAAGGAACTGATCAATGAGTGACTCAGATCCTGACCACATATCGTCCAGGACTAATAGTATGGGAGCTGGGCCTACTTGCCGCAGGAAAAACTGTTCTAGTTGGTACATTGCATCTTCATCACTTTGAAAGATAGGCACCTGCTCGTTTTTGTTACTCTGAAATACTTTTTGAACCATTAGCTGGAGGTTAGGTGCTCTTGAGACTGTCTGAAAGAAGATATTTTTCTCATATATACCTATGCAAAACATGAGATAATCAAGATACAAGATCATAAAGGAAAGTATTACCAAAGTTCAAGACGTAAGATTCACTACAGCAATAATCATGTATATCTTTACAATTTGAGTAATGCCTTTTGTACAGGGAATAACTATCACATAGGCTCCACAAGTTTTTTTTTTTTTTTAAAAAGACGGGCCCACCCTTTGTGAGGGGTATGTAAAGCCCCTGTTTCTTATAATTGGAACAATAAGTTTTATTGGGAAATGTGCAGAATTCAACTTAGCAGATTTTCATTGGGTTTTGGGCGCAAAAAAAACAAAAATTGCCATAGGTGTTACCCTCTTAGCACTTGTAGAGCTGTCTCGACAGTTAATTTGTACAAGAACAATGCGGCTTGAACAGGATTAGGTGACAGGGTTTTTGATAGGTGTTGCGTTGTGTGGCTTTCCTTTTTTTTTTTCCTTTTGTCAAACTGTCCAATGAAATGTTAACATGTATTCCCTTATTTTTAACCCATGCCATTCACCTTGTTTGTGTAGCAAAACTCATTTGTCCTAACAACTTAATTGTTACAATTTATGCATTATTGAAAGACAAGCAAGAGTAGTTCAATGGAGGTAGCCCAAAATGAAGAACAGGTATAGACTACTCTAAAGATTAATCTGAACAATTTTGATTCCTTCCACGAACAAAGGACTATTTCGTTTTTGTTGTTGTTCAAACAATCTTCTTGTGATTTCTTCTTCTTATAAAGTTTGAAGAGTGCTTCACAAGAAAAGAAGCACCAAACTCTTAATAGACTGATCTTTTCCATTAAGCAGATAGCAAGTAATCTTAAAAAAATAAGTTAATTAGAACAAGAAAAAGTAACAAAAATTAAGGATCCTGGGCTCGTTTGGCGAGGCTTTTAATATTAAACAAGGATCCTGCCAAACAGGTCCTTAATATGAAACTCACTGATTACCTTTAATTTCATCATCATTACAGAGTAATTTCGCCAGTGTAGTCTTGCCGCAGCCACCGGGAGCCGAAAGTACAACAATTGGCACTCCATCCTTTAGCAGCATCCCCTTCAGTTCCTGAAGCTGCGCGTCTAATCCAACCACAAAATCTGGAACGCCCGGAACACCACACCAACCTGAAAACCCCATTTTTTTTGTTAATAAAACCACCATGTAAGTGAAGTTTTATTTATATTCACAAACTAAGTACAATTTAGGAGGGAGAATAATGCCTGAAAAGCCATTTGAGTTAACTTTACGACCATTATCTTGGATAGAAATTATTTTATCCATTTTCTCCTCAAGAACTTTTACTCCCTCAGCAACAATTTTGCCATCTCTAAACAACTCAGCCTGCACATTTATCTGGAAAAACCACAGCAACGAGGCTTCATATTCTTCCAATTTCTTCGCATACGAATACTTCTTGATCGCATTCCACCATTTGATTTCCATGCACTTGCGGACGAGATTTTCGCCTTTTCTGAACAGATTAGCGAGCGCCTCTGCTCCCTGTTGTCGGCTTTTCAGCACGCTGTTTAGCTTCTCTATATCCTCGACATATGGTTTGATCAAAATCAGAGTCGATTTCAAGTGGTCGAGTTCAGAATTGAAAGTCGCTACTTTAATTGTTACATCTAATACAGCTTGCATTAGAAGATCAAAAGCTATACCTATAGCACCCCCTCCAAGCAAATCCGCCATTTATACTTTTAAGTAATTTAAATTTGCCTTCGTAGTTTTGTTTTGGTTACAAAAAATACAAAATCGATCCTAAGCCCACAAGGTTTTTGTTTTTTTCCTGCACAAGCTTTTGAATTTGACCAAATCAATTCTGGTAAAAGGTGGACGGAAAATAGGAAGCAAAAAGCAAAACAAAATTGAAGGGGGAACTAATTGCAGAAGACGTGTAGAGCAGAAACTAGCCGAAATTCAAGTGGGAAAACAAAAAATTGCGTTGTAATTAAGGAACATGTATGCGTGTGAAATTTGGAATTGCATTTTGCAAAGAATAAATTATGAAAGAATAATCAGATAAAGAGTGGAAATGAAGGCGTTGATTTTGTCAAATCGGACAAATGCCCAATTTTGGTAATTGACTTTTTTGATATATTGGTTGTGAATTTGACATTCAATTCCTCTTAATTCATTGGTAACGTTAAATGTGGCCTCAATTTTCTTGTTACTATGATCTTTAATTACTAATTTTTAAAATTTGAGATATGGTGAATGTATTTCTAAATGTTGAAAATACAAGCATTTTTAGTCCCTGATTGGTGCACGTTTTGTAGTCAAAAATGCATTATTTGTTTGATATGACGAGAAATATGTAGTTGAAAAAAAAAAAGAAAAATTATCGATTTGATGAAAAATATTACTTTATTAAAAAATACATGAAGAATTAGGATTGAGCGAGCGAGCGAGCCAGTATTTTTCGCTTAATGCACTATAAAATTTGACTTGCACAATTCCATAACTCGTACAACAAGCATTTTGTAAGTACAATCATACTACAGGCCACATGGGTCCTACCCCCCCACCCCCACTTGGCACCCCAGGTAAGTACAGGGCCCGTGTGGCCTTTTTCAACCATTATTATCGTAGGTCATGCTACTTGGTCCCAAATCGAGCTGCTCTACCGGTGGTGGTGAGTGTTTAACATTTAGGGTGAGTTAATGAGGTAGGACCTGAATGTGAGAGCTACTGCTCTTACAAGCCTGGTAGCACAATTACCCCCCCCCCCCCCCCCCGGGGGCGATTTGTATATCGAGTTGTCAATCTCGGTGTACAATTATCATTTCCCTATTATCCTTGTAAGTTAAAAAGAAATATTTTTTTCCCCCCTAACAAAACCGATACATAACACGTTAAGCTCTTGTTTGATCTCATTATTTTTAAAATATATTTTTTTCTCTTCTTTTTAACTACACGTTTTTAATAAAATAATATTATGTGTAAATCCAACTGTTTCCTTATTACACAGCAACCCAATAAATTAACCCATGTTTGAGTCACATTCTCATTTTCAATTTCATTCTTCTACTCATTTTCAATCACATATTCTTCAATAAAATAATATTTTTTATCATGTTAATAACTTTTTTCGTCTTTTTCAACTATCAAAAAAATGCATTATCTCCTAAAAAATGTGCATCAAACACTTAGTACTGTCTTGTCAATTTAGTGCTGTATTATTGAGATATAATGAGTTCCATCTTGCAGTTGGCATGGGACCTTTATTGATTCTTATTAATTAATTCATTCACTTTGGGTTTGATTGTTTCCTGCTTTTTAATTTGTTGACAAGGATGATTTTCTAAAAGTGCAGCCTAGAATAATTTTTAGATGAAGCTAGTTTAAGGTTGCTTCAACATATAGATATTCTACAAGAAACACAAACAAAACGTGAGTGCTACCAAACGGATGTTGGCGATGTGGTATAGTCAAATAATTGTTGATTAAATGACAAAGTAATATTTTAAATTTAATTCGCATGAAGATAATTAAACTCTATAAAAGTGAAGCAAAAAGAAAGAAAGTTAAGAAATATGAGAAAAATGAAATTCGATGCAAGTGATTAACATTTTTTCTTAAGACAAAATTGTCCCGCAACGATACTAACGGTTTACGGCTCATCTTCCAAAATACAACTTGTGGTAGAAGTACTTCAAATTACAAGCAACGACGAATTCGAACGAAATTCTTTCACCTACAATAAGATGATTTTGGAATATTTGTTTCGAGAGTTTTTGCAAGAGTTTTTAATGCAATGCTCAATGCAAATGATATAAGATGCACAATGTACGTCCAAAGTGTCGTGTTTACAGAAGAAGAGCGATGGTGAGGGAAGCGTCACGTCCCAACCTCAACAACCTTCACGAAGGAAATCATCCATCATTGTCGCTAACATGTCGCTCGAGAAACAGTGACGCCCATTCAACAGAGCATTTCTCGTTTGCCCATCACTCGAACCCTAAGCGAGCTATGGAGTTAAGACATTTTTCTTGGCTAGTTTTTCCTCTTTTTATCCAACTTTTGACCACAGTTTTTCATTCATCCGAAATTGACTTCAAGATTCCAAATATACTACGATAATCTACTTAACGAGTATAACAAATTAGTCTATTTATATTTATAATTTGACTATCGGATCAAGTTCGAAAATTTGACCGAAGTTGACGTAAAGTCGCTTTTAAAGTTGTATGTTTAACTACCTTTCATTCTCTAAACCAAATTCCAACAACGGCCGCTTAGACTGCTTTGTAAAAATGTATTTTCTAAATAATAGTTTAAGGTCTTAAATAAGTTGATTTACTATGATATCGGAACAAATAAATATATTTAGTTCTAAATTTCATTGCATCTATTTATAAAAATTGTGAGCTTGTCATATGTTTATTATACTGAGCCATGCCACTCTTTCGTGGCTACAATGCACGATATATATATATATATATATACTTATCTTTTGGTGAAGGGATATGTCTTTTGAAAAGTGAATGAGAAAAAGTGAAAATGTTCGAGTCTTGCAAAACACTTTGGTGAAATCCACGATGTGGGAATAGGATTCTTTTGATTATTTTTTCTCCCCTTTGTCTTTTCAAAAGATGAAACGTGATCATCACAAGTTTAGTTAAAAACATAGTTAGAAGGACATCTTATCTATTAAAAAATGTCTTTTGTCGTTTAACGTGAATCAATCACACAATAATTTAGTTTTGCTTATTCGGAATTATATTTTGATAATGGGCTTCGGTTCTATCGGATTTCATCTAATAAATTAAATTTTTAGATAAAATCGCGTATATATTATTTAAATATTTTTTTCAAGGCATTCACGTACGGGTTTAAATATTGTATCCTTGTCAAAAGAATAATGCTATTTATTCTCGTGAAAAAGCCATTTGTACAGATTTTTTGTCTAAAGAATTTTTGCAGGTGCTGCCAACTTTTTTTTTCTCCCAACTTCCAATGAATTTTTGCCAAGTGTTACCTGTACAAATATTCCGTGAACCAATTCTATAAGTGTAGCATTGTTCTTATCATTATGATGATATAATATCGACGATATGATAATCTATGTGGAATTATGAGATTGAACAATTCAATTTTTATGAAAGGTGGAGGAGGGACAGAGAGAGAAAAAAAAAATGTAAGCGATAATGAGTTGTCATATCATCGATATTTCATCATTATAATGATAAATAACACTACTCTTATCAAAATTCTGAAACAAGCACAATTTCATTAAATGCATAAATGGCCACGAAACTTTAACACGTGACATTTACATGTTATGGTACTATGACGAATAAGTAAATTTAAAAGCATAAGTTGGTGAAACTCATAAAATTTTTGGTTAAAAAATTGATAAAATTATTGGTCCAACTAAATGTATGATTAAAAAAAAAAAATTTAATTGACGATAATAAAGCACAAGATCCATCGTTCCTAAAAAATTATAATACGAGGGATAGAGATTTAGAATATTGACTAAACCTTGTTCTTTTTACACGAATTATTATTCGCAATGATGAATTGACAAATACGACATTTTTTAATTTCCTTATTGATTTGGTTTTTGTCCCTTTCCATTCAATTCCTTTCTGCCCTTTCCTCTTTTTGATTTGTAACCTAATCATGCATTGTGATGCAGCATGTGTTGGGATTTGGGAATTAAGAAATTATGAACCATAACCATAAGCCAAAGAATAAATATTATAAGGTTCATACTCCTTTTCACTCAAGTAAATTACCATGAAACTTAAATCGTTGGGGATTCAATGATATCTATTTGCAGGGGTGGACCCAGGATATTTGTCCAGTGCGGGCGGTATCAGTAAAAAAGAAAAAGAATCTCTCTCCCAAAACTCTCTCCTATGTTGGTATTAGAGACTCTATCTATGATCACAAATTTTGTCATTTTCAATGATCTCTCTCCCAAAACTCTCTCCTATGTTGGTACAGTGGTACTAAAACACAAAGAATCTCATTTCCAGGCTTCCAGCAACAGTTCAGCAGTTCAGCTCCATTCATTATTCATAGACAGCAAGAAAAAAAGTGGCATGGAAATTGGAATGACAAGAAAAAAAATGCAAAATATTGTCGGCCAAAAAGATAGAACTCTAAATATGTAGGGCTATCTTTAAGATTTTTGTTTTGGTCGCCGGTCGCCCCTTATTCATTCACTGATTCAAGCAAGCAGCCAGCAGGGCGGATTATTACCTGCCATTGGCGTCTGGCGATTTCATTGTTGCCAAAAATTACTAGCAGAAATTATTTGCATACCATTCCAATTTCCAATTACTAGCAGAAATTTTGAATATTGAAAATGAATATCAAAATGGGGGACAGAAAACTTAGAAAACCTACAGTACTCACCTTAACGGCTTAAAGGTAGCTGTCCGAGGCGTCGCGTGCGAGGAGCAGCGACGGTGAGCATGCGACGTGCGTTGCGCCGTTGCAGGAAATCCCAGGGATGCCGGTCGCGGTCGTCGCCAGAAGCAACCAACAGGTTCTCAATTTCTGGTTTCGGTGAAATGGGTGAAACCGATACTACAGAACCGATACTACACAGGGCTTCTATCATGGTGGAATGGGCCAAATAATTGGCCCAAGTTTTTTTTTTTTTTAACTTAACGGGCTACTACTACAAAAAAAAAAAAAAAAAAAAAAAAAAAAAAAAATTGGCAGCCCAGATGCTTGCACTGGGCCTAAGCTGGGTCCGCCCATGTCTATTTGGACATTCGTCACTTTACTTTCTTATGATTCATATAACTTTTGATGAAGTTTCCTATTTAAAAGTGATGTTTTTGCCTTAGTAATAATAATACATGGCTAAATAACAACATCTCTACCTGCATGGCAAGTCATGCGGTTGTCAACTAAGCAAAATGTCGTGCAAGCATTATTAAGAAACCGCCCCGAATAGGAACATGTTGCATCTCTTAGATCTATTACGTAGGTATGAGGGCACATTCCTATTGGGAATATCTTCACTAAGAGAGGAAATGTAAAAGAAATCAACAATTATGACCAGAAACAAAATGAACAAAATCATGATGAAACTTTAAATTTAACAATGGAAATAACTAAAAGAAGATGATAAAATTATCTCATATTTACGCATATTATGGTCTATCCTTTTGTAGACTTTGATCTTCCACACAAAGACTTGAAAGTAACCAATGTAAGTAATCAAGAACTTCAATGACATGAAAGGCTCAAACATGACAAATATTGTCTTCAAACGATATTTGCCCATCTCCGATACAATTTTGGTGCTTAAAGGTCTTCCGGCAAATAGTTTGGAGGATTAATCAAGTCTTGTTGTAGAAATACCAAAGCACTAAGTATTTCTACCAAACTTGAGAACACAATGAGGGAAATATGAATATGGAAGAAGAAAGAAGTTTCTTTTCTTTTTGGAATGAATCTTATGAAAACTCTCTTATCAATTGTTTTTCACGTACCCAGCCTTGCACATCAATGTTCTATTTATAGGCTAAGTTCAAATGCACGAAATAGTGTTAAAAACAAGTGAAAAAGCACCAAGTTCAAATATCAAATGGTAAAAAAGGGCCACAAAACGGTCGAGAATTTGTACCATGCGGCCGCACGGTACAAAACATACCAGGACATTAAATCTCGATACAAGGCCATGCGTACAAAACATACCGGGACATTAAGTCCAGGTATAAGGTCATGCGGCCGCATAGTTCACTCAAGACGCCATTTGATCCACTTCCATTCCAAAATTTGATTTTCTCATAATTTTGAATAACAATCCCCCACTTGTTCAAAATTATAAAATCTCATATTCAAAATTATACGATACTTATGCATAATGATTAGATATCTTTCAATTTGAATATAACCATAGTGTAATTCAAACAAAGTAAAGTCGAAATCAAAAGTAGTACGAAGCTTTGAACCAGTTATTCCATATGACAATACCGGTTAGAACACACGTACGAGTATCACATGTTCTCAAGTTTCTCAAATTCGCTAGCGCTGTTATAGCCTTGCGCTCATCCTTTTTCAACAAACTTTTAAGAGAGAACTCATACTCTCTTTCGAAGCGGCACCACCTCGAAGTTTATTTAGGTGAAATTCTTCCAGTATCTTTGTTACTTTTAAAGATACTTGTACTTAGTATTGAATTTCATTAAAAGTTTTAAACTCATCTCTCGCTTTAGTAACAACCAGCACTATTATAATTAGGATAGGGTTATTGCATATATTAATAATGTTGAAACTATCCACATATCGAATGACTTGTTATTACCCTTTGAACCCGTTGAATACTTTTTAAGTAATGACGGGTAAAGTTGTCATCATTGGTAGACCTTTTTAGTTTAAGAGTTTCAACCACATCCTATTCGTAGTAGAATTTACTAAATCTCTATTTAGAGGTTTAATTAAAGGATCCACTGAGTTCTCAAGTGATTTTACATTATTTAGGGAAATTATTCTACTCTTAATTAATTTCCTTATGTAATCGTGTCTTAGACTCACGTGTCTAGACATATGACTTAGTATTTTATTAAATTAAGCTAGTCAATGATCAATTCATTTAATAGATAAAACTTTGTCACCACCAGGAAATCCTTTATGAAGCAACATGCTTCTTACTAGCTTTATCTAAAGCTTTATTTACTTCCAAACACTGTTGGATGGTTTTTATCAAATCATTACACTAGTCAATTACTTTTACTTGTAGATCTCATGTATGAATATTCAATTCTTCATCATTGAATCAATACAATGATCTTTAACATTATGAATATTCTTCAAATACTCAAACACCATAATTGGCTTTCACCCATCACATCCAAAACTAGTGTACATCATCCTTATAATTATACAAAGACTATCTTTCCTTTTCACTTCATAGACATTCTTTTATGACTATAAAGTATAGGGAAATGTATCTTTTAAACTAAGTTATCCCCACAATTCCTTAATAAGGAATACACTTGCAATCTAATAAAGAAGCATCATATAAGTTCACAAATATTAATGTTAACCCCCACATTTTGGGTTATACTTGAACTTAAAGTTTATCAACTCTTTCATAGTTCAATTCATTATCAAATAGATGATGTCTATATCAAATGCTTTGAGAAAGCTTAAGTACTTCGTCAATCCACAATATATTTCAATTGCACACAATGTACTGTATATCAATTACATTTAATTCAATCACAATTTGATCAAGGTCTTCTCATAGACCAATAAAACTTTTCAATCATAAACCAAATTTAATTGGTTTCACGCATTGTAGTATAATACAATGAAGAGTGCTAAGCATCCTCATTCACAAGAATTGCAATTTCTTCAAATATATGCAATTATCATATTTATGACATTTCACAAGATAGTTTTATTTCATATCAAATCATGAGTACCTTTTAACCCTATTTACAATACTCTTATGCAAATATAATGTTGCATAAATCTTCTCATTTTATTGAGGCTATCATTATTAACTAAAGTTAATATCATCTCAAAAGACATGAAATCAATCAACTAATTCACCATGTCAATTTCATACTTCAATACAATAAATAGTCATGAAAGTTCATGTTCTTTCAAATAAATAGTTGATATTCTTACAACATATATACAAGTCCAATGATTAGGAGTAAATTTCTAACAATCCATTATCTGACTTGTATAAATCTTGACAATATCCAAATCATCGTGCTATAAATAAACGGAATCCAATGCATGTACCAATAGACGTACATATTTGTTTGATAAAGAAAATACGTCACTCATGATTTTTTCACAAAAACTCATGTTAAAACTCATATACATTCATTCTCAAAATCACGTACATTTCAGTCATATTAAACACATTTGCATGCACCGATTCATAAAGTGAATTATGAACAAATAAATCCATAATTCTAAACATGCAATTATTTCATAAAGACTATTGAATAAAATTTACGTATGTACCATAATACACATATTCAAAATGGTAATCTTCTTGATGATCAAACCTACACTTAATGTCACCAAATATTATAAGACATTTCATTTATATAGATTCTAGAATATTTCTTAATACACTACTCAAGTTTTTCAAGTGATTTAAGCAACTTAATTCACATTACCAGATAATGATTTTCATTTGGACAGAATCTTATTATTTTTCAAATCTTCCATATTGACACAAGTCAATCAATCAAACCATAAGTAAAAAACGCATTGCTTATTAAACACAATATCTGAATCATAAACAATCAATGTTTACCAATTTTGGCAAACAATTACTTATATATGTATTTAGGGCTAGACAAAACTCCTGAACCAAACCGAACGAACCCAAATCGAATTGAGCGGTTCTTCATAAGTTAAATATTCGAACGGGTATCAGAATCGAGAACCGACAAGTTTGAGTCGGTTCTCGATTCTAGCCCAAAAACCGAATAACTGAATAAGAACCAAATTTAAATAATTTTTCATATTGAATTAAATAAATTATTTTAATTTTTTCTAAACAAATTAACAAATTAATTAAACAAACTAGCCAACGCTAAGTCCAGCCAAATTAATTTTTTGTTAGCCCAACATTTGGGTCTTATCCTTTCCCTTTCCATTCTAATTTCATTTGGTAAACAGTACGTCAACTCCCGTATAAATCAAAATCATTAGATAATTTTAAAACCTACATCCTAATTCCCAAATCGATTTTGAAGCTCATTTATTTCATGGGCTCGGTAGCTACATAATAGATCTATGAGTGCAGTATAAGCATTAAAAAAATTAGGCTACGTTAATTTGTAAAAGTTACGAATGAACATGTCATTAGTTGTATTTATGTAGTGTTGCCATAAATGTTAAAAAATTTAATTATGGTACAGAACCGAATCGAACCGAATAGAACTGAATCCGAACGGTTCCATAATTATATTTGGACCCAACGATTTCATTTATTAAATACTCGAAAATTTTGGGTTGATTCGTTTCTGAAGCGAAGATAACCGAACCGAACCAACTCATGTCCAGCCCTATATGTATTCTAACTAGAATGTGCAAATTCAGACAAAAATTATGCGTAAATACACTTTTTCACATTACAGTAATGTAGGCACTCATATATTTTTTTTTTTCTATCAACAGCCATTATTTGATCATTATAACATACTCCACAAAGAATCAGTTATTGTCCATTATCATGTATCAACACCAACTTTGAAATTGATGTTTAATCCTTTTTATGCATATAATCAGATTTAATATTTTGCGTGAAGATTGAACATAATTTCAACTTACCAAAAACGGAATTGGAGATAAAGTCGAACGCTTGATGATAGATTGAATCCGTTCATTCTTCAAAGGAAAATATTTCTTTCCAAACGGTCCACATAAAATTTTATTCATCATTCTTGATGTTGCCATGGTGATTTCACTCTCCTTTGCACAAAATATCATTTGAGATTGTTGAGAATATTTTCACTAAGAGAAGAAATGAAGAAGAAATCAACAATTATGACCAGCAACAAAATGAACAAAATCGTGATGAAACTTTAAATTTAACAATGGAAATAACTAAAAGAAGATGATAAACGTATCTCATATTTACGCATATTGTAGTCTCTCTTCTTGTAGACTTTGATCTTCCACACAAAGACTTGAAAGTAACCAATGCAAGTAATCAAGAACTTCAAAGACATGAAATGCTCAAACACGATAAATGTTGTTCTCAAACGATATTTGCTCATCTCCGATACAATTTTGGTGCTTAAAGGTCTTTCGACAAATAATTTGGAGGATTAATCAAGTCTTGTTGTAGAACTACCAAGGCACTAAGTATTTCTACCCAAACTTGAAAACACAAGGAGGTAAATATGATGGAAGAAGAAAGAAGTTGTTTCTTTTCTTTTTGGAATGAATCTTATGAAAACTCTCTTATCAATTGATTTTCACATACCAAGCCTTGAACGTCGATGTCCTATTTATGGGCCAAGTTCAAATGCACGAAATAGTGCCAAAAAACAAGTGAAAAAGCACCAAGTTCAAATATTAAACGGTAAAAAAGGGTCACAAAACGTTCGAAAATTTATACTCGCATGATTCCAAAACATGATTTTCTCATAATTTTGAGCAACAATATAACAATTCCACCACCTCGTTCACAAATTTCTTCCAGACGATGAAGGATTGTAGTTTCTATTGTTTATGAGGGTCTGATGTCAAAATCTAAAATAGGCCGGGATCATGGAGAGTTCACTGCCAACATCACCCAAACTGCCACTTCTAAGCTGGAAGAGAACTATGAATCTGCTCGTGGATTCGCTAGGATTCTTTTGGTTTTTTTTTTTCCTCCCTTTTGTCCTTTTAAGAGATGAAATGTGACCATCACAAGTTTAGTTAAAAACATAGTTAGAATGACATCCTATCTATTAAAAACTGTATTTTGTTGTTCAACGTGAATCAATCACGCTATAATTTAGTTTTGCTTAGTCGGAATCATATTGAGATAGCGGGCTTGGTCATATAGAAAATTAGAATTTTAGTAAAGTCGCGTTTATATTATTTAAATATTTTTACCAATAAGTCAACTCATGTTCATTTATTCTTATCAAAATTCTGAAACAAGCACAATTTCATTAAATGCATAGATGGACGCGAAGTTTTAACAAATGACATTTACATGTTATGTTACTATGATGAATTACTATATTATAAGTTATTAAAAAATTGCATGTATTTCATTTAAATCTAGTCTAAAATTATACTTGTACATTAACGTACTAGTATTGATCATATAGAGTAGGACGCCTTTTGAGTTGTCATGCAGCATTTTATCGATTCTTGGTAATGAATTATTTTCAATGGATCTACTGTATCATGTCCTTATGCACCAGACTGCTTTGTAATAACGTATAATCCTCATCTTCATTAGAGAAGCAAGGAACTTCTATATATCTATTAAAAGAAATTAATTGCATCCTTAATGGAAGCTTATCGACCATATAGTTTTTGTTGGAGGTATAAGCCCATGTTTGACAAACTTTTTTGAGATTATAAGTTGGTGAAAGATTAAAAAACTTATAAAAGTTGTTCGTGTAACGAAATGTGCTATTAAAAAATGAAGTTTGAATTGACGATAGTGAAGCACGCAATCCACTGTGACTATATATCTATATACAATTCCATCTTTTCCGGCTTCTATTTTCCAAATTTCAGTCAGATGATTGGTCTAAAATAAAAGGATGTCTTACTGTAGAAATTTTCCATTTCTAATTAAGGAAAACTGTGTGTGGCCTAAACCTTCCATTAATCAATGATTTGCACTTCCAATAATAAGTTTGGCTAATTTGGAAGTTGATGTGAATAGTTCATAATTCCAATAATTACGGAAAAGAAAGGGTTGGGGGCAATGAAGTAGGTGAAGTGGTTGGATTTTGCGAGATGTTCAACCAGTGCTCGATGTGATTCTAAGAGCCGAATGAGAATGAATACCACACAAGAGAGTCAACCATTTGCGAAGTTTTTTTAATAGAATGGAATAGTTGCCCAATACACTATACCTAGTTCTCTTGACCAAAATTGTGTGTTAGAAAGAAGAAACCGAACATTACTGAATATGGTATTTAAAATTTTATGATGTTGTCTCTTCATTTCATTTCATAGAAGATATTATGGATCAATGTATATACAAGGTTAGTTGAATAAAAAAAATTTATTCTATATGTGAATGATATTTTACTTGCAACCAATGTTAAGGGTTTGCTATACGAGGTAAAGCAATTTCTCTCTAAAAATGTTGACAGGAAAGATATGGGTGATGCATCTTATATCATTAGCATAAAGATGTATAGAGATAGATATAGGGGTATTTTAGGTCTATCATAGGAAACCTATATCAATAAGGTTTTAGAGAGATTTCGGATGAAAGATTGCAGCTCTCATAGTGAAAGATGATAAGTTTCATTTGATTCAATGCCCAAAGAATGACTTTGAAAAGGAACAAATGAAAAACATCTCATACGCTTCAGTTGTTGGAAGCCTAATGTATGCTCAGTTCTGCACAAAATCTGACATTGCATTTGGTATTAGAATGTGGAAAGATATTAGAGCAATCCAAGTATGGACCACTAGAGAGCCGCAAAAAAAAAAAAATTTAAGGTACCTTCAAAGGACGAAGAATTACATGCTTGTGTACAAATAAACTAATAATCTGGAGGTGATTGGCTACTCTGATTCAGACTTTGCTGACCGTGTTGATTCAAAAAAATCAACATTTGGATACATTTTCATGTTTGCTGGTGGAACTGTGTCATAAAGGAATGCAAAGTAGACTTTGACTGATACTTTCATTATAGAGGCTGAGTTCGTTTCGTATTTTGAGGCTACACCACATGATGTATGGATGAAGAGCTTCATTTCTGAGCTTAGAATTATAGATTCTATTTCTAGGCCATTAAAATTAGATTGTGTCAATTCAACCGCGGTTTTTATGGTTAAGCAAGCATATCAACATTAAGTATTTAGCCATAAGAGAACGTGTTAAAGATAAAACAACCGTCGTTGAGCAATAAATACTGAAATGATGATTGTTGATCCTTTGACAAAAGGTATGCCACTGTTCAAGTTCAAGGATCTTGTAGACCCTATGGGACTTGGTCTGTTAGATTATTAAATGGTTGTTCTCTTCGTGTTTCAGTTTTGTATTTTGAATTTTGATTTCATTTTATATTTTATATTTTGCGTTTTGAGTGTCTGTTTTGAAATTGTTGAAAATGCGTTCTTTTTGTCATTCTGAAAAACGATTTCTCAAAATAGAAAAATGAAAAATGCGTTTATTTTGAAATTTTGAGAATTTTTTTATAATATTTTATTCAAAAATTTTGATTATTCAATAAATTTTAATATTTTAATTTTCATATAGTATTAAATAACATATAAAATTTGAAATTGGTGAATCTTAAAATATTTTTTTAATGATATAAAAAACACAACCTAAATTAAATTAGGCAAAACGGCTCAATCGATACAATTTGAAATGGGACGAATTATCTCTTTACCAAATGAACAAACAACTCTTATCACTCGTTTAAACCATTTGTGTATCGTGTTGTTGGAATGTTAAAATTATCATTTTATCTCATTGGAACTTAATAAAAATGATGAAAATTTTTTGGTAAACATAGTGAAATATTATATAAAAAAATTTTGTTCATCATTCCAAGCTCTTCATCATTCCTAAAGTAAAGTTTACCAATTACTTAACTGATTCTTCCATCGATACAGTAAAAGTTGATTCTATTAAAAAACAATAATCAAGTCTAAACTGTTTTTAATCACTAGTAGTGCTACGTAACATTATTATTTAAATTATTGTTATGGAGCACACTGCTCATGTTTAACAATAGTCAATAGCCACTATTTGTTCACAAATAAAACTTTATTGTTATGGAGATGATGATCCATCTGGAAAAGATGGTGGAACTACTGGGCTTTCGAGCAGCTTGTGGAACGACTGGATTGCTACCAAGCATCTGAGTGACAGCTTTAATGCCACCAAGAACATAATGCAAGAAATGGCATCCTTCACCAAATAACACATGCCTTGGGATAATTCTGTTCTTCTTGTTCCGAGTGGCCAACTCCAAAACCAAATTTCATATCTCTTCAAAGGACTATGGAGTGCAGCCATTAAGGCCATAGTGTAGTCTTAAGACATTTTGCTCTCTATCACACAACACATTAAGAAGCTTTTGCATTTCTCTTTTCAACATCTCTTTCTTCTCCATTGCCTCTTGTGTCATTTCATTTGGCCCTGGTATGATGTCCTAAAAAATTGTAAAACAAAGAATTCAATCAACGAATTTCAACTACTTGTCAAGATTTATTTAAATTGACATAGAACAAGTGAGGGAAAAGTCTATAACTAGTTGCTTAGCAATGAAATGAAGGATTGATGAAAAATGATTCATGTAGCCAACTCCACATTTAGTAGGAAAGAGACTCAGTTTGTTTTTATTTTACAATCGAAACTTGGCATTTCAAACTCTTGTAGAAAATTTTCGCAACGTACTCATAACTGATGGAATAAACAAGCACTCTATTGCAATAAATAGAAATAATAAAGGAAAGGAATCTTAGTATATGGTTATGCTCAGTTCAAGAAAGACCTATGATTAGATTAGGTGCCTTTGAAAGTAAAATGAAGCAGTCAAGATCACAAGATCAAATGTGGTAGACGATGAAAATTCCCTAACACTATAAGCTTGCTTCCTCGACAGTTCATCTAGAGCCTTTATCTATCCATGTTAGTCAATGATAAGCTAACCGGATGAAATCCACTACTTTATGTTCTTCGTTTATAACGGCATTTTAATAATCAGACCGAGATGAGAATAAATGATAAGTCAGAACATTGGATGAGTATTTAGAAACTAAAGATTGCAGGTTAAGTACAAATAAGAAAGAACACACAGAATATCATTTAGTCACAATAGCATACCCTACCTCCTGCAAATTCACTCCCAAAATTATCCAAGCCGCCTCAGAAATCCCACCTCCACATCATGAATCAAATTATTTTACACTCAAAAAACCCAGATGCGAAACCAGATTGAAGACAACAAGATATAGAATAGTAAACAAAGAAATGGATTATCGATACCTGAGATCGAAAATGGAAAACCAGTTGAAGCTTTGGATTATGGGTACTGAAATCGGAAACGAAAAACCAGTGGAAGCTTTGGCTTGTGGGTGGAATCTCCCGTGTGAGCCCTAGCTTACGGGAGTGAGACGAGAGAGAACCAAGAAAGAGAATGCAGAAAATGCATTTCCCGTGTTTTTGGCTTCAAAATTTCCAAAACATGGTTTTGATCATTTTGGGTTTCCTATGTATTTTTTTTTTTTTTTCATTTTCAGAAACACGTTTTCGAAAATTGAAAAAAGAACGCGTTTCTACTGTTTTGAAAAATCGAAAATAGAAAACGAATTGAAAACTATAAAGAGAACAGAGCCTAACTTTTTCGAATCATAAGGAGTATATGAGGTTGGAAACTGAAGATGGTTGAGTAAATGATTATTGAAAATCTATGCAACAATGGGAGAGGCAAATAAAATTTTCAATTATTTTAATTTTAATTTTTATTTGTTGATGGTTTGTCTTATTTTAACAATTAAACAAGTGTTACTTATTTGGAAGTAAGAAATATTACAAGTTTTACCAATAAAATGATTATTTATTTTTAAAGTTGCTTATGTACTTATAAGTAAATTTGTTTCCAATCATTATTTTTAAGCTTGACCAAACATGCTCGGTAGCGCAATTTACCCTTGGCTCCATTTCAAATTTATAAATATTGCATTTAGATAATTTACAATTTTTTCCTTCTAACTACAAAAATTATATAGAATATTGCAACTTGAACATGCTCAAAGACAGATAAAAAACAAACAGACTAACCCGCGATTTACCTCCGCCCAGAGTTGAGGCACGGGTGATGGGCGGTCCAGGAAATAGTCTAGTGTTAGATGGGATACCTGGGTATAAAAAAAAAAACAAACAGACTAACTTGACTATGTATGTTTGAAATTTTTTTTTCTTTTAAATTATCCAATGATATATCAACATGTGTCTCATTTTTAAACATGTTTGTGCAGCATAATTGAATGACTTATAAGTAACTTATTTCTGTCTTATAGGGTTTTGGGCTCCGCACCTTGTCATTAATCTTTTTAGGCGATTAGGGTTTTTACCAACAAATTGCAGTATTATAAATTCCCTCATAGCTTCACTTTATCTACCATTCTCCGCCTCTTTGCAGACTCTGTAGTCAAAAAATCTCTTGCTGCGTTCTTCTCTCAGCATAGGAATTCATCAAAAATCCATTCAAATCTGAATGGAAAATCTTCCAAGTTAAGTGATTTCAAGGTTTTTTTTTTTAACCAAGTCTTGTGATATTTTCTTTCACATGAATTTTATTATAGAAAAATCAGTAGATGCTGCCGTGATGAACTGTAACTGTGTGCCGAGGCTTTTGTCGGTGACGGCTGCACATCCCTCTAAGAAGTTCTGAGCTCTCTCTTTTTTTCTCCTTATAATTTTACTTTTTTTTTTTTGGTTATATTTTGGGAAATTAAAATCATTGCAGCGAGGTGACGATATAATCATGAAGTCTTTCAATCCACTGACGACAGTGTGATGTCAATCCATGAATCCCGACAGGTTCTGATCGCTGCTACGCTACTTTTTTTTTTTTAGGTTTTTATCAGAGCTCGATTGAAATTCGTTTTTAGTCATCTATTTGGGGACAAATGATGAATCTCATATTAACAAATGGGTAATTTGCGTCTGAATTTTTCATTGATGCTATATCACCTTGGAGAACTGATGTCCCTTTCTTTTTTTTTTTTCCTAATAATTAATTCAGAGGCTTTTTAATTATAATGAGGTTTATTTTCATTTTCTACTAGCTATGGTTAAGTAGGTAGTATTCTTTGATCTCTGAAAAGTGAGCATCTACGACAAAATTTAACTGTAATTTGAGTCATCATTGATGGTATGTAATATTGATAATTTGATACAACTATAGCTTATGATCACATTGCTTCAGCCTTCATAGTTTGACAGTTTCGCCGAAAAAAAAAACAGTTTTCTTACCTAGGATGAAACAAATGTAGGCGTGTTCGATATAATTTAAAATTCAATTAAAGTTGAAAATATAGTCGTTATTGGATCTCACTCGTCTAATAAAAATCAATATTAACGGTTAGTTTTTTAATTTTAATTTGTACCAAACACCGTCGGCAGAAAGGAAAGAGGGTAGAAAGTACAGAGATATATGAAAATGGTAGACGATAGTGGGAGGTAACATGTTACGACAATTGACTCGTTTGAAAGAGGTACACATGCTGATGTGAAAAAGAATGGAAGCTTCTTTCCCGGAAATGTTTATGCCTTTGTTCACCGCACGTGCACATGGGACTCACGTGAATAAAAAATGTCAAAAAGTGCTCCCTTGGGCACGCCCTCCTTGGCAGTTTAACATGTTTTAACAAAGATTGTTGTAGCATGTTGTACTAATACGAATGCTGGTGTTAGCATCTAGCAGAAGACAGGACAATGGCTCGTGCATTGCCTTGTGATGGGAGAATTGGGAAGAAACAGAATCAAGACACTGTTGGTTTATTTAATGACAGTATTGTTGGGCGGAACTGGATTATTCTGTAGTTGGACTAACGGAACATAGCTGAATGCAGCAGCTAGCATTGACTGAATCAGTGAGAACGCTTTTGTTTGGTTTCGCTAACAAGAAAATCAAGTTTTGGGGAAGGAGGTTACTTGGATGATCTCTTATGGGTGAATGTTGCCTGTGGACTGATTTTGTGGCCTGATGAGATGACCTTTGTCAGCAGTGCTGGGACAAATGATGAAATCTCATTAACAAATGGGTAATTTTGGTTGTTCCTTAGATGTTACATCACCTTGGAGTACTGATATCCTAAGGAAATTTTCTTGTTTCTTTTTCTGATCATTATTGTGTACAAGTTTTTTCGTTTTTTAATATTTTTAAGTAAAAAAACAGTATCTTCAAAAGTGGCTGGCGTGGTTAAGTCAAACTTTAAGCTTTACGATCTTAGACGAGCCTAAGCAAGGTCTAGACATTCTAAACATTTAAAATTATAAAGTATTATATTTACTCTTACAATTTGTCAATTATACAATTTTTAAGTTTTCGAAATATAAAAGTTAAAGACAATTTTTCAGCAGTTTCAACTTTTAACTAAAGAAGTTTTACTTGACGGATGGGAATTGCATACCTACTTTCAAAGTTTTAACAATAAGATAAGTTTCAATCATAATTAAATAATATAGAGAGACCGAAATTGTAATTTTTGTTAACTAAGGACAAGCTAAGGCACTTAGAGATAGACCAAAGTTGTAATTTTTTGTGGACTTGCAGTGGAGATGGAACATCACCTTTCTTCACTTGTCGGTCTAGTGCATCCATATGGGGAAAGGTTAGTACATGGCTTGGCATTAGACTTTCTATGTCTACACTACCTAGGTCATTGAAGTGGATAAAAAAGGAGGCTCGGGGGATGTCTAGTCAAAGTAAAGCTAGGCAAATTAGCACTGTTTATCACCTATGGATGGCATGGAACACGATAGTTTTTGAGGATCTAAGACCGCGAGTCGATAGCGTTGTTACAAGGATTAAAACACGTGTATACAAAATTATATTTTCCTTGTATCCGCGTGTTGATTTACTTTGAATCTTTGGTATTAAATCGTTAGATCTACTTGTTTGTATATCTTTATATTTTGTTTGCCAGAATACGCTCAGTGTATTTGTAAACATATTTGATCTTTATTTGCCTAGATATGCCCTATATATTTGTACATGATTTTTTATCAATCTATTTTACACTTATAGATGATGATGATGATGATGATGATGATGATGATACCAACAAAGATATCGTATCTAACAGTTTTACACTTTACTTTCAAACAGAAGCTTGTTGGGTAGTTAAGTGGTGATGTTTGATATGATAGAAATTAAAATCCCGACTCCACTTCTTCTACCAATTTTGAGTTCACTTCTTCGTAATCAACTAAGTGACTAGTTGATCGTCAATAACAAACTTACCTGCCATTTTTCGATAGAATTATCCATACATCCTATGCATTTTTTCGATTTACTTCAGTTTATAATTTACCTCCCATTCTGATCTAACTGGATGCTACTGATAAGAAACGACGTGGTTTTGAAATAAGGGTAGTTACATTTGAGAACATTGGCAACTTGTCACAGAGGATTCAAGACGGTTCAACTAATGCTAAGATGATAATTGAAACTAAGATTGAAATCAACATAACCGAATGCTCTAAATGCGTAAAAATATCATGACGACGTATCAATGCAAGTTTGCATTCTCGCTCGATCTTCATAGTGAAAGGCACAGGAATGCATCAAATGTAAGTAATGCCTGGTGATCAGTGTGAGATTTCTTATAATGTAAATCCATTCTCTCAAGGAAGCATACCAAGAATGAAGGCAAAAAACATGCTTTAGCTTGCAGTAAATTAGCCGTAATTAAATTTGCAAGAGAACATCTTGATCTCCTAATAGTAATAAAGAGCTAAAGAGAAGAAAATGACATTTTGATGAAAAAAAATGACTCAAGTAATTGAAGAACTCTGCCTATTAGCATTGGGAAACCACCTCTTAAGCTTGAACCTACGAAATAAGTATTCAAGGGAAAGTAAAGGTTAATTAGGAAACATTTTGACGGTGGAATTCGGCCAACCCATATTCGAATACATTGGCATATTCGGAATTTGCTGTCCACTGTAAGGTTCTGAGCCATGATTAAGAGAGCCACCATCATTCTCCCCGGATGAATCACTTGAAGCACTTGAGGAAGGACCGACCCCTATTGCTGGAGCATGGGAGTTCAACATATGCACAGGCGTAGCCACAGACGACCCAGACTTTGGTTTTTTCCCATCTGCAATGAAGCTGCCCACCACAATCTGGTAGAGAGGTACAGTTTGATAGTGTACTTTGGCTCACAGATATACACATGCACACACGCACAGACAGACAGACAGAGAGAGAGTTAAAACTGAACCTGTACTGGTGATGCTGCTTTAAGCATTCCTGCAACTCCACCACCCAAAACTTTACCATCTGACCCAGCCAGTGAGACACTCAGACCACCAGTTCGGCTGCAGTTACCATTAATCTCTGACTGGAAGAAGGAACCTGACAAAGAGATGATTTCGAATCGACCCTGCAAATAGAGAAATGCACTGTTACGCACAAGCTACAACAACAAACTCAAACATATCTTAGTGTTAGAAATGAGAGACCAGTCAATAAAGGAATAATACACCCTAGCATTAGCTATTGACAAAAGATTTGATGCAGATCTCTCTTAAATTTAAACATCAGCATGCTAAAAGATACCTATATGGATACAGATAATGGAACTCCATTTGATCAAAAGATACCTACCACATCAACAACATATATTGAACCAAATATATACTACTATATTTAAGAGACAAAATACCCATGAACATAAACAGGTTAAAGTGAGAATCTTATGATAGGTTATGGAGAGGAAAAAAAAGGGTAGACCAAAACTAACATGACCTCCGGTAGTTAGGATAACCTAAAACCTTTAGGAAGAGGCAGCTCTTCATCATGTGGAATTATGTGCAACAATAAATATAAGTGACTCCAAATTTATAGGGGAAAAATCGCATGGCTTATTATTGTTATGAAGGAGTGGAAGTTAAAGGTTAAAAGATATGGAATATATTATTATTTTAACCAAATAAAGCATCCAATATTACTAGAGACAACACGTCGAGATGATCATACCATTTCAAAATTTGCTTGATAATTAGCACTCTCATGTAACAATTTCTTAAACTAAAACAAAACACGAGGTGAACAAAGAAAAGACAAGGGAGAGCCTCAGCCTCATAAAAGAAGTGGCAGAAAGTAAGCAAAAGAAAGCAAAGACACAGGCATGTTTTAATAATAACAAACAAATTTAATAATTTTTTTGTATCATCGAATTCACCGTCAATTTATTAAAACCATTTAGCCAATATGTGAATTCGATAAAGATAGCACCAATAATAGGCATTGTTCTATTAAATTAGTTCTCATACAAGAAAAAGCTCGAAGGATGTTGGTAAAACAGGAGATAGGAAGAAAAATTGCACGTTTGTTATGTGGATCACATGATAAAGATGCATTACATTTGAAAAATCACCTTTATAAATAAATGAAATTCATGTTCACCATTAATAGAATCCTTAGACCCTAAAGCCTTCACATATGTGCAAAGGTTAATAAGCAAATTATGAATTTCTGTAAAAGATATCTTGCATATACACAAACATGAAGTAGAACATCTATCACATTTTTGAACCTCTCCTGATGATATATAGAGATTTTTGAGATAAAAAGAATAGCAGTGCATCATCAATGTGACAAATTATAGGGCATATAGACACCATATGTGTGTCCATGTACAAAGTTGCACACACCTCATATGTTATTGTGCCACCGGACATTGCTGGTTGGCAAAGGGTGACATTGCATATGGCACCATTAGCAGATAGAATGCAAACAGTACGTGGTCCTTGCTGCGAGAAAGCCATGATCTCTGAAGCTACATCCTGCGAAGGATGAGAGCCAAAAAGCAAAAAAGGGGTGAGAAAAATTATGGATCATTCCTTAGTGCATAAGGCTTCTTTTATATATTAAATTAGTTGGGGGGGGGGGGGGGGGGGGGGGGGGGGGGGGGACGGAAAACAAAACAGTAAAACCTATCATGGTCTTTGCCACCTCAAAAAACAACAAACGAAAAGAAATCTAATGTAGTAGAGTGTCATTGTTAAACATCTTCCTTAAATATGTACGAAAACCAATCTACCTCATTTCCTTTTAGATCCAAATGCCAAAAAGAGGTTTTCTTAGTATTTGTCTCACTAAACCCCTAAAACAGAATAGAGACTCAGTGTAATTTAGGAATTTTAAAATGTACTTCTAACACCTCAAAATATAAGTAGTGATAAAACGAGGACTGAAATATCAACTGACTGCACAAAAGATTAAGAAAAAAATGGTAGCATAGCAGCTTTTCATCTTTAAGGTGGAGATGTGGGGTACACATAATTTGAACCAATACTTATTCCAATATCTTTTTGTATGACTTATTTCTTGACAATCAAATTTCCCATGTTAGATTGTTGTACAATAGTAATGATCCAGGCATGCCATTATTTGTAGTTCTCTTGATAAATATTTTGTAGTTTATTAGTTATCAAATGAAAAGCATTCCAAGACAGTCTATACATATTCTGAACTTTTTTCAGATTATAGCACACTAAGTTGATTCCAGTGAATTACATATATAACATGGCCCAATCATAGGTAACCCTGCATTCCACGAAGTTAAGCAATATAGGCACTTTTTGGGCTGAAATTGCAAATCCAGCACATAGAAGACTTGACCTTTTCACAAAGGCAATTCAAGATGAAACAAGTCACACTTCAAAAAAATTTTTTTTTTCAAATGCAATGAATTAAGCATTTAACATAGGACATACATTGCAAAATAAATTTACTCGGGCAGTTCTTAAATGGTGAAAGAGGCAAAACTCCATCCTTTCAACTAATATTTACAAGCACTCATGTTATTATACGATTTTTTCTTTTTTGTTATTTAATACAAGTAATTCAACTTTTATTTAGAGTATATGCATATAAAATTACTTTGGAGAAGCCCTTTTTAAGCTAAGGATTTTGGTTAACTATACCTATACACAAAATGTGTTTTTGTCATTTTAGGTGAAAAAGATGACATAAAAATCATAATAGAGTATTAGGTTGTCAAAAGATGCAATTGTGATATGTATTTAGTTTCAATAATTAAAGAGAATTTAAAGATGATGGAATTCATAGAAATTAGAGAGGTTTAGGCGGAATGTAGAAATGTTACATAGATCCTACTGATTGGAAGATATGCAAAAATTTGAAAAGCAAGTTTTTTTTTTTTCTTTGATAAGTAATCACGTAATTTTATAAATTAGAGTCAATGGATAATACACAAGGAGTGCATTATCAGTTTAAACAAGATAGAAACGATAAAAAATTAGGCAACCCTTCTATCGGACTAATGGTTGCAGCCTTGAACCAACTATACAACGTGAAGTAAAAAAGTTCTCTAAGTTGTTCTGTCGTCCGTGTTTGATCTTCAAAGCACCGGCAGTTTCTTTCTCTCCACACACACCAAACGATACATCCTGGAATAAGCTCCCAAACTAGCTTGCTATTCTTATCTCGAAGTTTTCTCTTCCATGTCTGCACCACCTCCTCAACACGCCTTGGCAACACCCAACTCATATTTTGCAAAGCCAAAATATCATTCTACAACCAACGAACACCGTCGCAATGAATGAACACGTGGTCGATCGTCTCACCATCCCTCTTACACATAAAGCACCACTCCGTAACATAACAGCCCCTTCTTCGAAGATTATCCGCAATTAACACATGTCCCCTCACAACCGTTCACAGTAAAAAAGCCACCCTTGGAGGTAATTTACTATGCCAAATCCTTTTCCAAGGGAATGAACTTTCCACTGGTTCCAATAAGGATATGAAATAAGTGCGAACAGAGAACAGACCATTCCGTGCCACCCTCCACCTGCTACAGTCGTCCTGTCCTGCCTGAATGTTCACGTCATACAGGGAGGCCAAGAACAATGCATAATCATCCAACTCTCAATCGTGTAAGCCTCTCCCGAAAGCGATGTTCCAGCTAGGATTCCCATTATGAATAGTCATAGCACCACTCACCATCGCTGATGGATCTAAAGCAATGCGATGCAAAGAAGGGAACCGCAGTTTTAACGATTGATCTCCACCTTAACATGAATAACATAAATTAGGTAGTGCATATTCTTTGGAAGCCCTAATGTATATAGGATCAAATTTGGAAGTTCTACGAGTCAAGATTATCCCATCATACAAATTTAAAACCTAATTTTATTTAAATATGAAGGCATATTCAACATTTAATATTTTCTTATTGAGAAAATAAACGACACTACAGTCGTTATCTGCTGTAATTTGATTTTTTCAACGAAATGACCTCTAATAATGGAAAAGAAGCAAAAAATATTGGAGAAATCAAAAAAAATATTGGCGAAAATACAGGGAATGGAGGGGGACGGAGCCCCCGATTTTTTTTTAACTAAGAGGATTGAAGACGACGATTTTGCGTACCAAAATTTCTCCAACACCTCCTTCAATCTATTCGCCAAAACTTTAGCAATAATCTTATAAATCCCGCTGACTAAGCTAATAGGACGATAATCCTTAATATTAGACACTCCCGATTTTTCCGGAATAAGCACAATGAACGTGGCATTAAGACTTCTCATAAACCTACCACGTTCGAAAAAGTAAGTGATTGTATCCATAATATCTGTTCTCACTACCTCCCAGCAAGCCTTGTAGAATGAGAATGAGAAGCCGTTCGGTCCAGGGGCCTTATCATCATTCATATTAAAGACAACATCCCAAACTTCTTCCTCCTCAAATGGTCTCTCAATCCAACTGGCATCCTCTTCGGTGATAGTGCAGAAGTCCAGCCCCTCCAACTCAGGCCTCCATACAAATTGCTCCCGATAGAGGTTCTGATAGAATCTCACCTGCTGAGTCACAATATCTTGTGGATCCTCGTACACAACCCCATCTACCTCCAAGGATGTGATAGAATTATTGCGCCGATTTGAGTTAGCGACCCGATGAAAGAACCTTGTGCATTTGTCGCCTTCCTTCAACCACATGACCTTAGATTTCTGTCTTCAAGCAATCTCCTCCATCTCCACCAACTTTTCCAACTCTTCCCTTAACCTTCCGCGCCTCTCCCTTTCCTCCCCATCCAAACCTCGACTCTCCTCCTGTCTATCCAACTCTTCTATGTCTAACAAACACTGATTCTTACGACAGTTTATGTCTCCCACCACCTCCTCATTCCACTTCTTTAAATCCCCCTTCAAAGCTTTCAATTTTTGATGTAGAACATAACTAGGAGATCCCCTAAAATCATAAGAGGCCCAACAAGTCCGAACTCGCTCCCCAAAACCTTCGACTTTAAGCCACATCTTCTCAAACATAAAAGGTTTTCTTCCACCACCCCTTATAATCCTAGATAATGCAATGGGAAAATGATCTGAGTACACTCTCCCCAATCTCCTCTGAGTGACATCCGCATACTTAGCCTCCCACTCCCCATTAATCAAAAATCGATCTATTCGAGATTGAACAGGTTGATCTCGATTGGATGACCAAGTAAACTCTCCCCCCATCATAGGCAAATCCATCAACATATTTTCACTAATAAAGTTAGAAAAGTCTTCCATAGCCCCTGTAAGTCTCCCACCACTCGACCTCTCAGAAGGAAACCTGACCACATTAAAATCACCCCCTATACACACCGGTAAATTCCACCAAACCATCATAGCGGCCAATTCATCCCATAAGCCCCTTCTGTTCTCATCTGAATTCGGACCATAAACTCCGATAAACATCCACTTAAATCCATCCCCAACATTCCTGAAAGAGAGTGATAAAGAGAATATCCCTTCACTAGCCTCCTCCAAGTCAAACACTCTATTATCCCACATGACAAGCACTCCTCCTGATGTCCCTGATGCTCCACGAAACTGATATCCGAAATGCTGTCCCCCCCATAAAGAACTCACAACAGCCCTCGAGACGACCTCTAACTTCGTTTCTTGTAAACAGACAAGATCAGCCCGCCAACCCCTTAACATGTTCCGGACACCTAACCTTTTCCCAGCTTCATTGAGCCCCCTCACGTTCCAGCTAATGATTTTTGGGATCATTTAAACTCTTCTTCATCCCTCCCCGGCAACCCTCTCTTAGTCTCACCACCTTTAGTGTCATAGTTTATCGAACATTCAAGCCGCCTAAGCTCACGATCCCTTTTCTTCTAGTTTTTCCTCCTGGTGTACCCATCCCATGTCCCCTACTATTCTCCAGCTCCTCAAACAATTTCAAAAGTCTATTTTCATAACCATCGCACGACACACCCACCAACTTGCTGAACTCCTGAATTTTTTGGAGAACCCAATTCGAGGCTGGAGGTCGAGTGTCAATCGCATTGACTTCCACTATCTCCCCTGCATAACAACACCCAGTAGACTCAATAATCTGTCCTTTCCCCTCTTCCCCCTTCACTACACCCTCGTCCATTGTTCCTTTGTTGGCTCCATACACCCACACCACTATCGCTTTTTCATTCCCTTACTCAATTCCTCTACGAGACTTCTGATACCTTCTATTGTAGGTGTTAACAATCGTAGTTGTCGAGCCTGTCACCTCTTGCTCTTGTGTCAACACCGGGCTGGATTCTTCTCCCCTTACTATACCCGTCTCATTCACTCTCAATCCAACTCCCTCTGTAGATTTGATCGTGTCCCCCTCATTCGCAAGGGCACAACTCTTCACTGTGGTCTCATACCCCGAAAATTGTCCATCCATATCCAACCTCACCCTATAGTTTCCATCGTCATCTCCACCACACTCTCCGTCATATCGTACCTGATTCTCACAAATGGGCTCAGTCATTGCCTGCTTTTCTTTAGTATGGAACACATTCGAATGTAACTCCATAGTTGGGTACTCCGACACGTCAACCCCACACTTATGACAACAATTCAAACTGGATCCCTCTATAGCTCCACCTCCCAATAGCCTCAGTAGTTCATCCACCTCAGCTCTCAACCTCGGACGCGAGCCCGTATCTCAGCACTGTTCACTGAACTGTTCAAGGCAATTTCAGTCGCTATCTCATTCACTTTAGGCATCGATGAGTAACCCTCGTTGAAAGGCACAGAAGATCGTACACCGGTATCAATCCCCCAAACCTCGCTCTCCTTTTGCAACACCACTGGCTTTTTCGTGTTCTGCTCGACCTGTCGGTTTGCCGTGACTTCAGCATAAGTCCCCCCATGTTGATTGTTAACTTTAACTGTTTGATTCTTTGCCTTGTCTCTGGAGACAAAAAAATCGACAACGGCCTGAAGCACCCGCCGAATCGACGCTCATCCCTCTCCATTCGCACCTTCCGGTACCATTACAACTCCTTTCCTACGTCTCTCCCTGTACTATGCTATCGTCAGATACCTACCTCGACTATTTCTACATCGATGTACCATAAAAGCTCTTGGAGACTCGGTAAACTTAACAACAAACTCCTCTTGTTTGCTTGCCCCCCTTAATTTATCCACCATATTCAACATCCACAAGGCACCAAACCTCCCCATATAGATCGCATTTGATATCCTCGGACCCCATTCTGTCAACCTCACAATGCCGAAGTCACTAACGGACACCACAAACTCCTTTACCTCCACTCTGAACCAAGAATTGAATTCCCTATTTCCAAACTTAACTGCATGCCTCTGGAATTTTGTGTGACAGGTCTGGAAGTGAATCTGGAGGGTGGAATGACCAGGCCTCATCACGCTGAATCTGCAGATTAGTTTTCGCCGGCGCGTGGGGCTCACGCGAGGCCGGAGCGTGAAGTACACGCGCCGCCGGAGCTCTGCCCGGAGGTCGCGCCCTGACCGTCGGAGTCGGAATCACCTGCACAGCACTCCTGTCAGGCGCGTGAGCCTCATATGCTGTCGAATCTTGAGCGGCGGCGCTAGGGTTCGCCGCCTGCAAGGGTTTTCCAATTTTGGGTAGGTCAATATTTTGTGGCGTGAGGCCGGTGTGTTATGGGGGGTCGGCCAAGGGTAGGTCTGTAGGTTTCAGGTGGGTCGGTTGGGATGTTGAGGGAAGACTCTCCATAGGACGGGAGTTTCAGTCGCACGGCATGGAGAGACGGGAAGTCTAAAAATTTCAGCTCTTTGATGAGAATATTAGAGACTGAAAAGCAAGTTTTATAAGAAGCAAAACAAGTAATTTTTTTATGGAACTACTTATAGTGCAATACAATTGCAAACTATTTGATTCCATACAGATCATTCACTAGATAAAACACAAGATCAAATGAAGTGGTAAAAACTAAAAAGGAATTCATGTTATCATCACAAATTTCATTGAAGAAAGGCTTAACTTCTAGTTATTGCAAAAAGCTCCAGCAACATTTTTTATTATGAATTATTTTCAAAGTTGCCACATTCAAGCTCTTGCTCTTAGTTGATGCTATAGTGGCTTGGACCACATTAAAGGCTACCTAGAACTCAAACTCTTCATACTTTCACAAGCCTTCATGAAATAGCCTTATTAGTTAAATAGACCTAAGATGCAAAACTTCACAAATAATCCTCATTTGCAAATCTGTGAGACAAACCTGGAACCCGGCGAAAGGCAAAATGGACTATTTACTTACAACAAAATGACTCCCATAAAGGGCGTGACGCTCAATAAACCACGTACAATTATGACTTCATAAAAACTCAAAGCTTTGCTGCAGTCACCTTTTTCAGTCAATTACATTCCGAGCACTCTTATTTTAGATTTCTAGTTAAGAAAAACCTTATCAATCACATACCAAAAGGATGGCACTAATTAGCCTTTCATAACACACTATCTATCATTTCATATGAATTTATTTGTGGCACTGAATTTTCTTGTGATTGAACAACCAAATGTGCTATAAACCTATATCTTTTCAAAAAGGGAAAAGAAGCAACTACATAAGTATTCACACATTCATAAGAAATGATCACCTCTTCTATAAAATTTTTCCATGAATAAACTTCACGTCACAACAATGCCAAATACTGGGGAATAAGGTGTGAAGCTCCCATACTGGGGAGTTTTTAATTGCATACCTTTTTTAGCATATTTTGCACTACGGCCGACATCATATCTAATTACGTCTAAATTATTATTATGACAACACTCTTCATTTGCAAATAATTCTCAATGTGAAAACACAGCCAATGAACTGATCTTTGAATAGGAAAACGAGCGAATCTGTAGGGTCTTCAAAATCTCTTAAAACTTACCTATGACCAAAAACTATATCGATTCAACTATCTCCACACAAAGAGTGATTCAATTATTTGATCTCTTGACTAACAACAACAACAACGAACTAAATGCTCGTTTGTTTGACATTATAATCTTATTGTAATTTAAACATGAAACCAGTGTTCTGAAAACCAGACTGAATTGGCCGGTTCAACCAAGAACCGGCTCAAAAATCTGAATTGGTTATAACTTAAAAACCACTTAATCAAAAAGGGGGAAAACCTGCCTATTGGCTAGTCAAACTAGGAACCGATTGACTGGTATCGGTTTTCCTGTTTAGCCAAATACAAAAAGAAAAAAAAAAAATTAATGACTTGCAAGCCCCAAAAATGAAAGGCCCATTAACGCACATTGCTCCACCTCTTGGCCACCATTTATACCCTACTTTTTAAGTGTTTGGTTGTACAAAAATGCCTATGTGGGATAGAGTAACCTCACTTTGTATATTTTATTTTTAAATGGTTGATTGGATGTTGTTTAAAGGAATATAGTGAAACCATTTTTAGTTTTAAAAGTTGGATTACTTACAGATTTTTTTAAAAGTAAAAGTGTTACAAGAAAAGGGAAAAATATTTACTTCCTCAATGTAGAAAATAACATATTGAAGCAAATATTAATATAAATACTATTACTCAAAACATGTAAAAGAAAACTTAAAGCCCAAAATAAATTATTGATTTCTTGATTTAATTCTTCTTTATATATATATATATATATATATATATATATATATATATATATATATATATATATATATATATATATATATATATATATATATATATATATCCACTTTACTCCATTTAATTTTATTTTGTTAAACCACTAAGATGCTACAAAAAATATTTTAGTAATCCAAAAGAAATCATTTTTCAAAATATATAATTAATTTAGACAATTAAGTAATTTTTGCCAAATCCTTTTGGTATATACTATATAGATATATTTATTTATTTAGGGGTGTGTTTGATAGATCTTATTGAGAAAAAAATTACATTTTAAATAGTGATATGATAGGAAATATGTGGTTAAAAAGTAAGAAAAAGTTATTGATGTGTTATTGAAAAATGTGATTGAAATGAGTTTTAAAAGAATGTATTTTGGAATAATGTATGTCAAACAGAGACTTATTCAATGTCGATCCGACTCTTGTGGAATCCTATTTAAATTTTCGACCCTCGATCCTTTGTATTTTTTGGATCGATGCTTGGGCCAATTTTCACAAAATTAAGTCAAGGCCAAATTTTAATTTAACCACAATTTTTTTTAAACTCATAACTACTATGCACTTATGTTCTATCAGTTTATAATTTCTTCCAAAGCAAAGTCTTCCTCCCAATAAATTTTGTAGGACTCATAACTACTAACTTATTTAACAATCATTTCTATCAATTTATAATTGCAGCAACTTGTAGTTTCTTCCAAATAAGCACTAAGTCTTCATCCCAATAAATTTTGGGTAGGCTAATTGAATCCTTTTTGCCAATTGCTTTGGTTTCAATTAAGTTCATTGCTAAACTACTAGGAGACTCAAAGCTACTAGATCCTTAGCAACATAATCACTTAATTAGAATTGGTCTACCCTTCTCCCTTTAATCATTTTCTACTGAAATCATGTTACTTTCATTAGCAATCCTTCCCTTATTTTATCCTCCATCGATGCCACCTCCACTTGTTATATTCTCATTTTTTTTCTCATGATTCTTATCCATTTTAGTAATGCCCACACATCCATGTTAGCATTGTCATTTCCGCTACGTCAATTTATGAACATCTTGTCCTTCAACAACAACACTTGTCTCAAAGAACTAAACTTTTAATCTTGTAGGGTTCTTATTATTGACCTCTTAACTTCATACAGAAAATTGTTGAACTTTTTCCAATTAATAATATTATTCTGTCTGGCTCCACGACTAACATACATTCACTGGGTTGTACATGCAATGAAACCATACCAAGGAATGCAACACATAACATTTCTATAGAACTTCAAATTTCCCTTTTTATATGTACTAACACAACATCATCAAAATAACATTATAAACTCACCTCACCCACATTCACGGTAATAACATGTGGTGTAAATCCAACTCCCGGTGCTCCTACAAACAAGAAAAGGAACTTCATTATTAAAACACCATAATCAATTACTAGCATATGAAATACATGTAAATGTTGATAATAAAAGCATGTGATTGACAACTACCTAGAGCATTCAACTGTCTCTTTCCGGAACCGGGAGGCCTACCACGGTTGCGCTTGGCAGCAGTTTCAAACAATGGGGTCCCACCACCAGAATCAGTGAGGGCCACAGCAGAGGAAATCTTGGTGGCAGGATCAGGGGACAGACCAAGCCCAATGGTGTTATCAGGTGAGTACTTTCTGGGGCGTCCCCTTTTCTTTCTGGCAGACTCAATGCTGAACCCTCCAGCCTCCCCACTGCCACCTGAAGCCAATTTATCAGAGTAGTGATGATCCAGTGGGTTGGACGCAGAGGCAGAAGCCATGGGGTTAAAAGGGTACAGATTTTGTTGTTGCATCATAGTTCCAGTGGTGGTGGCAGAATTATTGTTGCTGGAAATGGTGTAAGAGTTGTTGAGGTGTTGGGTTTGAGTGTGACCCGCATAGATGGTTGGGGTTTGTTGAGGGTGGTGGGGACGAAACGGTGGGGGTGGTGCAGACGGATCCTGAGAATCCATAAATCACAGTAGAAGCCAATATAACACGAAATGAAATCAACAACTGGGAAGAAATGGAGATCGGAGAGAAAGGGGTTTAAAAATTAGGGTTTTACCGATTTATTCTGGTAGGGAAATGGCTGAATGCACGGTACTGAACTGAACTGTGAACTGAACAACTACTCCAACTTCATGGGCGGCAGGGCGGGTTGGGTCGTACCCATCACATAATCCAATGGATTCGATTGGACTCTTCCTTCTTTTTGGCCCGCCAACTCATTTCCAAAAGTGGAAATTACACAAAACAATTTAAGGGAATCTTCTGTTCATATTTCAATTTTGTATTTTTAGTTTTGAATTTATTTTGAATTTTGTATTTTAAGTGTCAATTTTGAAATTGTTAAAAATGTGTTATTTTTACCATTTTTAAAAATTGTTTTTAAAAATAAAAAAATCTCAAAATGCATTTACTCTCTCTCTGTGACATGTCGGAACCCCGTCCTTTGGCCACCGTCTTCATCGCGGACCACCATCGGTCGATTGTCCACCTCCAGGTGACTCAGAAACAACCCTCAATTTAATCCAAACAACAGTTAATCGAAATGAGGGTCGCAATCTCGTTTCGCGCAGTCCAAAGTAATATGTGATTCCGACAACATACGTTCAACCCATGGTCGCGGACCACATGAGTCACTTTCCTCTCCCTCTGGCATACCTAACCCAACCATGGGTCAAGCCTAATTTCAATCGCAGCTTGTTGATTTTTTGAGTGAACTTAGGGAGGAAAACTGAAATTTTGTGGTGGTAGTGGTTGTGGTTAGTGTTGATGATGGTGGCGACACCATATGGTGGCGATTTTTGTGGTGGTGGCTGTGGTTGGTGATTTAGCGATTTTGTGGTGGTGGTATATTGTGTAGTGGTGGCTATGGTGGTGGTTCTAGTGACGATGGTATTGGTAGGGGGTGGTGATGTGGCTTTGATGGTGGTTCGGCGATGGGGGTGGTTGGGGTGATGTTGGGGCGGCGACAATGACAATTGATTGTGTTTTGCAGGTGGCAATGGTGGTAGATGGGGGTGATAGTAACTGAAAACAACGAAAACACGTTTTGAAAATTTTGGTCAACTGAAAACACCAAAAACGACAAATTTATATATTTTGGTTTTCTTTGTAAATTTTTAACTTGTTTTAAAAAAAATTCGAAAAGAGAACGCGCTTTCACTGTTTTGGAAAATCGAAAACAGAAAATAGCAAAGAGAACATGTCCTAAAAGATTCAATTTCAAATTTCAGATTTAAAGAATTTCTTTTCAAAAATCAGATAATTTTTCATCTTTCAATAATAATAATATAAAACTAAAAATTAATTTATATACACCACACCATATCCCACTGTTGCCTATGATTGATTATAATCTTAATGTTTTGATTTAAATTGGACTCGAAATGAAGAACAAATTAAAAGTTAAGCATTCAAGTCAAATCATTCGAGACGATAGCAATTTGCATACGATGACTGAATTGGAAGCGATGATTGAATTAGAACTTAAAGATTCGCGAAAGACACAAATCAAGATACAAGTCAAAAGAACGACAAGTCAAAACAATTAGACTATTGTACGTAATATATAATATACGTGAATGTATTAATTCGTCAATCTTTAGCAAGTGTATAAAATTCAAATTATTTTCATAATCCATCACTTGCATAAAAATGCTTTTCATTTGTAATATGAAATAGATTTTGAAAAAGCAATTCATAAAATAAAATAAAAAAGTCAACTTTTGGTCAACCAAAAATGCAGAATTGATCGACCGAAATTCCAACGGTTTGATTTTTCAATGGCTATACACTTTCGGTCAACCAAAATTGGTCCACCGAACGTGACTTAGATGTCCATTTTGCTCTATAAATATTCATCCATTTTACATTCAATTTTCAACAACTTACAAGAGAAATTTAGAGAGCACATTCATTGAAAAATAATTGAGTTTCCTTGATCTTACATTTTATTTCATCTATTACAAAGAATTTCTTGATTGATCAAAAACTAGTTTTATCTATTTTATCAATAATTCTATTTTGCAAGAAAACTTTTCAATCTCATCTACTTTCAATTCTTGATAAAGGTTTTCTTTGCCAGCACTTATAGCGAAATGTAAATTTCTCTTCATACTTAACTTGTATTATTTGTAAGAGAGGTCATATGTTGAAAACTTTGATACAAAGATACAAATTATTTCATTATTCATTATTCATCAAAGTTTACAACACAAACACTTGCACTTTATTATTTGCTATCTATTGAAGTGTTTACCTAACTCTCTAATACTTAGCTTGATTATATCATTTGTTAAGAGAGTTTCTTCAATTGTAAAATTATCACTTACACTTTGACGGTTTCGAAAGCCTTGTGAAAACTCAATTGTAAGGATATGTGCTCCTTGTTGTAAGTCATATAAGGATAAGTGCTCCTTGTTGTAAGTCACTTAAGGATATGTGCTCACTGTTGTAAGTCACTTAAAGATAAGTGTTCCTTGTTGTAAGTCTCTTAAGGATCGGTACTCCTTTTTGTAAGTTACAATTATAGTGCATTTGGCCTTACTCGTGACGGAGAGCTTGGTAACTGGGACGTAGAACACATTGTGTATCGAACCCCATTAAATTGGTTTGTTTTCTTTACATTATTGCATTTTATTTTACATTGTCATTTATATTGTGATGTATTCATACTTGAATTAAATTATAGAGTTTGCATATTTATCTCTCTTATTACACTTTGAATTTGTTTCTTGTGTATTGAATAGTTTTGAGACTAATTGTCGAAAAAGTTTCAAAAACCAATTCACCTCCCTCTTGGTTAGTTTCTTGGGCTAATAATTAGTATCAGAGCAAGGTGCTCAATTTTAAAGATTTTACAATCTTGAGTAATGACTAACCACTTTTTTCAAACTCTTCAGGGGTGTTCTACAAATCGTCCTCCTTTATTTAATGGTACTAATTATAACTATTGAAAAACTAGGATGACGATATTTATTCAATACATAGATTATAATATTTGGAAAGTTGTTGAATTTGGTCCTCATAAACTTACTAAGGTTATTAAAGTTGATGAAAAATCGGACCAAATAATTTCTAAACTTATAGAGGAATATAACGAAGATGATAAAAGAAAATTATGTTTAAATGTTAGAGCCAAAAATATACTTTATTGTACTTTGGATAGAAAGAAATTTAATCGTATTAGTACATGTGATTCTCTTATGATATTTGACATACTTTAAAAATTACTTATGTTGGAACTAGTAAAGTAAATGAAACTAAGATAAATCACTTAGTTAAAGATTTTGAAAATTCTTTCATGAAAGAGAATGAACCTATTGTTGACATGATTACTCGCTTCACCAATATTACTAATAGCCTCAAAGGTTTTGATCGTAAATTTACTAATGGCGAGCTTGTAAGTAAAATTCTTAGACCGCTCTTGGAATAATGGAGTCAATTGAAAATGTTGATAGAAAACACTAAAGATATCAACACATATCCATTGGAAGAGTTCTATGGGACATTGATGACTTATGAGTTAAATCATACCGAGACAAATGAAAAAACGTTGAAAAGCAAATAAGAGGAAAGACGCCAAGTTGCTTTTAAATCCATAGTCGATGAAGGCACTTCAAGCGAAAATGTGAATGATGAAGAATTTGATGATCTAGTTCTTCTTATCAAGAAGTGGAAAAGTTTTCGCCAAAAACATCGATTCCAAAAGAATGAAGAAAAGAAGGATAGATTTATAAAAAAGAAAGTTTTCAAGCGACATGCAATGAAAGCGATGATGATGAAAATGAAAGTCAAGAAGAAATCAATAACATGTGCTTTATGGCCATTGAAGATGAGGTAAACACAAATGAACACTCCAATGAGCTCATCAATCAATTGAACAAGGATAATCAAGGTACCTCTATATGCATAACAAAAATGTCGAGGTATGATTAACTCTCTTTTTTAAATTGCAAGTAAACTCGATATTATATTTTGTATGTGATTTAATTGCTATGAAATATAACTTCCAATCTATGTATTGTAACTTGAATTATGACTTCCATTATTTCCATGAATTATGATGACTTCTAATGTGATTTATTTCAATGAATTGTGGAAATGCATGTCTCTAAATATTATACTATCTTTATATGGAATATGAAATAGATACAAACTCAGTTTCTATTGAAATGAGGAATATAAGTGAAAACGATAGGAGAAATATATTACTATTTTCTATTATTGATTTAAAAGTTTTGATCTTATATGCAATATTATTTCTCTCATATGTGTCATCGTAAATGTAAAAAATGTGCATTGATCTTACATGATATCTCTTTTTGTTTATGTCAAAATGGGGAAGATGAATGGATAATTATGCATGATAAAGAGTAAGATATATATATAACTTGATTTATGCATGATCGGGGGAATGTTGATAAGGGAAAATATAAATTCTATTCAAATGATTTTGATTTTGTTATTTGCATCACTCATACTTTGATTAATATTTTACTATAAAGTGATGATTTTTATTTTTTTTATTTTTTTGCATCTTGTGCTTAATTGGGTGGGAATATATTACTCTTTTATGGTTGATTTAAAGTTTTAATCTTATATATTGTGCATTTTTGCTTATGTCAAAAGGGGGAAAATATGAAGTGAGATGATGATTATGCATGCTTTGATTTGAAAATATAATATGCTTTGAATGTCTAGTTGTTAATTTGTAAAAGAAAGGGAGAATATAAATTACATGATGGATTTATAGTGCATATTCCTTTATCAATATGATATTAATTATTCAAATCTTACATTGCAAATCATCTTGTTTGTCATAATCAAAAAATGAAAAATTGTTGACATATGGTTGATTATAACCTTAATATTTTGATTATAACAAACAAGTCATTTTATTTACTAACATTTGAATTTGAGTGATTAAACATTCAAAGTTATTAATATTTTAAATTGGACTCGAAATTAAGAACAAAGTGAAAGTCAAGCATTCAAGTCAAATCGTTCGAGACAATAGCGATTTCATACGACGATCGAATTGGAAGCGATGATCGAATTGAAACTTAAAGATTCGCAAAAGACGCAAATCAAGATATAAGTCAAAAGAACGACAGGTCAAAACGATTAGAAATTGTACATATATTATGTAAAGGTATTAATTCGTCAATCTTTAGCAAGTGTATAAAACTCAAATTATTTTCATAATCTATCACTTGCATAAAAATACTTTTCATTTGTAATATGAAATAGATTTTGAAAAAGTAATTTATAAAAAAAAAAAGTCAACTTTTGGTCAACCGAAATTTCAACAGTTTGATTTCTCAACGGCTATACACTTTCGGTCAATCGAAATTGGTCAACTAAAAGTGACTGAGAGCGTCTATTTTGTTCTATAAATATTCATCCCTTTTGCATTCAATTTTCAACAACTTACAAGAGAAATTTAGAAAGCACATTCATTGAAAAATCATTGAGCTTACTTGATCTTACATTCTATTTCATCTATTACAAAGAATTTCTTAATTGATCAAAACTAGTTTTATCTATTTTATCAATAATTCTATTTTGCAAGAAAACTTCCCAGTTTCATCTACTTTCAATTCTTGATAAAGGTTTTCTTTACCAACACTTATATTGAAGTGTAAATCTCTCTTCATACTTCGCGTTTATTATTTGTTAAGAGATGTCATATGTTGAAAACTTTGATACAAAGATACAAACTATTTCATTATTCATCAAAGTTTACAACACAAACATTTGAGCTTTATTATTTGTTATCTATTGAAGTGTTTATCTAACTCTCTAATACTTAACTTGATTATATCATTGGTTAAGAGAGTTTCTTCAATTGTAAAATTATCACTTACATTTTGACGGTTTCGAGAGTCTTGTGAAAACTCGCTCCTTGTCGTAAGTCACTTAAGGATAAGGGCTCCTTGTTGTAAGTCACTTAAGGGTAGGTGCTCCTTGTTGTAAGTTACTTAAGGATCGGTACTCATTATTTGTAAATTGCCATTATAATGCATTTGGCCTTCCTCGTGACGGAGAGCTTGGTAATGGGGACGTAGAACACATTGTGTATCGAACCCTATTAAATTGGTTTGTTATCTTTACATTATTGCACTTTACTTTGCCTTGCCATTTATATTATGCTATATTCATACTTGAATTAAATTATCGAGTTTGCATATTTATCCCTTATTACACTTTGAATTTGTTTCTTGTGTATTGAATAGTTTTGAGATTAATTGTAGAAAAAGTTTCAAACATCAATTCACCTCATCTTGGTTAGTTATTCTTGGGCTAACACCCACCCCACCCCAATTTTAAATCCCTAATTAATTTCTCGTTTAAGTTTCAATATACCTCTCTCTCTCTCTCTCTCTCTCTCTCTCTCTCTAGTGGTGTTGGCACTATGGAAGGGGCAACGGTGCCTTGGTTGTGGTGGCTGGTTGGTGTTGGTGGCGACGTCGTGGTAATGACGATGGAGACAACGATGGTAATAGAGTAATTTCAGGTTGTTCGCCTCTGTGTCATATATGTTTACATTATTCTCTTTCTCACACTCTCTCTCCCGTGCTTTTCTATTGTTGTGGCTGGTTGCATTTGGTGGTGGCGCCATGGCAGTGGCAACAACGACGACGACGTATTGGTTTTATTAGATCTAGCGGTGGCGGTGGTGGTCATTTTTTGTTGGTGGCTATAATGGTGATACTGCTGTAGCCATTATGCTGTGCCGTAGCTATTGTGCCGCACGTGTGGTCGAGATTTGCTATGTGCCATAGTCGGGACCTGCAACTCCGAGATCTGATGTGAATTTTTGGGTGTGTTTTCCGTTGGTGGATGGGGGCTGTGGTGGTATTTAGGTGATGGTGACTTTGTTGGATCCAACGGTGGCGGAGGTTATGTTGGATGTGATTGTGGTTGTGGTTTTTTGGTGGCGGTGGGGATAGATTTTGGTGATGGTGATGGTGAGATGTTGGTGGTGACGGGTACGTCAAGTTGGTAGTGGATCGGTGCGACAACGTCGTAGTGTTGCTGTCGCGAGGGAGTAGTGTTGCTGTCGCAAGGTGGTGGTGGAGGCAATGACGACAATGGTGCTGTCGGAAGGAGTGATACGGTGGTGGTCACAAGTATTGGTTGTGGTTACAAACTATTTGGTTGATTGTGACCATTAAATTAGTTAATCTGTGATCAATGAAAAAGATAAAATGTGACCAAAAAATAATATGTGACCTAAAAATCTATTAATTTGTGATCGATAATTTGACAATTTATGACTTTTACTAAGTTGTGACTTATAATATTTGTGTTTTGTGACATTTCAATTTTTGATTTGTGACCGATGAACAAATTGTGACCTAAGAATTTTTTGAATTATAATCGTAAACTAATTTGTAATTTCTTAATTTGATAGATTTGCGACCAATGAATAAATTGTAACGTATAAATTTTTTATTTGTGACCGATGAACAAATTGTGATTTATAAAATTTGTGAACTGTGGCCGTAAAATAATTTGTGACATATAAAAATTGTGATTTGTGACCAATTAATAATATGTGAGTAATTATATGAGATTTGTGACCTTAATATATTTAATTAATAAAATATATGTAATTAATTAATTTATAAATAAATTTTAAAAAACTATGAGATTTGAAATTTTAAACATAATATCTTAAATTTGAAATTGATAAAACTAAAGTCTCTTAGTTATGAAATCTTCCCCTACCAAAATATATTTTTTCTTTCTTCTTTTCAATCACACATTTTTTAATAAAATAATATTACACATAAATTCAAAAAAAAATTCTTATTTTTAAAAAATATATTTTCCATTAATCTACTACTTTAAAATGTATTATTAACCAAAAATTAGACTCAATTAGGCTTTTAAACTATTTCTATTTTGGGAACAATGTTTAGCCTGTGCTTGACAACCATTTAAATGAGGTTTTTGAGAAAAATAATTTTTGAAATAGTGATTTTTGAAGTAGAAAAAAGTTTTGGATTTGCATACAGAATATTTTATTGTAAGAATGCGTTGTTGAAAATGAATTTGGCAAAAAATAAGCCCATGTTTGGTTCCCATTATTTTCAAAATATATCTTTATCTATTATTTTCGACTACAATTATTCAATAAAATAATATTACACGTAAATTCAAAAAATTTCTTACTTTTTAACTATATATTCTTTAACAAAATGCTATTCCAAAAAATAATTAAGAACCCGGCTCTTAATTCAATTAGTTATATATTATGTCACATTTTGTATCTCTTTATATTGTTTTTCTTCATCTCATGGACACCAAATGTGTATAACTTTTGATTCCCCTCTGGTTCTCGTTTTGCATTTTTTGGTCATTTAAGGTTCAATCTTACTTTCTTTTACATTAATAATCTTCAAATTTAGAATTTTGCCTATTAACACTACATATTAACTGATGAGTAGAAATTCACGAAAATAATAATATTAAATTAATTTGATCACCTAAATAAGCGTAAAAAACATACTTATTATGCATCGAAGTTCATTAAGTGTGTGATTGCTGGAGAGGGGGTAGTGATTAAACTTTGCATGCTCATTTTGTATAATGGAAACACCTTTTCTCACTCTATGTAGCCCTTTCGTGTTCATCGTTTTTCCTCTATATATAATTTTTCATCAGATTTTAATTATCAAGAGTAAAACTAAAATGTGTTCTAAAACCCAATATAGAGCTCCTTACGTAGAGTCGAGTTTCTGAGCTCTCTTAGGATTTGTTCGGTAGCTCGTGTCAAGAAATATGAGATACTTCAAAATCTTAGATGAGGAAATGTATCGTACTATTAGAATATGTTAATGCTGATACTCAAACAAGTTGCTAAAGTAGGAAGATTCTAGAGAGAGCATCAATCTGTTAAAAGGATTTTTTTATTTGTGCTGAGCTATTAATTAATTCTGTTATTTTGAGTTAGTGGATAGGGAAGATTCTTGTGATTCCTTTGTGTATATATAGTCCTTTTTCCATTTGTAATTGTAACAAAAAACTTTCACGTGAATTAAATTAAATGAAGAACAGTTTTCTTCTCCCCATGGCTTGATTCACATACTTTTTCTCGTTCACATTTATTTTGATTTCTTACATGGTATCAGAGTAGTAAAGCTCCATTTCCATGGCTTCCCAACCAACTGATGCTGAAAACCATGGAACTGATTCCCATTCCCATAACTCTACAAACTCAGATCGAAACACTCAGATTAACCAAGAAATTTCTTCTCGTTTCCTCAATTTCACTGACCTTACCAATCCTTACCGATTGGAGAATGGAGACAGTCCTTGAGTGACTCTCGTCGCTGATCCACTCACCACAGACAACTATGCAACCTGGTCACGAGCAATGCGTCAAGTACTTGGAGTCAAAAATAAATATGGTTTTATTAATGGGAGTATTGAGAAGCCGACTAGCCCCAATAATCCTCTGTTTGATGTCTGGGAGTGATGCAACGATATGATCATTTCCTGGATTCAAAACTTCATAAGCACTTCTATCAAATCCAGTGTTGTGTTTGTAGATGATGCTCGGGAAATCTGGCTGGAGTTGAGGGATCGTTTTTCCCAACGAAACGAACCTCGGATATTCCAGCTCAAAGGCACTGACTGGCCTGTTGCAAGAAAATGATTCAGTGAGTACTTATTATGGGAAATTGAAAGCAATATGGGATGAATTATCTATTTATGATCCTATCCCATTTTGTGAGTGTGGTAAACTGAAAACACTTCTAGATCGATACCAAAGGGATTGTGTTATGCAATTTATAATGGGATTGAGTGAAAAATATGCAAATGTTAGAGACCAAATCATGCTCACCGAACCACTACCTCCTGTTAACAAAGTTTTTTTTTTTCCCTCATTCAACAATAGGAACACCATAACCAAATGACCTCTCATGCTCCTGCACCTGATCTTATGGCTTTAGCCACCAAATCCAACTACCAAACCTATAAACCCAACAATTTTAAACCCCTTTCTAATCAAAAGAGAGAGAAACCTTATTGTTCCCACTGCAGGATTCAAGGGCATCCTCTGGAGAACTGTTTTAAAGTAGGCAATGCTGAGCCACCCATTTGCACTCATTGTAATATGATTGGCCATATGGTTAACAAATGCTATCGAATTCATGGGTACCCTCCAGGGCATAAGCTGTATAAAGCCAAAGGTGCTGGTTCTTTGGCCAATAGTTCGAGTCTTTGTGTTGTTTCTAAACAGGAGAAGGAAAGTGAGAACAGAGTGGAGTTAACAAAGGGCCAATATCAGCACTAATTGCCCTGCTACAGAACAAGGACTTCACAATTGCTTCTCCTTCAGTCAATCATGCTCAGACTCTCCCCAAGCCATTTGCCACTAATCCTAAAGCGCCTACTATCTCTGGTATATCCACTAGTCTTTCCACTGTCACATATAGATCACTTTATCCCACAAACATTCCTTGGATAATTAACTCGGGAGCTACAGACCATATGATTTATTGCATTTCTTTTTTTAGTACTATCAATGCTGAAGTCTCTTATAATGTGAAATTACCAAATGGGAAACTCGTTCCAGTTACTCATCTGGGTACTATCAAGATTACAGATAGTATTGTTTTGACCAATGTGTTGTGTGTTCTTTCATTTTCCTTTAATCTTATCTCCACTAGAAAGTCGACACAATCACTCACATGTTGCCTTGTTTTTCTGTCCAATACTTGCTTTATTCAGGACCTTTCCACTTGGACCACGATTGGGATGGGTAGATCACACAATAGCCTTTATCACCTGCTGACAAAAGATGTCCCTCCTTCAGCTCTTGCAGAAGCCTTTCCTCAATTTACTCAATAGAACTCCATTATTTCTTCTTCTATTATTAATAGTAGCCACGTTTCAGATCTCTGGTATTGTCGCTTAGGCTATATATCTATTTCCAGATTGCATTTGATCACAGATCCCATTGTAAAGGACAAATTTGTTCCTAATAACATTACTCCTTGTTGCATATGTCCTTTAGCTAAGCAACACAGAGTTCCTTTTCATGTTAGTCAACACAAATCTTCTCACATACTTCAAATGATACATTGCAATTTATGGGGCCCATTCTCTACTACTGCTTATGATGGCACCAACTATTTTCTCACCATTGTGGATGATTTTTCTAGGTTTACTTGGGTTTATTTACTTAAGACAAAGTCTGAAACCAAAAAATGCATAGAGTCTTTCTACAACATGATTGAAACTCAATTCAAAGTTAAAATCAAATTTCTTAGGAGTGATAATGGGGCAGAATTCCAAATGAGGGATTTCTTTAACACCAAAAGGATAATACATCAAAGAAGTTGTGTAGAAACACCTCAACAAAATGGTGTGGTGGAAAGAAAACATCAACATCTACTTAATGTGGCTAGAGCTCTTCGGTTCCAACCTTCCCTTCCTCTAGAATTCTGGAATGATTGCATCCTGACCTCTGCATACATTATAAATAGAAGCCCCACACCATTACTTGACAATAAAACTCCATGCGAAGTTCTTTTCAATACTAAACCCTCTTATGCTCACATGCGAATTTTGGGATGTCTTTGCTATGCTACCACTTTGTCCTATGGAAGGAAGAAGTTTGATCCAAGGGGCAGAAAATGCATTTTTCTGGACTATCCTTTCAGGGTAAAGGGTTACAAACTGTTGGACCTAGAAAACAAGACCATCTTCCTCACAAGGAATGTTGTCTTTCACAAATCAATTTTTCCCTTCTTTGGTTCTGATTCCTCCCCTCCTTATAAAGATCCCAACATACCTATTTTTTCTTTACCTCTTTCTGATTCTATTGACTGGCCTTCTCTTTCTTCAAATCATAGCCCTACTTCTATACAGGACCATGACAACAATCATAGCAGCCCTTCAACCTCTAATATTCCTATCTCCACTCCTCCTTCTAATTCTCGTCATTCCACTCCTCAGGTCAATCCCAATCCTAATCCTCATCATGTTGTCGATGAAATTCCACTTAGTAGGTCCACTAGGACTAGGAATGCTCCCAAATATCTTGATGATTTTCACTGTCAGCGGGTTACTACTAATTCATCTTCACAACCTCTAAGCAAAGTCACTTCCTGTTCTAAAAACATTCATTTTCCTTTGACCGATGCCATAATTTTTCTCCTAAAATGCAATCCTTTACTTCTTCTCTTTTAAAGCATGTTGAGCTACGTACTTATCGAGAGGCAATTAAGAATCCTGACTGATGCAAGGTCATGGACGCTGAACTGTCGGCCCTTGAGTCCAACAAAACTTGGATTCTCACTGACCTTCCACCTGGAAAAGAAGATATTGATTGTAAGTATGTTTACAAGGTGAAATGCAATTCAGATAGGTCGGTGGATAGGCTGAAAGCCAGGTTGGTCGCCAAGGGGTATACACAGCAAGAGGGTATAGATTACCATGAGACTTTTTCCCCGGTTGCGAAGATGGTAACAATTCGGCGTCTCATTAATATTGCTACAATTCGAGGCCTTCATTTGCATCAATTTGATGTGAACAATGCCTTCTTAAATGGAGATCTTCAAGAGGAAATATATATGCGAAAACTGCCAGGGTACACCAAGGGAGGACCTAATTAGGTTTGTAAGCTCCTCAAGAGCCTGTATGGGCTTAAACAAGCCTCTAGACACTGGTATGCAAAATTTTCTTCTTGTCTTTTACACTTTGGTTTTGAACAATCCAAAGTGGGCTACAGCTTATTTACTAAAAGAGATAAAGATTCATTCACTGCTTTGCTTGTTTATGTTGATGACATATTAATTGCAAGCAATAGGTTAGATTCAATTGCTGCCTTAAAATAATTGTTGAATGCACATTTCAAGATAAAAGACCTAGGGACTTTAAGGTATTTTCTTAGGATAGAGGTAACACAATCAACAGAGGGAATTCTTCTTTGCCAGAGAAAGTATGCTCTGGACATCCTTTTAGATTTAGGCTATTTGGCTTCTAAACCTATGAAAACTCCTATGGATCAAAATGTGAAACTCAACAAAGAAGATGGGACACCCTTACCTGATCCTAGCTCTTACCGCGAATTGATTTGAAGGCTAATGTATTTAACAACAACAAGACCTGATATTAGCTACAATGTACAAAGTCTCAGCCAGTTCATGAATTGTCCCACAACAGCTCATTTGGCAGCAGTATACGAAGTTCTTAGGTACATTAAGTCAGCTCTAGGTCAAGGCATTTTCTTATCAGCTTCTTCTCCTCTACAGCTCCAAGCCTACTATGATTCTGACTGGGCTTCTTGCCCGGATTCCAGAAGATCTGTCATATGATATTGCATCTTCATAGGACGATCCTTAATTTCTTGGAAATCCAAGAAGCATATTGTTGTTTCTCAGGACATACTTACATGGCTTCGCTATTTACTTCATGACCTACAAATATCGCACCCTAAACCTGCATTACTTTACTTTGATAACCAGGCAACCCTCCACATAGCTGCCAATCCTGTTTTCCACAAAAGAACTAAACATATAGAGATTGACTGTCATTTAATTCGAGATAAGATCTTGGAAGGCAATGTTCATACTTCTTATGTCTACACTCATTTGTAATTGGCAGACCTCCTTACCAAGGCTCTACCCTCTTATGTCATCCGTTCCCAATTGTCCAAGATGGGAATAGTCAATTTCTATTCTCCATCTTGCGGGGGGATATTAGAATCTATTAAAGCTGATACTCAAACGAGTTGCTGAATCAGGAAGATTCTAGAGAGAGCATCAATCTGTTAGAGGATTTTTTTAATTTGTGCTAAGCTGTAAATTAATTCTGTTATCTTGAGTTAGTGGATAGGGAAGATTCTTGTGATTCCTTTGTGTATATATAGTCATTTTTCCATTTGTAAGTGTAACAAAAAAAACTTTCACGTGAATTCAATTAAATGAAAAACGGTTTTCTTCTCCCCATGATCTGATTCACATACTTCTTCTCATTCACATTTATTTTGATTTCTTACACGTACTTCAACTAAATCCAACCCGTGGAGGAATTTCTTCCAAAATGTAAATGTTATGAAGATTTTTTTTTATTTTTTTTTTAGTCTTTCTCGCCATTAAATTGAATTTTAAACAGTCAATTAAAAGGAAGATGACACAAAGGACTACAATTGCGCTGCAAAAGGTTGAAATGAGTATGTCATTGCCAAATATGAAATAATTGGTGGTTTTTTCACAGCGAGTCCATAAGTTGGGAACCATTTGTGCAAACAAGCCTTTTTACACTGTTGTGCGTAAAGTGTTGATGAAAATAAATTATTTATTAGATGAGAAATTCAGTGATTTCTAGTCCGATAAGGAGTAATTGATTTGACTAAAATCTTAGATGTTGCCAAAGAAATTCTTCTTGAAATTTAAGTCGTACTAAATCTGACACTGTGTTGTAGGATATATATTCTAATATGAGGTATCATTCATCATTGTATCTTGTTAATGTCGTTGCAATCCAAAAATTGTTTTGATATTCATTATCCTTAATCATTTGCATCTATTACACTATTAAAAAGAAAAAAAAAATGAATGTGAAAACAAGAGTTGCTTAATTCCTCACTCGATAATATTATTAGGGTCCGTTTGATTGGAAGGGTGGAAAATGGGTGGAAAGAAAATGAATTTCAGAGAAAATAATTGCCTAGAATTTGTTTTCCAGGAAATTGTTAATTATGTGTGTTTGATTGGTGTAATTTTCCACCTGAAAAATTTTAAAATTTTGTTATCTTTTTGTATTCGTTTGACTTTATTTTATATGAAAATTGTCCATTAAAGTGATAATTTTTTTCATAATTGGTTATAAAAATTGTTTCCATTACCAAAAAGTAAAAAAAAAAAAAAAAAACTCTGAAAAATAAATAAATTTACCATACCGAATATTATTCGTTTGACTTTGTTTTACATGAAAAATTGTCAATAAAAACAAGAAATTTTTTTACCACTATGTCTAGATTTTTTTCCAATTGCTAAAAAAAGGAAAAGCTAGAAAATAAAAAACCAGCCAAACCAAAGGAAAATATAATCCTCTCACGCAAGGAAAGTAGACGCGTCAAGAGAGGAGGGAAGAAACCAGCTTCTAAGGAAAATGGTACCATCAAACACTACAAATAGCTAGAAATGGAAAAACTTTGGAACATATCAAACATACACTTAATGAATCTTGTCGGTTCGAAAATTAGTCACCATTTCCGCTTTTGTTAAACCAAAAAAAAAATCTTACTCAATGTTATTTTATCGTATAATCTATAGTTATTTCTTACTGAATAATTGTCGAATTGATTCAGAGAAGAATGTCTCGAATCAAAT